>BCIA01000001.1:7204492-7304317 GCA_001599815.1 Furcasterigmium furcatum
CCCCCCCCCCCCCCCCCCCCCCCCCCCCCCCCCGCCCCCCCCCCCCCCCCGATCGATTGAAGCTGTGATTGACTTGGTGAGAAGTTGAGGGCGAATCTATCAGCAAGACCTCCAGCTGCGCTTTTACGAAAGCTGACATATGCTTCCAGTAAAAACGCAGCAGAGAGGCTGGATGGAACAGAGCAGTCTCTAGAGTACTTGGTGTGGTCACTCTTGTATTCTCACTCTCGTCGTCCACCATGACGACAGCAGAGAAAAGAGACAAAAACACTCGACTTCCTCGAAACGGACCATACAGCTCCTAAAAAGACTCTTCGGAGTCACACCCACCGCCCTCAGCGACTCTCTCGCGCTCAGAACAACTGCCGATATGGGTCCCCGCGGGGAAGATTCAGGGGTGGCAGCCCTCGAGAGTGGCTTGGCAAGATTGCACTGCAATTTCTGAGCCCTATCAAGCCCGCCAGGGGAGATCAAGGGGTGGGTTCCAGCGCCGTGGTCGCCTCCGGTGTTACCAAGATATGCGCGCAGGCGGTTCAGATGCGGCGATTCCCCGCGCATTAATATGTTTCCTCATGGCCGGGCCTACCAGCGCTCATCATGAGCGCCAGGAGTCCGGGGATGAAGCCCAGAGTCGGATGATGGACGCTCTGGTGTCGTATTTCCTCCCGTTTTCGGAACGGAGAGAGCCCCGGTGCTGGATCTCGTTCAGTTGCAAGCGAGGTCAAGTCTTCGTCTTCCATCGCCTGATTCCAGAGGTAGAGAGAGGACTATATAGTCCCGACCCATTCGTGCCCGAGCCAGGTTGATCTCTGGCGATCAGCTGCTCGTCACCAACCTCGCGCGTCTGTTCATTCAGCCAACACTCAAGATGCACTTCTCGGCGATTTTCAAGGGGGCTCTGGCCCTGGCTGCTTGCCTGTCCACGGCCCAGGCCCAGGCCCCCATCTGGGGCCAGTGTAAGTGAACTCCTAAGTACCGGCTCTGCTGTCCACCTCGAGCTCACCCTCGTCTTCCAGGTGGTGGTCAAGGGTGGACAGGTCCAACGACTTGTGTCTCTGGGTCTACTTGCCAGGCCCAGAACCAGTGGTACTCTCAGTGCCTCCCCTCCACCGGGTCGCCTCCTCCCCCTCCGACCACGACTGGTGGTACCGGCCCTGCACCCACCGGTGGCAATAACTCGCCCGGCTGTGGAAGGGCTGCCGGCCTGACCAGCGGCACGCACACCATCAACGGCCGCCAGTTCACCATCCGCCTCCCCAACAACTACAGCCCGAGCCGCGCCTACCGCCTCATCTTCGGCCTCCACTGGCTCGGCGGCAACATGGCCGACGTCGACACCGGGCGCACCGTTCAGACGGGCGTCTGGAACTACTACGGCCTGCAGCGCCTCGCGGACAACTCGGCCATCTTCATCGCGCCGCAGGGCAACGGCAACGGCTGGGGCAACGGCGGCGGCTCGGACGTCAACTTCATCAACTCGATCATCACGTACGTCGAGGACCGCCTCTGCGTCAACCAGAGGCAGCGCTTCTCCGTGGGCTTCAGCTTCGGCGGCGCCATGTCGTACGCGCTGGCCTGCGCGGCCGCCGACAGGTTCCGCGCCGTCGCCGTCATCGCCGGCGGGCAGATGTCCGGGTGCAGCGGCGGCAACAGCCCCGTGGCGTACCTGGGCATCCACGGCATCCGCGACGGCGTCACCTCGATCGCCGGCGGGCGCACCCTCCGCGATCGCTTCGTCCGCAACAACGGGTGCCAGGCGCAGAGCCCCCGCGAGCCCACCCAGGGGAGCCTGACGCACGTCAAGACGCAGTACTCGGGCTGCAGGGCTGGGTTCCCCGTCACCTGGATTGCGTACGATGAGGGCCACATCGCGGCTCCTCGGGATGGTGCTCCCGGTGACAGCGGCAGCACCTGGACGTCTGGGGAGATCTGGCAGTTCTTCTCTCAGTTCTAGTGTAAGCCTGAAGTCGTCGGATCCTCCAAAAGGGGTTGGACTGAGCTCTATCAGTCTCAGGGGTAAGGGGTAGAGTAGTCTCCAAGAGCCAGTTGGTGTCACCACGCCGACTCTCCCCCTTTTCCATAGCTGCCGGCCCGCTGGCTTCCATGCAATGTTAACACGACTTGTGTCTTCTTGACAACACTTCCCCTGAACCCAAAGTGCATGAACGTGGATATTGACTTGGGTCAAACCAGGAAACGTTCGAAAAATGTCACCGGGTTGTGCCTTGATGATATTTACAACAGCTGACTGCTATTACATATGTACAGCGCAAGCCCCCCAGATTTCCGACTGGGAAGCCCCCGGATCCTGGTTTGACAGGCAGGCCGCGCTCAATACGACACTCCTAGCGGCTTGGACTTCGGATTCCGGCAAGGCGCGGCGGGCCAACGAGATCCTGGCCGTGATCTCGCCATGTTTCACGATGTTAAGCGAGCACGTGGCCAAAGGAGGTCGTCGCTTACAGTAAACAGCGGAAATCAAATTTACTCTGGTTTGGAATACACTCTTCGATTCTCGCTGAGTGAGGAGAGAGTTCTATCCAAACAATGTCAGCTCGATCGCGGTCCAGTCGAGCGTCTCGACCCGGGACTCATTCCACCTTCATTCGACCCTCATGGAGAGACAAAGAGGACCTGGAGTGGGGATCACTGAATGACTGTGCAGTGTGTCAGCGCCCATGATGCCACCATTTGTTTCCAAAGTACGATTTTGCAGTGAACCCTAGCCGCTTCGAGCCTCAGTACAGCAGCCAGGAGGCAGGAGGGACCCAACGTACATACAAAGTATCCACCGGCGTGCCCCCTATGTCAAACAAATCATCGTGCTAGACGGATTCGTAAATCTCCCCCAGTTCATGCTTGTCCCATCTGCACTGCAATCTCACCCGAGCCTCTGGGCCCGCCAGGAAACCGACGGCAGCTCTTGGTATAATCGGCAACCATCATGAGCCGATTTGTCGGCGCATCGTGCGTCGATGAATGCCACCAATCAACCCCTCCGGTTCCTCGTCTCAAGTTGAGCTTCGCTGCAACCCTGACCCCTGGTTACACTGCGATTCGAGATTGCAGGATCTACTCAACTCGCCGCAACCCATGGCTGGGGGTCTTCACTGCAAAGGAACCCGGCGAGAATCAGCGGAGATGCCCAGACGGCGGCGATTTCCAGACCCATGGACCGAATGCCTCCCCCCGGTATAAGACTGCAAGCCAAGCGCCTCCCAAGCCGTCTCTACCATGGTTCTCTCATCACACATTCGCTCTCTTTTGGTTATTATTATTCTTCCCTGACAACGGTCCTTACTTGGCTCTTCTGCCCCGTACATTCATTCTTTGCTTCTCGGCTGGTCCTCACATTCACATTCAGACACAATGAAGTTCACCTCTGCTGCCCTCATCGCGGCCCTGGCCCAGTCCGCCCACGCTCACTACTTCTTCGACAAGCTGGTCATCGATGGCCGCGAGACAAACAGCAACCAGTACATCCGCGCCAGCACCCGTCCCACCAAGTACAACCCCATCAAGTGGGAGAATGTCCGCGACGGCTCGACCCCTGACCTGGATGATATCATCTGCAACCAGGGCGCCTTCCAGAGCGCCGGGCGCACACAGACCGCCGAGATCGAGGCCGGCACCAAGGTCGGCTTCAAGCTCGCCGTCGGTGCCACCATGCAGCACCCCGGCCCCGGCTTCGCCTACCTGTCCAAGGCCCCCACCACCGCCCAGGCCTATGCCGGTGATGGCGACTGGTTCAAGATCTACGAGACTGGTGTCTGTGATACCTCAAAGGACTTCACCACGGATGCCTGGTGCACCTGGGACAAGAACCTGATCGAGTTCACTATCCCCAAGAACACCCCCAACGGCGAATACCTCCTGAGGGTAGAGCACATCGGTGGGTTTACACTGCACTGATGACTGAACATGATGCTAACCGACCCTCTTCCTCGCAGGCGTGCACGGTGCCCACGTCAACCAGGCTGAGTTCTACCCCTCGTAAGCCAGCTTATCCCTCTTCCCTGCCGGACTTGTACTGACTGACCTGCCCCAGTTGCGCCCAGATCAAGATCGTTGGCGGTGCCGCCTCCGGCACTCCGGGCCCTACCGTCAAGTTCCCCGGCGCCTACAAGAAAAACGACCCCTCGTTCAACTTCAGCCTCTATGGCGGCTACAAGCCCTACCCCATGCCCGGCCCGGCTGTTTGGGACGGCTCCTCGTCGTCTGACAACTCCCCCCCTCCGGTCGACGACACGCCCGCCACCACCCTTGTCACCGTCCCCCCTCCCGCCGCAACCACGCCTCCGACCGAGCCTCCAGTCGCCAGTGAGTCCCCTGTCGCAAGCCAGCCTCCCGCCGTCTCCACACCGGCCAGCAATCCTCCTCCTGCTGCCAGCTACCCCCCCGTGGCCAGCCCTCCCCCCTCCAGCGGCACCTGCGGAGCCAAGTCCGTCAGGCGTCGCAAGCACCGCAAGCACTAAACGACCGACATGAACCCCCTGGAAGGGGCGGCTTCACCGACGCTGCCTGCTCCTCGTCCGGAAAGACAAGGATTCCCAGAGGGATCTGGTAGGCCCGGGTCATGAGCTGGCTAGGACCTCATAATGGATCGCAGCATCTTTCTCTTCGACAGTCAACTTTACTTGTAGATACTTCTTCTTTTGACGATGCATATATCGTACGGCACATAATGATGCCTCATTTCTAAATCATCTTTCCCGTTGTCTAACTGCCATCGTGATTCATGAACCTTGGGAGACGTCAGAGGAAAGACATCGGGCAATGTTGTCATTGAAAGACTTACACGTCCTTTCTCACCCGTGACTGTGGCCGAGGGACGCCATTTCGGCTTCAAGATCGGCGTAAACGGCCTCGGCTGAACAAAAGCCGCAGTCCCAGCAGCCCTGCTCCATCTCTCCGAGAAAGACAGTCTGGTCGTGAAAACTGGTCAGCTCAGACCGTGGATTGTGCTCCCTCCGTCCGTATCTGCCAGAGCGATGCCGGCTCGACCACGCGACAGGGCAAGTCCAAAAAGTGAATGGCATCACCATGGGACGCTATTTCGTCGAGAATTCTCTCCTTTCTGGTCTGGAGGGGAAACGAATGGATGCCAGAGGCGACGAGCTGCCACGCTGCTACCACGGCAGGGCTCAGCTCTAGATCCCATGTGCCGCGCCAGGTGATGTATGCGCGGCCTTTGTCTGCCTCATACATGAATGCGCAGGCGTTCCCCCTGCTGCCGTTCCAGAGTACCATGGTGCGCAGCTTGGGCATCTGCCGTGCCGTAATGCTGGCGTTGCATAGCAGGTCGTTGATGTCCTGGTCATCTGTTGTGGCTCGGAGGAGTTGACTGGTCAAAGCCAGAGTCTCCAGGTGGTCCCAGGTCCAGGATTGCTTACAGGCACTGAAGAAATCCTCGGCGTTGATCAAGCATGCGACGGAGAGATATTCGAGGCCGAGACTCCTGGAGGCAAAGTCTGCCCCTGTTCCTGGATCAGCAACCCGGTAGAGACCGACGTGCTCAAACCAGGTGAAGGAGGGACTGCTGGCCAGTGCTGCAGCAACGTTTTCGTTGAAGTCTTCAAATACAGATAACCTCTTGAGCGTTGTAGGAAGAGTGTTTTGGACCAACAGACGGGATTCTGTAGCGTATCCGTCAGTGCAAGTGTTCGGGGAGAAATTTCGAGATGATCCCATCATGATTTGGTCAACATACCACCATCAGCTCTAATCTCCCACATCCGCTCCCATGGCCGCCAGGGCTCGTACACCATCTGTTGCAGACAACAAAGCTTGTCCAGTATCGGCCGCAGCGAGCAGTAGGAAAGCCTTCGGCGCAGTTGCCGGCGTAAGATGAAGCAGGTTACCACCTTGACGCGAGGCAGCCTTTTCGTTTCGAAACGGAGTTGGATTATTTCGAAAAGCCGCAAGATGGCTGCTCTGGGAGAAGTCTCGACCTTCTGGCCATGGACCCAGGCATGGCGAGGATCATGCCGCTCAGGGCAACCCGGCGCGTTGTTGGCCACAGCCTCGCGTTCGTCGTCGTCGGTAGCGAAATGGAATCCCTTGAACCAGTGGCCCGAGTCGCTGGGAGAATAAGCGTTAAGCTCCAAAGTTAGGTCTCTTCCTGGCTTCCACTTGCTGAGGATAGAAAACAGCTTCCAGATTCCGGTCACGATGAGGGCGCCACTGCGTTCATCCCGGCAGAAGGGCCCAGGCCGTTCGCAATGCCGGCATGTGTATTCATGCAGCTCAATGTTGAGCCAGATGTGGCGAACAAGGTGTCTTTGCAGAACGATGATACGCCCAAAGTTATCCAGGCAGGACGAGCCGAGTTTCAGTTTGCGTAGGTTTTCCTTTGCGATGACAAGCTGCCATTCTTTGCAGACGGATGCAAGCGAGGCCCAGCCGGAATGTTTCTCGTGTGCAATTGTTTCCAGAACCATGAGTCGAATCTCCATAGGCAGAGAAAGCCAGGATCCGATTTTGGTTGTTGTGTGAAGTCTCGTGTTGTACCGTCTTGCGACGCTGCAGACGTTTGCCATGATAGGAGAAGTCTGCGTTGGTGGTGAATGCGCGCGCCCGGGTGTGTGAGTGGGAGAGAGAGAGAAAGAAAGGACCTTTTTTCGTAGGTCGCTTCCTGATAATCTCGCGTCGCTTTTTTACTCTCGCCTGTTATTGAGTTTCCGTGGCTCTGGGTGGGCTGCCGAAACTGAGATTCGTCGACATGGCTTGATTCGAATATGCCTAACCAGGGGGGACTTTCAGGCGTCCCAGTCGCGATCGAGCAGAGCATGCCCCGAGGAATGAGAGAGTCGGGTAAGTGATGGCAACGGGATACTCATTATTCACTCCCTAACCCAAGCCATCGTGGGTGAGGTTCCATGCAGGATGCATCTCCGGACCGTCAAGAAGTTGAAGCTCTCGTCTCGACTTCCCCAAGAACATTAAACTACGCATCTTATACACGAGCATCAACCGCTCTTCTCAGGCTCTCCAGAGTCTCTGCCCACGTCTTCGCCCCCTCGCTACTCGCCCACTCCTCCACGAGCTTGATGCCCTCCAGGTCGCCTCGCATCCTGCCCTCATTCGTCGTGCCATCAAGAACACACGTCCTCCCCAGCGCCATGACGAGTGCATACACCACCACCTCGCTGGACACCTCAGCACGAGTTCCAGCAGCAGATCCCCCTCTCGCCCACTCATTCACCTCATCCCTCACGCCCCGAACAACCGCCGACGAGACCAGCCCCGGATTCCCCGTCAGCGTCCAGAAGCTCTGGAACACGACGCCCCTCTCCTCGCAGAACCTCCTCACGTCCTGCGCGTACGGCCCCGCCCCCTCGTCGCGAGGGTAGAACCGGTTCTGCACCACGGCCGGCTTCACCTGCGCGTGTTCCCAGAGGAACTCGAGCTCGGGCAGCGTGACGTTCGATATCCCCAGCCTCCGCACGGGGTGGGGCACGTGGCTCTCCATGGCTCGCCAGGCGCGGAGGGTCTGCTCGTCTGAGGCCAGCGGAGAGTGCAGGACGAGAGCGTCGAGGTAGAGGTTATCCTGCTGCTCCTGCGAGGGAGGAGACGCGGGAGAGACGTCAAACGGGGTCAAGTTCCTGAGCGAGGTGGCGACGGATGAGGAGACCTGGTCCTCGAGCGAGTCAGAGGGGTCGTAGGGCAGGGGCGTCAGGGAGGGATCATGGCGCTGGGAGGGGCTGTATTTCGTTTGTACGTAGAGTTCCGCTCTCGGGACGGGGTGGGACCGGAGAAAGTCGCGCAGGCCGGCGCCCACTAGGTCCTCGCGGTAGTGCTTTGCCTGGGCGGCTGTGTCGATGCCGCGGAAGCCAGCAGCCAGGGCTATCGAGACGAGGGAGGTGGTGCGGTCCTTCTTCCAGGCGGTGCCGTAGACGAGGCGGGGGATGGCGCTGGTGCCTTTCAGGGACGTAGCTGACGCCGGCGCTAGCAGAGGGAGGGGACTCGAGAGGGGCATTGACATGTTGGATTGGTTGGTTGACTTTGGAGTTTCTCCGAGATGAAAAGAGAATCACCGGGATGGTGGTTGATGTTGAGATTCGGGCCCGGCGCCGGGACCGGGACTACGTTTTCGGAGTGGGGCACTGAAGCCGTGAGTACCTCTTCCCAGGGAGGGGTAGATGACTGGAATACTTACAGAGATCCAGACAGCTGAGTGAAAAAACGAAGACGGGGTTTTGTTTCCCCGGAGTGACCGTTTTCAAAACCAAGACGGGAGGTCTCCTTCTTCTGTCGTCCATACGCACACATAAGTTCCCATCTCGTGGCGTCATGACATCATGAATCAGCGCCTTTAGCATTGAGCGCTAAAGCACCTCACCGTCGGCAGCTCCCCGACCGCCCGAACTCGAGGATAAAGTTCGGAGAAAACATCGCCTGAAGCCCTGACCGCGGGGTCACCACGTCCGAGATAAGCTCTACCCAGCCGCAAACATGGCGAATCAGGCCCGCTAGCCGGAATTATGTACCGGAGTAATGGGCGCAGAGCTGCAGCTAGCGGGATGTCGGCAACGGTTGATCCATTCTGACGTTCAGGCTGCACTGTACAGCCGCTACGGTTGCGCGACGTGATGGAGAGCTACCCCGCCTAAACTGGCGATGACAAAATGGCGCGGGGTCCCAGGCGTTCAGGACGGGAGAAGTGTTGATGTTGTCTCAACGATCTCTTAGCAGCAACCAAACATCATCACAAGCTCCCAAATCAGTATAGAATCAACATGGCTCCCTTCACCCTGCGTTGGGGCATCCTGGCCACTGGCTGGATCGCCGAGAGTGAGTCTTGCGCGCGCGAGTGGCTCACGGGCTGGTGAACTGACAGACGCAGCCTTCAGCAAGGATCTCCTCACCAACCCCGCCAGTCGCGACGTGACCGATGTCGAGCACAAGATTGTGGCCGTCTCTTCGTCCCGCGACGCCGAAAGGGCCAAGGCGTTCTTGACCAAGATTAACGGCGCTCACGATGCCAAGACGTACGGCTCTTACGCTGAGCTAGTCGCCGACCCCGACGTCGACATCATCTACGTCGCCACCCCGCACTCCCACCACTTCCAGAACGCCATGCTGGCGCTGCAGGCCGGCAAGAACGTCCTCTGCGAGAAGGCGCTCACCGTGACGGCCGAGCAGACCCGGCGCCTTGTCCAGGTCGCCCGTGAGAAGAACCTCTTCTTCATGGAGGCCGTCTGGACGCGCTTCCAGCCGCTGAGCGTGAAGGTCCGGGAGCTCATCACCAGCGGAGAGATCGGAACCGTGTCGCGTGTGTTTGCGGACCTGTCCTTCAACAACGTGGCCAGCGAGGACGGCAAGCTGTCGTTCCCCGATTCCAACCGCATGGTCAACCCTGACCTCGCTGGAGGTGCGCTGCTGGACCTGGGCATCTACTCGCTCACCTGGGTGTTCCAGATCCTGTACCACTTGCAGCCGGAGGCCGAAAAGGAAAAGCCGCAGGTCGTGGCGTCCATGAACAAGTATCACACCGGGGCTGACGACAGCACCGTCATTGTCTGCCAGTTCCCCAAGCACAAGACCATTGGCATCGCGACGACGAGTCTCCGGGACGCCAGTGACCCCACCGAGTCGGGCCACACGCCGTCCATCCGGATCCAAGGCTCCAAGGGCGAAATTGCTGTTGCGCATCCGGCCTTCCGACCTAACGACTACCGAGTTCTCAAGAAGGGCGCGGGTGATAAGGTCGAGGTCGTGGAGTGCCCGATTCCCAAGGATGCCGGGCGTGATGGCTGGGGTCACGGCTTCTTCTGGGAGGCGGACGAGGCCGCCAGGTGCATCCGGGACGGAAAGAAGGAAAGCTCCGGCATTCCGCTCGACGAGAGCATTGCCATCATGGAGGTGATGGACGAGGCGTTGCGGCAGGGTGGAGTGGTGTACCCTGAGCTCATCACGAGCCACGAGTTTGACGCCAACAGCCCTCTCAACAAGGGCAACGCCTAGAGGTAGTCAGGCAGGTACATAGATCTGTCAACTTTATGGTCTTGTCGGAACACCGATGTCATCTCCACGCGGACTGCCCACATCCGCTCAGGCCACCTGAAACGTGTGGTGAAGGTGCCCATATCGGTAGCGAGGCTCGTGCGAGGCAGCGCCCGCCGTCAGTGCGGAGCGCAGCCCTATTCTATGAATGTATGTTGGCAATAACAGTTCATCCCAAAATGGCTCTGTGTTGGAGGGTTCGCGCAGGGAACAGACCCTGGAGACAGCGCTATAGTTGATGATCCTAGAACATGTTCGTCCTTTGTCAATGAACCTGAATCGTACATGGAGCCGAGGGAGTCGGAAAGGCCAGGCCGGGCCAGGGCTAGTCCAGGGCCTGGAGGCGTCAAGGTATGACATGCGTGTCGCGGCGGCCGGGATGTCGAGGAGGAGATTGACGGCGCCTGCAAGTCTGTCTGATGCGCCGTTATGCGAACTGCTGCAGGCACGTTGTCGTGAGGTCCGAGCACCTGCATGCCACTAACTCGACAGGGGTTCAGGGCCGCGGAGGTGAGCGAAAGGAGAAGTGATGGGATGACAGGAGGAAGTGTGGGGATGCAAAAGGTGAATGCTAAGGTCGAGAGCAAGCAGGGGTTGGTTGAGCGAAGCCTGGTGATGTTGTCCGAGGGAGAAAAGGGGGATGAGAGGGACGGAGTTGGGCGCTTTCCTTTTGGGAAGGATGAATGGTACGTACCCGACCTTCCTTCGCTCCCGGGGAAGGCACGACTGATCTGATGCGTGGAACACAAGGCAGGAATGGATGGAAGGTGTCAAAAGACGGCCCGACCCTGGCGCCGACCCCGGCATGGGCAGGTGCCATGCATTATTAGGTGCATGCTGCTGTCGGGAGAAGATGTTCCATTCTCTCACATCCACGGAACCTGCGGACAGCCTGACCTGGAGACAGACATCCACCAGCGCCCCAGCGCACCAATGCACGCACAGATACGGGCGGGTTCTCGTAGCGATATTGCTGTCTTTCTCACGCAAGACATCTTCAGGTCACAGTACCACGCTGCATCGCACCCCGGGCGAGCCCCCGACCGGGCGAGGACGATTCGTACAGCCCGTGACGGGCCCTGGTTCCTGGGCCTGGGTTACATCCGTCGTTAGGCGCACCCCTTTACTTCGCACACAGGCTGCTTCCTATTACGGCCGCGAGTACATACTTTCGACTCGGCCGTACCGCTCTGCGGATCGACCACGGTAGCACAGACCGCCAGTCATGTCTGTCCGCTGTACTTCGAGGTCGGGTGCTGCTGACAATGGCCTTGTTGACGGGACGGGATGCAGCCTCGAAGAGGCGCCCGAGACACTGGAACAATGGCCTTTCGCAGCCGTTGGGGGACTGGACAGCTAAAGTCCAACGGCGGCAGCGCGCTGTAGCGCCAAACCTTATCTGGACGAGCGCTACCCCCTTTTTCTTCTCCCTGCATCCACCATGGCTTGAGCCGCATTGCTAATTTTCACCCCTCAGTTTAGCGACTCTCCAACGTCACTCGTGTCTTGCTAGAGACGAGCAACAGCCGGCCGCTCAAGCACCCGCGTCGCATCGCCAACGCGCTGAAATCCCATTTCGGCCTCCCGACGCCTCGCTGCAACATTGCCGCGTGACAAAAAGGGCCCCAGTCCAGCCGATCCCAGCATTGCGGTCGGGCGGCGTCGATCAAGCAACCCTGCCGGGGCCTCTCGACAGGGGCAGCGACCAGGATTTTCTGCCAACCGTTCCAGGGTTCGCTCACCTTCGACATACCTACTCAGCTCAGCGACCCAACCAGCCAGCCAACAGTCTCAGTTGACCACCACTCCAGCTCAGACCACGCGTGCCCGGCAGCCGGTCAGACTCTTCTCATCAAACTCAGGACCAAGCAAACCTGGTCCACGGGCTCCAGGGCGGGCGAAGATTCCCTTACCGGAGAGGCGTGTCCGTACCTGCCGCTCAACCGCCGTTCCGGTCTTGACGGTCCTCGCCATTCGGCGCCTCTCACGGCCCCCAAAGCGCAACGACAAATATCAAGCAAGGAGGGCTATAGACGGACTACGTACGCACGTAGGACTGACTGCCCCTTTTCATCATGGCGAGCGACGACGCGACGGCGGGCCCCGCGCCGTCCGTCCAACCAGCAGTGCCGAAACCGCCAAAGAACAACCCCGCGCCACCACCCTCGGCTGAACAGACTGCCGACGCATACGAAGCCACGCATGTCCACACCGTCTACGAGGCCATTGCCTCTCATTTCTCTCACACCCGCCACAAACCCTGGCCGCGCGTATCGTCTTTTCTCGACTCCTTGCCAGTCGGGGCCCTCGGCCTCGATGTCGGCTGCGGCAACGGCAAGTACCTCCGCGTCAACCACGGCCTCTTCGTCCTGGGCTCTGACCGGAGCGCGAACCTCGTTGCTCTCGCGAGGGAAAACGACGGCTCGGCAGCCGTGCAGCCCCCCAAGGCTTCCCAGCCAGTTCCCAAACGGAAAGGCAAGACCGCCAAAGCCTTTCAGGATAACCAAGTTGACTCTGCCACTGAACCTCCAAAGAGCGTGACACCAACAACACCCGTCCAGAACGAAGTCATCGTCGCAGACAGCCTCTCGCTCCCCTACCGCTTCGCCTCTGCCGACTTTGCCATCTCCATCGCCGTCCTTCACCATCTCTCCACCCCGGAGCGTCGCCGTCTCGGCGTCCGCGCCATCCTCGACTGCCTTCGCCCCGGCGGCAAGGCCCTCCTCTTTGTCTGGGCCCTCGAGCAGGGCTCAAGCCGGAGAGGCTGGGACGAAGGCGCCCCGCAGGATCAGCTCGTTCCGTGGGTAACCAAAGCCCAACCGCCCCCCAAGGCTTCGAAGCCCGAGGGGCAAGATCAAGCTGCAAACGCAGAGGGCGGCGAGAAGGACGCCACGTGGCACCGCTATTACCACCTGTACAAAGAGGGCGAGCTCGATGAGGATATCCGCGCCGTCGGCGGCGAAGTCCTAGAGAGCGGCTACGAGAGGGACAACTGGTGGGCCATCTGCGCGAGGACCGCAGAGGACGTCGTCGTTCCTCCTGCCTGATCTCCCAGGAGCTTCCGGCACGAACAAGAACATCACGATATACCAAACTTTGAACACGCAAAATGCAAAATCTATGACATCTCCTCTGCCTGCTGCAAATCTATCTTCGCATCGGTTCCGTGCAAAACCATCATTGCCAGGGGCGAGTATTTCATCACGCCCCGCCGCCATCCCTCGTCCCATCCCATTCCACGAGCGCCAGGCTTGTCCCTTGATGATGTGCTACAAAACAAATGGGTACTTCTTGTCCTCCAGGACTGGTATCTCTTCCTTCCCTTCCATAGTCCCTGCCTCCCAGCCCTCCATGCGGAAAAATAATGATGCAAACAACAGCAGCCGCTCCAAACTTTTCTCTCCTCCCATCTCCCTTCCTTCTGCCGCCACCACATGATGCTGAGAAAGAAAACGAGAAAGCAAAAACAAAACGCGATTAAAAGAGCCATGCCAAGAAGAATTACAAGCAGTGCCGCCCAGCGTCCATGCGTCTATTCTGCGAAGAGAACCCTCTCCCCGTTTCTGTTGACCTCGAGGGTCAAATGTTTGTTGTTGTTGACTTGATGTGTATGCATGAAATGCCCGCCTTCACTCCACCGCCGTTGGTATCGAGTCGCTGTTTGTATGTGTGTGTGCGGGGTGGTTCGTTGCCGTGGCCGCTCAACAAGGGGGTATGCGCAAACAGAAGAGTAGTGTTGTGTGGTCGTCTCGGATTCCATCCCATCCTCGCTATGCCGTGAATTCCATTAAATAACCAGGCCTCGTTCCCGTAAGATTCGTCGTCATCCCTCATCTGCTTCCCAAGGCCAGCGTGTCGATCCCCCTGACCAGGGCCAGGAAGGCCGAGAGCATCCTGGTCACTGCAGTCTCTGCCTCTCCAACTCTTCCTGCCGTGGATCATAATGGCGTCGTCGGCTCGTCTCCCTTGGCCCCTCGCTGCCGGGGCTGGCTCGTCGTTTGGCACCTGCTCCTTCGTGCGGCGGTGGGTAGTGGTATGTGGGAAGCAACGAGATTGTTCGGGGACTTGCAGACGCGCTTGGTGACGGGCCTGGACCCGGAATGCCTGTCGCGTAGGCGGGCGTGCTGTAGGCGCTGACGCCCGTCGTTAACTCGGCAAGACCTGGAAGTGATCCCGACCCGCGAGCCGGTGGGTGGTGTTGGATCGGTGCGAGGCCGGGGCCGCCTGGACCATGGCCCGGAGGTGGGTACCCTTCGTTCAGATCCGGCATCATGTGTGACATTGGTGGCGGAGGAGGAGGGGGAGGCAGGCTCTCACGCCTTGCCGACAGGGCTCGCGGTGGGACAACAGAGATATTCGGTCCTCGGATGTACCGAGGGGGGGCGCCTAACTCTCGCGGGAGGCTTCCTTGAGACTGTGAGTGGGCGTGTCCGCGGGTTGGCGAGTTGCGGGCTCCGTGGGTGTTGTCGACGGCGGTCAGGGAAAAGGGTGTCGTGCCGGCCCGCCGAGCCATGTCCGCCTCTCCCAGTTGCCAGTGCATTGCTTCGGCGGCGCGCCATGGAACTGCAAGCTCTTCCGCTATCTTTGCCCACATTTCTGCCTTGAACCTACAAGATGGTCAGCTACCGCACCAACCTACCAGACGACATCCAGTGCCGATGTCAAGGATTCGTACCTGTCATACAGCCGGGCAAGCTTTGTCTTGCGTTCCTCGTCCCACTCGCTTCGTCTTTCGAGGTAGTTCTGGTAGTGGAGTCGACAGCTGATGGCGCTCCGTCCCGGCAAACGTTTCGAGATGTCTTCCCACTTCATGCCACTGCCGCGGAGTTCAATAATCAGGGAATCTTCCTCCGGCGACCACTTGCTCTGCTTCTTGGCTGGGGATTCGGAAGCGTGAGGTGGCATCGCCCGCTTGCCGCCCCCAGCCGGTCCGGGTGCTACCGGGGGCGCGACATACGGGGCGAACACCGGGGCGGGGGCCGTGGCCGCCGTGGTGAGGGCGTGGGGAGGAACAGAAGATGATCTTGATTGCTGGGCTGAAGCAGCCGTGGACTCATTCGAGTCGGAGCCCTTGAGAAGAGACGCGATATCCACGGTGAAGGTGGTTGGCGCTTAGAACCGTAAGGCGTCCTCTGGGTGCATAGGCGCGAGTGTCACGCGCCAGGCTCCGGTGCGATGTACTTGTAGTCAAAATCACTTGTCTGGTGCTGAGACGACGGTGGTTCTTCCGGAGATGGGCAAAGGCGCCAGTCGGCTTCCTTGGTCGCCGTGAAGCCTCTCTCTGGTGTCGGCAGAGGCTGGGTCAAGAAAGCCCCGGCGATGACGGTGGAGAGCTACCTGCCCGGACTGAAACAAGAAGAATATCTGGAGAGAATTGCGGGATGAAGGAGGGTACAGTTGCTGGATCCGAATGGCACGTCAAGAGGGCCAGAAGGGCCAGAAGGGCGTTCAGGTGTGAAGAGAGGCAGAAGTGTCAGAGTCAAGGGGTATCGTCCAAATCAATAAGGCGTCGCTCGAGCTTTTGAAGAGATCATGAACATGATTGGCCCCCGGGGAGTGCTGGATATAACCAGTGGCTGGGATGAGCGGTAGGAAACTGGCGGCGTGCTGGCGGGATTACACGTCAGTCAAACCAAGCTGCGAGGAGACGTCGCCAGAGAAGAGAGCTTTTCTCAGAGGCATCGTTCGCCTTCAAGAAGTCGGTAGAGGCCAACGGACAGGGGACAAGCCGGTCGACGTCGGGAACCTGCGGTGATCCAAGGAGTGTGAACTGGAGGAAGAGGAAACTAAAAGGAGCCTAGCAAGGTAGGCAGTGGTAGAGGAGGGTGGAAGATGTGGTGGGGGATCAGAGAGAGAGAGAACCGGGGTACGTCTAGCGGTAAAAAGTGACAGAAGTGACCCGGACTCCCCTCGTAATGGAGCAAGTATCTTCAGGCGGAGACATCAAAATAAGGAACGGGAGGAGGCGTAGGAAGGGCCAGGGGTGAAAGGGGGGCTGAAGGGGCGTGGGAAGAAGCACGATGGGTAGCTGCTGGGGAGGGCAGAGGCGGTACGGAGAAGCAACTGGCTGATCTTTCTCAGACCAGCCATATTAGTTGAGGTCATATAGGGGGCGAAATTCAGGCGCCTGAAGGTGTGCCTGGTGTTCGCTGAAGAAAATGTGATGCATTGGGGAGACGGACAGCTCATCGAATCGCAGGTCCAGCAGGCCAAGTACCTCAGGTTTCCAACCACGGCTAGGAGGGACATGGGGGACATGGATCGCAAGTTGAGCAAGCGCATGTGTGAATGAGACACACCCCCTTCAGGCGCACACAGGTGGTTTCCCATGTCATCGTTGCGCGCACACCCCCGTCCCGCTTAGCGCTGGGCTGTCGAGTCCCGGCCATGGGGCGGAACCTTGGGGGGGATGTGAAAGAAGCGTCCAAATAAGACGACGATGTGCTCGTGGCTCACTTCTGCGGTGAGTTCCACGAGATCCTGCATGCTCATGCGCTCCGATCACTGTTCGTTCCATCGCTCAACCCAAAACATTGACGCGTGTTTGGGCGTTTATCATGCTCAACGGCCCGCGGGCATGGCCGAAGGAGCTTGCTCCGAGCCACCCTGAGATCAAGGCTTGCGAGGAGAGGAGACATGACCAAAAAACGACGACCCGACGAGATCCGCGTGGCGCTTCATCCCGCGGCGGTGACGGAGCCGAGTCGTCGCTGGTCCTAGGGCACCCAGGCGCGGAGATGACGAAATGAGGGGACAGTCGCGAGCGTGCATTGCGAAGCAGAGAAATCTGAAACCCAGGAGCACCCTGCTGCACCAGCAGGTGTCCGGGGATACCCAGTCAGGCCCAGACCTTTTCGGAGTGTCGACGACAAGGCTTCACTGCAGGTGCTCGACCCGGCGTGCGGAGGGAACCATTCCAAAAGTCGACCAGCATGACGACCGAATTTGGGACGGCTCCTCAGCCATCTTGCCGGGGTGCGCGCGCCGTCTCGTGATGGTCTCGCGAGCAGGGCATCGTTATGCCAGAAAAGCAAGACTGCGCTCTTTTCTCGATTAAGGATGAATTCCTCCTGGTCCAAGTTTCTTCTTCTGTTGAGCCACGGTCAAAGGTGCTCGGACGAACCTGGACATTGCGGTCCAAGGGCGTCATCCTGCTGGTCGCCGATCCCAGCAGGTGGCTGACCGGGGAACAATGAGGCTGCTGGGCCAAGCGCTCGCTCGCGAGCGCAATGCGAAGGTGCTCATGTCTGTGTGTAATCCCGTGATGGCCGCCGGCCTGTGGTTTTTTTTGCTGCCGACGAGCGGGTGTCTGTGCGTGGGGCGTCATTATTAGATCCAAAAGAGAGACATCCTAATGACGGCCAAGGTCCGGGGTTGAGAATGACACTGGAGGAGCACGGCAGACCTGAACCATCAATGCCTTGCTCAGGGTTCACGCAGGGAAGACCCTTTCTCAGTTCTGTCCAAGTCACCGGCCCCGACCTCCCGCCCAGGCTGGGTTCTGGTGGCTGGTGACAACTCAGTGATTTGCCGCCCAGGCTCCCATCACTTGATTCCCACTGCCGATGTCGACCAGCAGCCGACGTCTTGGTCGAGTCGAATCGAGTCGAGCTGATGGCAGAAGAAGAATTGGCGGTCAAGGCGCAGCGGAGCTGCCGGGATCAGGGCTGCAAAGGTCCTGCATCCGGGCAGACGGCGGCATCGACGACGCTGAAGCCGAGTGGTCAGGCGTGCTCGGCGAGGGTGAGCATTGATGTAGCCTCGTTTAAGCCGCCACGAACTGTGATCGCCGAACTAGTCAGGACAGGTGTCAGTGCAGAGCGAAGGAGGCGCGCTGAGCCTCTGAGACGACGTTGCCGCCCACCCCTTTGGCTGTGAGGCATGGGCCTCGTCGTTGGGTTCTCAAGGCTCGTTTCCAGCCACACGTCAAAACCGCCTCGTCGCCGGCGGGTACGTCACGCGTGTTTGCTAGTCTTGGTTTGCCTCCGGCCCTCGGCGTTCGGTGGCTTGGTTGGTGCCCGAAAGGCCGGGTCGTGAGCAGCAGTGGTGTGGTGTGCTCAAGCTGATGTCGATGAGGATAAGACGGAGGGGGGATCTCGGGTGTCGACGGTGATGTCCAGACCTGGCATGCAATGGAGAAATGGAACCCCCCAGGTAGCAGACAGGCAGTTGGCGTAATTGGGGCTGGCGCAGCCATTTCTTCCTTCCTTCTGGCGAAAATGAGAAGGAAGATGCGACTTCCTCAGCATGAAAATTGTCCAGCAGCCATGGAAGGAGCATCGCCCACCGTACCTTCTTACCTCCCATCGACCACTAATTGCCTATTCGGGAAGTCAGGTCCCCTCCTCATCAGCCCGACGCAGCAGCAGCGATCCGACGTCATTTCACGGCCATGGGCAGTTAGTCGCCCGAAAGACTGGGAGCACCGGCGAATCTGCAGAATCGTGTCCTACACCTTCATCGTCCTGTCGTGCCAGGGCGCATGACCTGTCGCGGCGCACACATCTGGCCGTGCCTGATGGCTGCGGTCATGTTGTATGACTCTGGTTCAGCCAGCCAGCCGTCGATGGGAGAACGCGACATGTGCCCCGGTGTCACCTCCAGGATAACGACCCAACCCGGCCTCATCAGCAAGGCGACCAAGCATCATGCGCAGCACTGGGCATCGTGGAAATCCTGATGGTGTCTTGTTGGGGGATCGTCAACGGGACCCTCTCGAATCCTGGTCGGCAGATCAATGGACCGGGATGTCTTGCTTTGGGCGGCGGAATATGAAGGTACTTTCGCAGGAAGAAGAAAGCAACTCAGTCTTGCTGCTTGTCACGAAGCGTTCCAGGATCGCCGACTACGTTCTCCCTGCCTGTGCCTAGGGAGTCGGGACCGACCTCGATGCCCAATCGGCCACCTCGGCGGCCGTCATGCTCCTTACCTACGGACCTTGGCTGGAGTCTGGCGTTTCGTCTGGTCCCGTCCAGCCACACACGACGATCGAACTGATGCTCGGATCGTTCGCGGGGTCGGCATTCATTATGCCTTGATTATTCTGTGGCATGATAAACGTCCATCCCTCGGGCCGGGTGTTTGTTGATGTTCCCAGAGGCGCCCCCGAACCTGTTCGTCGGGACCAGCTCTCCGGTTTTAGATCTCCCGGGACGCCCAACCTGACGGTGTTTGTGGCGCAAGCCCTATTCATAGATCTCGGGTCATCTTGTTTCTCTGCGATGGCCGTCACCCCGTAATCGTAGGTCAAGTGAGTTCAGGCGTATGTGTGCATTCGCCGGCCCTCGTGGCGGCCTACGTCCCGCGGCCTATCAAAGCTGGTCGTCTGCGGCCGCCTCTAGCTCACGGCATTCATAGGCTCGAGTTGGGGTGCGTCTTTCTGGGGCGGCCGCCTGTCAGACAACAAGACGCTGTAATGCGATGATCTGGTGGGTTTGCTGGCCTTGCATAGTGGCTGGACAAAAGCCTGGAGACCGCCTCACGATACTAGTCCGCCACAAGCCTCGCATGAGGACCGGACCCATCCGCCATCAGCTCGGCGCGCTGCGCCATGTCTTGAATGCTCCCCTCTGCTGGCCACGGCCCTGGGACTCAGTGTGGTAATCTCCGGCGAGGTTTTGGGAAAAAGAAAAACTAAGCTACCTGTCAGATATTGCTATTGTCTCAGTATGTCGATGCCCAAAACTCGATGCGAGGATTTGGAGCCGCTGGAAGCGTGGCTCTGACTGGGCTGGGCTGCTTGCTCCCCAAGGGCGAAACGAAGCCCAACATCGACGTCATGATATGGTCGGCGGATGAAACTGCGGTGGCGGTTTGGCGTTGCCTGACGATCTGGCGGTCTACCGTTCCTCGTCGTTGACAACGGCGGCGGTGGCCAGGCACAGATAGGAACAGCCGGCACGTTGGCTGCTCTGCTGGGCTGACAACAGATGCAGAAACAAAGGGTCCTCTCCTCAGCGGCGGGCGATTGACCTTTGCACTAAAACCACACCCTTCGAGGTGCATCCGCACAGGGCAGATACCTCAGACCACGTCCCCGTCCCGAGCCTGGCGGACGTCAAAGATGCCCACACTGCCCACAATGAGGAGAGTCGGTGACACAGAAAAGCACCCAACGTGGCGGTGAGCAGCATCATTGTTCCGTAAAGGCACAGCCGATGTCTATCTTGGGCTCAAGTACCCAGCCCGTGGCTGAAGCCTGGCATCAGGTACCAAGATCGATCTGGTGGAAACAAAACCTGGTCGAGGGGCACCCGGCCGGCGCATAAAGTCATTGTATCGAGGCTGGGCCAAAATCTCGATACAATGGGCGTCATCTTGTTCAGCCGCCCAATAGTTCATCCGAGCTGGCAGCGGCTCGAGAGCCGTAAAATGAAATGTGACTGACACAGGGAAAAGAAGCGAAAACCACCTCCTGGTAGGCAGGGCTTGCCCAACGTCCATTCGCCCTTGCAGACATCGCCCAAGGTCGCGATCGCAAAAGGGTCTCTCTGGCCGCGTTGGGGAGAACAAGGGTAGGGAGATGCTCGATCCCGAAGCCAAAACAGTCTGCCGAGCTGAGCTGTCACCCGGCTGCGACGAACCTTCGCCGGCGGCGTTTCATCCTGCGAGTTTGTTCGATCATGCCATGGCTCCAGCTTCCAAGATGCGCGCGCATCCACACCGCAGGAAGCCATCACGCCGCGTCACAAGGCAGGCGGGCAGGCAGGTGACGGATACGCTGTGCTCGTCACGTCCTAACGTGGCATTCGATTCGGGGCCCCACGGCTACGGCGCCAGTTCCGTTTGTCGCGCATCGCTGGTTGACCAGGATCCCGCGGCTGACGGGCAGGTCTCGTGCAGGTCGACCTTGTATGCGCGAAATCTAGCGTTTGACTGCAGACGGGTCCATGTCGCTGATGCCGCCGTCACGGGCTGGGAGAGGCCAGGCTGGCAAACGGACGACTGCCAATCAATGGCTTTGTTGCGGCTTGCCGAGCGATCTCAATAGCTCGTTGTGGACGTCGACCGGGCTGGTGGACTCGCATTGCACACAGTCGCGCCGTGTTACAGGCGCTTCTACCAGTGCCAGGCCCGAGCTGGTGGTAGCAGCAGTAGTAGCAGCCACCGCGCGATGGTTGAATGGATTGTGCGGGACGTTGCAGACGCACGGTCGAATGGGGCAGATCGTCGTTGCCAAGGGATCCGTTTGCCATGCGGAGAGCTGGACTGATGAGCTGGCCATTGTCAAGAACCTGATCTTGTTGAAGCGGTGAGGGAAAGTTGGCCGGCCTTTCCTGTCTTGTCCTGCCTTGGACTTTCCCATTCCAGGGCGGCGGGCGGGCGAGCGGGCACCGGCAACCTGGGGCGGGGCCTGACGTGGCACAGGTGTGGCTCATTCAGTGTCCGCCCCACCATATCCCACCACGACGTTGCAAGTGAGGCTTAACCACACTGATTGGGACTTCACCCAACCACAACCACATCACCCAACTCGAGCCCGACAAGGACAGGACAACCTTGAAGCTGCATGCGCATCTAGCTCCAGACGCTTATTCCAGGCAACCCAAGGATCCATCCCTCCCTCTCGGCGAAAATTTGCATGGCTTGCAGACAGCCACGCTTCGAGACGCGCCCAGAAGCCCCTGCCTGATATCCACCATCACCACCGACGGCCAGCCCCTGACTTGACTTCTGCATCTCTGCCGCTCGGTTCCATTGCCGGCACTTGGGGATAACAAGGTGCCGAGCCCGACTCATCACGAAGTACAATCAGGTAGGCTGCTTTTCGCCCAACGGATGAACCAATGAAGCACGGGCTGACAAGAAGGACAGTTGACCCCGGACTATTTCGCTCATCCATCCCGCAAGAGGCGAGGCAAGTCATCCATAATGGCTGACATCCCCATGCTTGTCATCTCGGACAATACGTCCTCTGAACGACGCATCACCCCTTCTTGGACCATCAGCCAGTTGCGAGGCAAGCTTGAGCACATCACGGGCGTGCCGCCATCGGCGCAGAAGCTCTCCATCAAGACGCCGACCGGGCTTGCTCCGGTTGAGGCTGCCGACGAGGATGCCGCTTCGCTAGCCAGCTTTCCCCTCGCACCCTATGCCGAGTTGCATGTGAGTTTTGCCCCCCCCCCCCCCCTTCCGTGACGTTCTCAACTCCACTTGGCGCCGTCGTGGCCGGGCCAGCTGTTCGTCCAGGGATCGGGGCTCTTGCGTCGACCAGTTGCAGCACGTAGAGCCGAAATGTCTCAACCGTGCAGAACGGCCTGACAGCTGGCGTCCAGCGAGGTAAAAAGGCCGCGTGCCCGCAGGATCTCGAGAGGCACTGAGACAGCACCTCTCCCGGGATCATGGGCCCTGGACCGACAGCGACGCCGGAACGCCATGCCTGCCTCTGATGCCCACGTGATCACTCACTGCCGTCACGAACATGGAATAACCCTGAGAACAGGTGATAGACACGCGCCCCGCCGGCGCTCGATTCAACTTCAACGACACCAGCGGCGTGGAGAAGTACGTCCTCCCCGAGGAGGAGTACGAGAAGAAGACCGATTCTGTGCTGGCGTGGAAGAAGGCGCAGAAGTTGGGTCGCTTCGACCCCAACGCCCCCAGCCAGGAGGATGCCAAGATTGCCGCGTTCGAGCTCGAGATCCAGCAGCGGGGCATTGCGGTGGGCAAGAGGTGCCGCGTTGGCGGCGAGGACTCGCGCCGTGGCGTCATCAAGTACGTCGGCGAGGTCAAGGAGATTCCCGGCGGCCTGGGCGCCTGGGTCGGCGTGCACCTGGATGAGCCTGTTGGCAAGAATGACGGCAGCATTTCCGGGTCGAGGTACTGGGGTGAGGAGTCGGCTCTGAAGCACGGCGTCTTGGTGCGGCCCGAGAGGGTGGAGGTCGGCGATTACCCGGTCCTGGATGATCTCGAGGATATGGAGGAGATTTAACTTCCAGAGATGGAGCTGCGAGATAATCCAAGGTAGCAGTCCAACAAGGAACAGCCAAGTCATTCTGGTGCTTGCCGATACTCCTGATCATGTCAAGATTGACCTAGGCAGATATCGATGCCCAGGAGCCGGTGGGCGAAGAGAACGGCTATCAACGTCTGGGATGCGGAGAATTCATCATCTGTGGTGCCCTCGGGCCTCAGATCACCGTGTCTCACGGTGTCGTTCAAGACAGTACCACTTGTTCAACTTCATGCCTTCACCGGCAATCATCACAGACCCTCGGTGCTAGGCATGGCCGCATTGTCAGAAGCCTTGTCACGATGCCACGGACAGGAGGCCGGCAGTAATCCGTGACTGAGCCCTTGAGTCCGCTCAGGGAGGTCGCCATGGCCGCAAATGCAGCCTCCTGCCGCCGGACAATCTGGAATCCTCTCACGCCCAGACTTCCATGGCATCCATTTCTACGTTCTAGACCCGTCATCAGATGAACTGCGGCATCTGTTCCAAGCCCCATCATGAGTTGAAGAAAGTCAAATACCCGTCGCATTGACCCGTCCAACATGACTGCGACCCAAAGTTTTGGATCCCCTGATCACTGCAGCACCCCTCTGCCAGAAATGGGCATTTGTCATGCCGGTTGCCTCTCTCGTCGCGGCCGTTAAGACGCCCATATGCATAACGGCGCCGCGGGCTTCCTATTCGAGGCAGGGACGTTTCATCTGACCTTTCGAGGTTTAAGCGGCCAAGCAACCCGGGATGAAGGTTCTCGACGTGTTCCTGGCGCTTCCAACGTCCAGGCGATGGGAGGGAATGTTTCAGTTTGATCATGGATTGTGTCGCCGGGAAGAGGTGATGTCTGCAACGAATGCAGAATGTGGCATAGCGTGGCACGAAGTGGCCGGAGGTGTGCCTGTTTGGATGGGTAAGGTGTCTTGGTGCCATATTTGGATCGCAGATGCCATGAACGGAGAGGTTTATCCTATTACTGCCGGTCGTGGGGGCTCCAGCGAGTATCAAATCAACTCAATTCAGGGGCACCATAACGACTGTCAGGACAAGCAACATGAGGACCCCGGATTTTCACCAAAAACGCCACCCGCATTCTGCCTGATGGCCATTGTCGGCAATTTATTCAGCAGTACGGTCTGAAAGAACAGAAAGCAAAGGCCAACCGCCGTGGACGTTGGGGGCTTGGCTACGATCGGCAGGCCGGAAGGGCACACCTCAGACACGGAGTGCCTCGCATTGGCAACTGTCATTCAGGATGCTCGACGCTCACTGGGAACGCTTCGAGAGCCTCACATGCGAAGTTGTCATGCCCAGTCGGCATTCGGAAGGGTTGCGTTTGGACGAAGATGAGATTACCACACGCTCTGACCTTGTCGGAGCGCCGTCGGTCCGTTGGAGGCGGCGAGGTGATGGGTTTGTTGACGGCGCCGAGCGAAACAAGAGAACCGGTCAGCCATGGCGAGCCACTCGGGAGGGAGTTGATGATGCTCGGCGAGACAGACTTCGCGATGGCTTGCTGGGCGCAATGCGGAGTTGGTTGGTACACTGGAAGTTGCTCGGCCCTCAGAAGTGGTGGATCGCCCGAACGAGGTCGAGATTGAAGCCGTGCTCTGCCAGGGTGAGCAACCGGTCACGAGGAGTTGGTGGTGGACAGCGACGATCTCTGCCGTGTTCGACGTGATGAAATTGGATGTTCTTGGGTGGCGGTGGCCAGCAGACAAGTCTCGGGTGACTTGACTCTCTGGGCCTTAAAAGTTCATCTTATGGTGAGGTGTCTTGTCTTGGCTTGGTCTCCGAGGGCGGTGGACAGATCCTCACTCTCGCGGAAGAACATGCTGTGTGTCAACGTGTCTCGGAAACGCATGCTGTAGGCAAAGTCAAGAAGCCGAGGAAATGCCCAGGGCTTGGTGACGCTGTAATCAGGAGGCCGAGGGGCGGCCACGACCACGTCGCACAAGGCCGTGCAGATGATGAGAGGACTGCAGCCGTGATAGGCGTTTTGATGTGATTGCTCAGAGAGGCGGACTGACTCCTCAAGTCAAGACCTCGGAACCATTGCCGAGCCCGAAGTCGTGGAGCCGTGGAGGCAGGCGAAGCAAGCCAAGTCTGAGGGGATCTTCTGGCAATTTACTCAAAGCAGGACGTCGGTTGAGCGGTAACTCGCTAGATCCCGATCTGGCCGATGAAAGTTGAGGTGATCGCCAGGTGCAGGCAGAACTGGCATCGATCTAATTAGGTGGAATGGAGAACAGCTAATGCTGATGCTGCGAGTCTTCCGCGTGAAAGAGAGATTGGATGGTCGGCAGCTCGAAACAGAAATTCTGGCGTCGCCGCGCCGGATGCTCTGGGCTTCGGGTCACCTGAGGTGTTCTGTAAGTTACTCGTGTTTGCGGGGCACCCTCAGCATCATAAAACGGTACCTGCCGGCGCATGTCCCCCTGGAGAGACCGAGGGTACCCCCTAACGTGGCCACGGCCCGTTTGCCTGCCTTGAAAACGTCCTGGCCGCAAGGGCCAAGAGTCTGGGCGGTGCTTGGCATTTGGTGCGTCGGTCGCGCTTGCGTCCAGCGCGAGCACTCGATTGGACCTCACTTGGGAATCCTGGAAGACAGCCAAGACTTGGGTCAACCAGCCCAGAAATGCCCAGACACTGCGACAATGATGCCCCAAGACCACGCTCCGCCATCTCCAGTCCATCATCAACCGCCATGTCTTGACTTTCTGGGCCGCCGCCGCTCTTGGGTCTCGGGTCTTCCTTCTCCTCCTCATCCTCGCCTTCTCCCTCCCCGTCACCTCCATGGGCAGCCCTTGATCAACGACGACTCTCCGACATCAAGTATCGCCGGTTTCCCGCTCCATCGATCGGCTCTCGACGTCCCTCCAGCCCTCCCTCCTCCCTCTGCCCGACCTGTCATCCCAAGATCACGCTTCTTGCATCTCGAAATCACAGTCTCAAGTGCCCATCCTGCCGTCCGGCGCCTGTGTATCATCTCTCCCTCCTCGCAATCCGAAACATCTCCCAGGCCGATCGGCGCCCACGTCCCGATCAGAGCTCACGAGCCTCTCTGTGCTTTTCGGGCAGTCGGCATTGACTAAGAGGCGGGCTATTATACGGGTAATTCATCGTCGGCATTAAGGCGACGCTCACCGAGATCGCCCTCGAACCGGCCTTCCAACATCAACTCGTCGTCTCAGCATCCCCGGACGCCAAAACCCAGACCCCAGTCGAGACGCCGCCGGCAGCCAACGCCAGAGATGCGACATCCTGGCAGCCGTCTCCCTGCCGCATAATCCTCTGCTGTTTCTACTCCCGCCGTCGATCAGGCGTGACCCGCAGCATCCGGAGTCGTCAGTCTTCCCAAAGAAGCGCCCGGCATCTCGAATACCTCGGTCAAGAGGGCGCCGTCTCCTGAATTCCTCTACATTAAAGCGTCCTGGGTGTTCCTTCCTGGTGTCCGTTCCTTCCACCACACGCCGCCCGACCTTGCGGTTCCGTCCGCCTCCCGGACTTGCTCCCCATTATTCATCTCGCTCTTCCGAGAACCTCCAGTCCAGACGGCCCCGCCAGAGCGACGTCGACCGTCGCAGAACACCGATCATGAAGGGTGCAATGGCGCTGCTGGCACTGGCGGTCGGCTTCGGTATGGCCGCGGCCCAAGCCGTCAGCCCCGAGAACGATGTGCCCTCATGGGCTGCCGATTCCACAATGCAACTCTCCATGTCCTCAGACAACGGGGATATTCTGCCTCTCGACTACACGATCATCCCGTCAACGCAGAACGCAGGATTAAATGGATCCTACGTTGTCCGCGGGGTATGTTCTTCCCCCATTTTTGTGATATACGATGATCCACAGACTGATTATCTCTTGTGTCACAGGCTATCAAGATAGAAGGCATCATGATTTCTGCGACCCAGGAAAACTTCGTTAAGATCGCCGGGTCCGGTCTGATTGCCTACATGTCTTGCGACGAGTCTTCGGACTCGGACGCCGTTAGCCCTGATACCATGCTCACGCAGCTGATGGAGAATGAACCTAAGGCGATCATTCTCTACAGCACCGTGGGCAACTGGTGTGTCCTCTCCAGCTCCACCGAGCTGCCTTACCCGACCATCTTCACCATGGCCGATGCCGGGGACGCAGCACAGGCTTTGGAGGTGCTCAACAACACGAACGACCTCGGCGTGATTCGGGTTGCCATCACCGGCAACGCCACGTCTGATGGCAGGGGTGGCAGCGAAGAGGGAACCAGTCATTCCGCCGTCGCCATGACCATCCTGTACAGCATCACGGGCCTCATCACCCTTCTGTTCCTCGTCATCATCGGCACCGGCGCTGTCAGAGCCCACAGGCACCCGGAGCGGTACGGGCCCCGTGCCAGCTATGGAGGACGTCCCAGGCAGAGCCGCGCAAGGGGCCTCGCCCGGGCCGTCCTGGAGACACTGCCTATCGTCAAATTTGGCAACCCAGACCCGCCCAAGCCGGACCCGAATCTGGAGCTCGAAGGAGGGCAGGTCGAACGAAACGACAGGCCGGTCGAGCCGCTTGGCAGCATTGCGGGCCAGAGGCAGTCGCAAGAGGAAGCAAGAGATGCGCAGACATCGCGGAGCAGTGCGGCCGCTACTGCTGCTGCCGTGCCCGCAGTGACTGGCTCCGCTGGCGCTCCCGGCGCTCCGGCTACTGAGGAGCACCTCGGATGCACCATCTGCACGGAAGACTTCAATGTGGGAGAGGATGTCCGCGTGTTGCCATGCAACCACAAATTCCATCCCAGCTGTATTGACCCCTGGCTCGTCAACGTATCAGGGACCTGTCCTTTATGGTGAGTTTCTCTACGATTTTCTCTTGACGCAACGTCATGCTAACCAGTATAGTCGCCTCGACCTCCGCCCCAAGCGTGAGGACGGCAGCTCGGAGGATTCAGGCGACGACACGCTTGCGCCGCCTCTCGAGCCCGAGGACGTGGAAGGCGGCCCTCAACGGCGCAGGACGTCTCCCCTTCGCGAGCTCAACTCGCTCAGAACTCTCAGGCACGTGCCGGCGGAGGAGGCTATCCTCGCGCTGAGGCGGTACAGGACGGAGCAACGCGCTCAAGGCGCCCCGTCTGAGAGTATCGATGCGGAGACGGCATCGGAGACCGAGACTGATGCTCGGCGACGAAGGAAGCGACTGGCAGACCGGCTTCGCGAGAAGTTCCGAGTCAGGACCAACCCGCAAACGGACGATGACAGGCGGGAATCGTAGGACTCGATGAGAGGTCCGCACAAAACTGATGAAATGGGTTTAATGAGCACATCTGCGACAGGAAAGCGCGCATGGAAGGGGGGCTCGGCTGCCCCCCCGAACGGGACTGGAAATCATGGAATGTTTGCACAGGTTGATCTCATGTACAGGCCCTCCCGCACATGGGCACGTGGGGAGGGCAGCATTGCACGGCGTTCAGGGGCTGGCCGGGACCGAGATCCCGGCCCACGGGATTCATATGACCACAGGGACACATACATAGTCGGAGGGCTCGCTGGGCTGGACGCCCGGCAGGATGCTTACATCAACATGACCATTACGGCAAATTCTGGCCTCTTGTCCGTGATGGGAAGTGGCATTCACATGTTGTCCGGGCCATGATGGTGTGTGGGCTATCAGGAGTCGCCCCGAGGCTAGATGTGATGAATGCGGACGGGGTTGTGACCGAGAGTGGCTGTACAAGCCGGGCAGGCTCCAAGATAGGCGGAGGACGGTGCGTTGTCCTGGACCGGGGCAAGAGTACCTCGAGGAAGGTTAGCGCGTGATCGACGCGGCCCGCGCACGAGGCTGGCAAGCTGGCTGGGTCTCTTTCATCCATTCGGGCGACTGACTCGGGTGGGAGGGTGGTGATCAGACCCGGAAGTGTTGCGGAAGTTCCGATAGGAGATTTGGATCTGGGCTGCTGACTCTCGAGATTGGGGAGTCAACTGAGTAATGGATGGGTGGGACCCCGAGGGGTTTTCGGGGCCGTTGTTTATCCTAGGGCGTTGACGCAGAGGTGACGGAATTATACATCCATATATCCTGGAGGTGGAGAGGGCTGAGCGGGAGAAGCGTCGAAGCTCCTTTGACAGAGATGGAGGCCATGCGATCGTCATGACTCTCCGGACTGGTCCAAATCGAGGTGAGAGGGCGGCTATGAACCTACTTAGTAGGAAGAGGGAGCAGCTGAAAGAGGAAGAGGACGGGGGAAGGGCGAGGAAGGTTTTAGCCATCTACCGCGGGAGGGCGGGTGTACGATGCAATGCGGCCGTGAACCATGTGGTCGGAGCGTGGAGGGGGGGAGGGTTCGAGCTTGGGGACGCGGGGACTCGAAGGCGTGGGAGATCCAACGGCCGGGGCCCAAGTGATTGTCGTCAAGTGTCAAAGTTTAACCAGTGCTAGGTCGGTGCCAACTCCGCGTCCCTGCTTCCCTGCTACTCAGCACTGCTTCAACTCGGGGCATGGCTGGCGGGATCTGTCTCTTTATATTTCTTCTTCCTTCACCCTCAGCCTCGGGTTTGGAAGCCGGTGAGATTTGACATGTCAGATTTGATGGGAGTTGAGGTGCAGGTGGTGGCTTACACGACGGGGAGCGGGCTGATGGAATGTCATTGACAAGCACGTGCATGGCCTCCATGTTGGAGAAAAAGGAACTACTCAAGACGTACTACCACTCCCAAAGGCACCTTCTGCCTACCTTCCCTTGTAGTGGTACACAATTTGGTCGGGAAGGCACGACAGACCCGTGGATGTCAGCCTTATCCAAACAGAGTTCCGGGTTGCCTCCGACGTTGATCCTCCAAAACTCAGGAAATCTCTCAAGCCGACGGTGAACTTTGCGCATCTTCGGATACAATGCCATCAACCAACCCATCCAGCGGCGCTGTGCGCTGTTACTTACAGTCGAGCCGCCGTCTGACGCCAACAGTCCCGCCGGCTGCGCTGGAGCTCGACCGGATCGCCTCGACAGCAAGAGTATCTCCGCGCAGCACTAATACAGCAGTACTACCAACGGGCTTCGGAGAAACCCTGCCTCGTCGGTACTTGTACCAGCAACTCGGTGGAAGTTCTGCCCTACCCCAGGTTCCCCAACACGACGGCACAGCGTTGCTTTTTCCCAATGTCTCACTCTCGCACGCAACACAACGTCCACTCGGCCCAGCCTCAACACCATGGCCAGGCCCTCGGGTGCTCCTCGTCCCCTCTCATCCCCTCAGCTGTCAACGGTGCAAAGGGGAAGAAGAAAAAAAAGTCCCTGGCGCTCCAGGCCCAGAACGCTCCGAGTCCCACCAGCGTGCCAAAGCGCAGCATCAAGCTATTGCCAGACTACACTGGCGCGAGCATGCATACCCGCCCGTTCGTCGCCGCCACGACACGCTCGTCGCTGCAGCTCGCAGCCCGCCAGCAGCCCGCCCAGCGACTTGTGGCTGGTCTAAGCGGCCTTAAATATATTCCCCTGCTGCTACACCATCGCCGGCACCTTCCTCGCCCACCAACAAGAACCCACGGACCTGTTCGATCTCATCTCCCGTTCCATCTCTAGTGGAAGCTTAAACGTCCTCCGAGAGGGCGCATCATTCCCTCATCCCGCCAACGGTGCTCTTGGTCTCAATCGCGCTCGAGTCAAGGATGCCACCCACCACCTCTTCCCACGGCACGGGGCAGCCACCCGTCGTGTACTACGAGTACTATATCTCGCCTGCGATGCCTGTTCCTGGGCCTCCCTGATTTGCCTCCCGAGATGCCAGATCGAGTGCTCCTCCCGCGCCCGACTTGATATTCCACAGCCATTTTCATCATCGATAGGCACGGTCATCGAGTGTCGTGCCGACGACCACGACCATCAGGCCATCATGGCGCCCGCGACTCTCCTGCACAACGCACTCGCCTCCCGCGAGCTGCACGCCGTAGAGCCATTAGCCGGTGTCATCTTAAGTGTCATCATCTGTCTTGCCTCCATCACTGTCATCTCTGGATTCCTCAGTATGTCCTTCCGGCCGCGGCCAACAATGTCACTTCACTTCTGACCCCTCCTAGCTCAGAGAGTCCTCGCCACCAAGACCTGGAAACGACTCCCGCTCGTTGTATGGCGTAAGTCAGAGCACTTGCCACCCACGTAACCCATTGTTGACAGCCATCAGTCGTCTATTTCATATACGTCGACTCCTACCTCTTCGTTTTCGTCACCGCCATCCTGCAGTTTGGACTGGGTGTCAATACCAGCGTCCATATCTGTGATGGAGCCATCCTTCTGTGCCTGGTCTGCTATGTTACCACAAAGGTGAGATCTCTATTCGAACGTCAATCTGAAGAGAAGAACATCGTTGCTGACCTCGTCCTAGATTGTAAGCCTCGAGACCTGCACCACTCTGATTAACAACAAACTAACAACAGCAGTTGATCTATCTCTTCTTGGTAGAACGAGCAGTACGTTCGACAGCATCCCGGGACTACGGAAAGGACCGACTAACAAACAACAGCACATCATCCGCGGAACGACGAAACACCGACTCAAGTCAAAATTGTACATCTTCAACTCATTCTGCATGCTCGGCATCTACATCGTCATCGCCATCCTGAACTTCGTCTTGTAAGATTTTCCCAAGCCCCTCGAACCCTTCCTGACGCGAGACTTACTTGGCTTGCAGCCGAATCACTCGCCTCGAGAGCGGCCTCTGCATCATCGGAATGCAGAAGATTTCCATGATCCCGCTCATCTCCTTCGATGCCGTCGTCAACGTCTACCTCACCATCCTCTTCCTCATCCCCTTGAAGAGTGAGACCTCCTTTCAGCCATCCATCATGGGAATTTCCCCCCACTGACTGCTGCAGACCTCTACTCCTTCAAGAACCTTCCCCGGACGGCTGCCAACAAAAACCTCCGAACCCTGGCTCTGCGCACTTTTATCGGCACCCTCTGCACCTTGACGAGTAGCGTAGTGTAAGCTCGCCCCAGCCCTTTCTGGAAGAAACCCTGCTCACACAGCCAGAAACCTCACTGTCCTCATGGTACTGAACGGCGAACCCGGCTGGGTCTGCCTAATGTGCTGCAACCTCGACAGTGAGCCTCCCCTATATTTCTGTTCCCAAGCCACCACCACTTACACTTACCGCAGTCCTCTTCTCCGCTGCCGTCGTTCAGTGGGTCACTTCCAAGGACCACGCCGGCAGCTTCTCCCAGAACGACACCAATCCTTCCCACCGTGGCACCGATATCAACCTCAGCCATCCCCGCGACCATCCCCACGACGGTTCCCACCCCCGGCAGCACAGCCTCCAGAAGGGTTTCGTCAACGATGGGACCGTCGACCCCGTGGACTTTGGGTCACCCACCAAGGGGTACGTCAGCAGCAGGTCCGAGGATTTCGGAGAGATCAAGGATGACCTTGAGGATGGACAGCGCCGCCCTTCAAGCCAAAAGAGGGTGCTTGACGACATGGGTGACATTGCCATGGAAGGGTCGATGAACTCGAGCCGCGGGTCGCAGGGTGACGATGGAGGGTACAAGCCCAACGGGGGTATGGGACCTTCCGCTTCGACCACCATCACGGGGAAGAGTATACTGCTGCACCCGCTGCACCCCATGAGCCACGGGGCGAGGCAAGAGGAACACGGCGGGGACGTGCCCAGCGGTGTGGTGGTCACGACGACAATCAGCAGGGAATCCCGCCCCGGGGCCGCAGTGTTGGCAGAGACTGGTGAGGGCTCCTCGGAAGACAGCGAGCGGAGGGGCAGGATGCGGCCGAATAACGGACGCCGCCCGGACGCCGCCGGTGTCTTCGGGGACGGGGCGTACATGACATATGCTAGGACGGAGATCACGGGAGGCAGGCAGCAGGGCCACTAATGGTGCTGGCGGGCGAGACTTGCTGCTGCTATTGTTGATGTTGGACTAACTGGTGCTTGGTTTCCGGAGCTGGGTGTTCTACTACATACATAGACGGGGCAGACATTGGGAGCGACTTTGCAACGGGCTTTTAGGCCTGGGCCCGGGAGACGGGGCCGCATGTTGGATATACCCAGGGTCGCTGCTTGAATATCATTATGGTTGAGATGAGACTTGAGTCGATGGTGTCGTCTCGAGGTGGGAGACGGAGATGCTGACATGCTATCTCGGGAGATGACCGAGGAGACAGTTTTCTCGCAATTAATGGCTTTGGGGAGGTTCTGCTTCTTTCGAGTTGAGAAAAGACAGTCTGTCAGGGTGAAAATCGATCCCCGAGCGCCTCTGATACATCAACACCAAGCCCCAATTCACCTCCGGTCAACCATCACGATGCCCTCCCCTCCTCCACTGACCCAATCTGCCGGGTCTGCATCGACCTCATCTCGCCTCAGCCCTACAACTCCCTCCCATCCGCAGCGTCAATCTCCCGCCGCCAGCGGAAATTTGACCCCTCCGCCACATGCATCGCGAAATTGCGATCCACGATAGCCTCCCGCCCGCGCGGTCAGACCCCTGCCAGCGTCCCCTTGGCGCGGATCGCTACCAGGGGACGCTGCACCGATTGCCATGCGACCGCCAGCGGCAGGGCCCGAGATGGCGTCCTGCGGGGGAAATGAGCATCACCCACCCTGCAGATGATGGGAAAAGCTTAAGCTTAGCTCGCCTGTCACGACGACGACCTCACTTCATGTCTTGATATGGTGTCGCGTGGCTGGCTGAGACATCACCTTCAGGCATGCGCTGCTGCAGATTCTTAATGAGGAATGAACGTTGGCATTTCTTTGCTTCATAATCGTGGAACAATGGCTTTGTAGCCTTTGTGTGTTCATGTCCTTACGGGGCTCGTGCCAGAGCCCCCTTGTCCTGTATCCTTTGTACCGTTTTGCCCTCTATGTCCATTGTCCGTGAAGCCGTAAATGTCTCCCAAACACCTGTTTCCGGGGGTATACCGAGAAATTGAGTCCCTAGAGATAGCCCCCTTCCCTTCGTTGAAATCATCCAGTGGGGAAAGGGGAAGTGAATCCAGCGAATGAAGCCCTCCGGATGCAGATGAGAATGAAAAATGAAGGTATGTGCAAGAAGTGAAAGGTTTGTCAGCGCTATCCGTGAAGATTCCATGTACCACGAAGAAAGATGTGTACAAGAAAGATCGGGGCTGTCGCGCTTAGGCCAGGTAGGCCTCACCGGCAGCGGACAGGCCGTTGCCAGAGGTGAGCTTGCCATCGGCAACCATGAAGTAGGAGTAGCGCTCGAGCTCGGGGAGGTTGTCGAGCTTGGTCAGGACATCGCCGAGCCACTGCGCGGCCTCGGAGGGCGAGGCCTCAGCGCCGCTGTCGCCCAGGGGAGCGAACTCGGTGAGCCAGACGGGCTTGCCGCCGCAGATCTTGGAAGCCTCCTTGATGTGGTCGTACAGGGTCTCGGCGGCGTTGAGGGGCGAGTACCAGTGGACGTTGCAGAAGTCGAACTTGCATCCCTTGGACTCGCAGGCCTGAACCCAGTCCTGGAGCCAGTCGAGACCCTGGCCGGGAATGTTGCTGTTGCTGACGGAAGGAGCACCGATCTGAGCCTTGTCGGCGTAGCCGTTCATGTACTGGACGTGGGCATCAGCAGCGGAAGCGGCGTCCATGTTGCACTGAGAAGCAATGTCACACTCGTTGAAGGAGAGGAGGTGAGTGGTGCCGGCAGCCAGGGCGCTGTCAGCGTTCTCGTTCCAGCGGCTGGTGTGGATGTCGATGGGTCCCCAGAGAGTAGGAACGAACTCGATGCTGTTGTCGAGACCGTTGCGGCTCGAGTCCCAGTTCCAGGCCCAGTTAATCTTGTCAGAGCTGGTGAAGGGGGCCGTAAGATCGGCCTTGTTGAAGGCGAGACCACGCTTGCCGCCAGCGGGAGCACCACCGGAGGGCTTGGGGGCCGAGTCGCCACCAGAGTTGTCATTCTCAGACTTGTTCTCAGCCTCGTTTGCGGGAGCAGGGGCAGGAGCAGGAGCGGGGGCAGGGGCGGGCTCGGGAGCAGGCTCAGGGGCAGGCTCAGGAGCAGGCTCGGGCTGAGACTCAATCTTCTCGGCCTCAGGGGTGGGAGCAAGGGCGACGAAGGTCTCGAGAGTGGTCTGAGGGGCGGGCTCCTGGCCGGCATAGGCGGTGACGGTCACCCACTCGGTAACATAGTGAGTGCGGGTGTGGACACGACCATGGCGCCTCTCCTCGAGGCGGTTGATGTTGAAGGCGGCAACGTCCTTGGCCAGGGCAAAGGCGGCCAGAGCGGTGATGAGCTGCTTGGTGAACATTTTGAATGTTGTTTTGGTTGATCAAGATTTTTCTGAGTGTGAAGATCTGAGCTGTCGAAGTGGACCGTTGATATATCTTTCTTGCAAAGTAAGATCGAGTCCTGGTGGCTTGCACAACGGGATTGTCTTGGTCAAAGGATACCGTCGAGGTGAATGGTGGTTCCAAAGGATGGTGAGTGTATCGCCGGATACACAAAGAAGGAAGTAGAGCTGTGGGTGGTGCCGGTCTGTCAAAGACGCGTAAGGAGAGTGATGCTGCAGTGGTTGTGGGTGACTGGGCAAGACAAGAACTGCTGCTTGGGGGTCGAAGCTCGCGACCTGGGGAAAGGAATGAATTGGTGGAAAGGAAGGTGTGACGGTGGTGGGAGAGAGAAATCCGAAACAGAGGAGTCCCGGGGGAGAGGACAAGATATATCGACAACACCTCACCGTCCGTCGGGGAAAAAAGAACGCGGGAAAGGGCCTGTGACAGAGCAGACCCGAGCTGGTTCCTGGTAGGGGTGGACCGATATCAGGTGAAGTTGGGCCCAGCGGCGGGATGAACCTGTCGGGAAGGCGCCTCTGTTGGTGGTGTGAGTGGGGATGATGCAGGGGGTTGCGCTTGCCTTGTTCCTTTTTCCCTGTCCCGACTCTGTCCAGAACGCTGCTAGCACGGAAGGAGCTGCTGTCAGACACGGCAAACGGGCAGGGACAGGCCGGGTTGGTACAGTGCCTGGGACTCATGCCCATCTTGGGCAGTCCGGGCAGGTACCTTCCCGACTGACCGCGGGTGACGCAGGTACGCAAGTCAGGACGAACTCTTGATCCCCTCCGACTCCTCCACGTCACACCACCCGCACCTTGGCAGGCAGTGCGTTGTTTGCTTGTGGACGCCCAGCAATCCTGCCACGTTGCCGCTGGCCCCTCTCATCAGACAGACTGACAAAAGCACCGTTGTCCCTGAGGCCACGGCGCAATCATCTGTCGTGCCATTGCCGCCTGGCAGGTTAGTCGAAGCGCCCAACGAACCTGCGACGCACCAGACGGCCAGCCAGGAAACAGTTCATGGCCCGAATACCGCCGGCCGCGCTGGAGAACCAATGGCTCTTCCCAGCCCACGGCGAAGAAACGACCGTCACATCCACCCACCGGCTGTCGTATCCGGTGCCGCGATTCGAAGTTGCACTTGTACACGTACACCTACAAGTACCTGGACGCTTTACAACGTCCTCGTACTTACATCCAGTACACACGAACCCGGAAAAGGAACCTGCTGCCCCTTCTGGCTAAAACCCGCAACCACTGCCACGCAGCGTGGTCGGCGTCCCCGCTTGGTATGTTCAGTCCGACGAGAAGGGCCGTCAAAGTCCCCATCCTTCCAGTTCTAGACCTTCCTCCGTCTAGTGGGACTATATGCGCCGAAAGTCCACCCATGGCCTCCGGACAGATATGGCGACCTGACCAACTGACGAGGTGGTCGCCCCAGTGGACGGATCTTAATCGACGAGTCTAAACCTGCTCCTAGCCCCTCCCGAGCCCACGTTTCACCGGCCGCCGACTTCAACCCCTGGCGCTTTCTACCCCTGACTAGCGCCCCGGACCCTCACAACGCTGCCGACGGTTGGAGTGTTTCCCCTGGGGCCATTCCGCTTATCGCCTAGTGCTCGACATTGAAACCCCGGTACGCGCCTTAAGCGAAATGAGCACCCGCCGCCTCGGGGCCTGACTTCCTCGCCAAGTCAAGCCACTTGTGGCCACCTCGCCGGCAGAACCTTGCAGAAACACGCAAGTGAAAAAAAGACTCACGAAAATCCCTGTGTCGAGCATGCGGCACCGTCTTGTCACTGTGAATCCAGAACCTGAGCCAAGTCTGCTCTTGTGGTCTTGGGAGCGACGATCCATTGGGGTGTGCCACCCACTCGGATGCCCGCCACAAGCTCGAGGCGGTTGCAGCCTGGTTTCTTGGTCCTGGGGCAATGGGGCTTCGTGCCGAAAGCTTGCTCTCGAGTTGCTGCTGGCAGGATCTTGCACCGGAAGAGAGCCGGAGGTCCGATGTATGGTAGGTACTTCGCCCAGCCCCGGGATTCGCGAGTACCCAAGCCTCCGCCCCACGAGCGACTTGCGATACGAAGAGAACTACATGGATCAAGACCATATGAACATGGACCGATGGTACCTCGGAATGGATGGCCAAATGTGTCTGTCGTCTGGCTGGTGGCTGGGTGGTTTCGCACAGCCGAGCAGCACAGGTCCGCGATGCGGTTTTCAGGTGACGAATACACAACTTTCGACCGCGACCAGACCTGATCGACGCGCAACTCCGCTTCTCGGCATACGCAGCTCAAGACTTTGAACGAGTCACCAAGGCCCGCCTGCCCACACTGGCTGAAGAGTTTGAGTTTTCAGTTCACTGATGAGGGTGGCTTCGGGTGGTGGTTGGGTTTTGCTCCCGATCGGCCTTGGGGAGGAGGGGTGTGTTCTTATTGACATGTCGTTGAATGGACGCAGACTGACCTCAACGTTGCAGGATACCGGTTTGACGGGCATACCTGTTCCGGCCTTGTGGCGTTACTCAGTTCAGCTACTAACGCCATGTCCAAACACACCGGGACATCGTTTCCCATCGATGCCCTATAGCACTCGCGGTCCTACTCAGTCATTACAATCTAGGTGCCACCACCCGTGAGCGAGGGCATGCTGTGCAATGAGTCCGGGGCAGCGGTCTCGGAATGCAGCTCGGCGGGTTGCAGAGTGAGTGAGCGGGTGACGATGGCACATATCTGCTGTGTTATAAGTAGATGGCCTAACGGCGCGTCATTGCCCATTCGCATCCCCGAGGCGAAATCCCCCGAATCGACCAGGCCAGCGAAACTACGAGCCTCTCTAGGACTGACCATTTTGCGATATATCAGCGCATGTAGGACTGATTGCAGGACGTCACTTTGGGTTGGGACGAACGGCTGGCCGCAACTGCTAACACCTGTCACGCTAAACTCGCTGCGACAGTACGGGAGTGACAATGGGTTCCAGGTCCCTCTCTCAAATGGCCGCTGATAGCGACCGTTGGCGAAAGCTAAGCTTGCCCACGAGCGCCCGATGCACGCAAGCCTTCAGGGCTACCGGTGTCGGGCATGGGACCTCTTCAGTGAGGCTCTCGGGTACCTCATCCACTGGTCTGTGGGCTCTTCTCAAGGTTGCTTGCTGCCTGTCAGGTGGATGACGATTGGTGAGTCGGGTGTGTTGAAGATTGGCGCGGTGGCTCAGCATCATTTCGAGGCCATCAACAAAGTAAGTCATCGGGCACCATCTGACCGCGACGCCCGGAGATGACCGGATCAACGCCCATGACGAAAGCGTCGACGCCCATGATTGTGCATGCGGCAAGGCTCCCGCGCTCGAGGGCATTGCCATAGGGCGACCAAAGACAATGGCGTGTGCTGTAGCGCCCCCTGTCGATAGTAACTTGGCCAATCAAGCCGGCCAGTGTAGGACACAACGGCGCATCAATGGCCCGCGCACTGCCACCATGACAGAGGATCGACTGCCTCCACGTGATTCTGTCCCGGTCACAGAGACAGAGAGTCCTAGAGGAGCGGCCTGGTGCCGTTGTGAAGCAATCAATGCAAGTTCATCTTCACCTCCGATTCATCCCCCGCCGCCCTGACTCCAACTTACATAACAGCGGCGTAGCCTCCGAGAAAGTCGCTTCGTGAGCATCTTGCTTTGCTCATCCCTCTCCCCGCATTTGACATGAAGCAGTGAAGGTGACCACCGCCCACAATGGATGTCACTCGACAAGCCCCGACCCTGTTGCCCATGCCTGTTTCGCCGGGGGACTTTGACTACAACACGTTCCTCCAGGACGACGGGCTGGGATTCAACGCAGAGGATGCTTACTCAAGCGCAACACTGTCAGACTCCGGTCCCGGGCAGGGGCCTTCCCCTCTTGACGATCCGCCGTCGGCACAGAGCTCGGGCAGCGGCGAGCTGGTTCAGACTACTTCCCAGGCCCAGAAGCAGAGGCTGGAGAGGAGGGGCCATACCAAGAGCAGGCGAGGCTGCTTCAACTGCAAACGCAGACGTATCAAGGTACATACCGATCATCTCTAGTCACTCGAGCCGCAGTAACTCACATTCGCTCGCCAGTGTCAAGAAACGCACCCGGCCTGCGGGCATTGTCTCAAGACGGGCCTCAAGTGCGAGTATCCCACGGCTCCCCAGATCGTCCACCAGCCGCATCATCAGATCCCGCTTTTCAGCTTGCAGGACATGCGGTTCTTCCAGCACTTCTTGATCCAATGCTACCCACATCATCCCATCGGGAACGAGAACATCTGGACGCACGAAGTGCCGTGCCTCTCGCAAACAGTGAGTCCAACCGCGTCGTCTTTTTCCGGGTGACGGTGCAGCTTGGCTGATTGCCCAGAACGAATTCCTGATGCATGCGATCCTGGGCTTGGCCGCGTGTGATCTGGCGTCCAAGGACCCGTCTCTGATGGAGTTCGCGGTGGCGCATCGGATGAAGGCCATCAGGTCGATCAAGAAGGCACTGGGAGAGATCCCGAAGCGCAGCACGACCCACGAGGAGGCAAATGCCCTGATCGCCACATGCTTCGCGCTCACTTTCCAGTCCGTCTCGTTCGACGACGGCATGATCGAGTTCATGGTGTTCATCCGGGGGATCATCATCGTGGGCATGCAGATGTTCATGAAGGGCCTTCCGCCTATTTTCGTGAACATCCTGGGCAACGACACGAGCAACGTGCTGCAGCCGTACATGTACGACCTGCCCGTGATCCAGAAAGAATGGACGGACGCAGCGGTCATGTCGATTGAGAGTCTCCGGCCGCTGTGCCGCAGCGACGTCGAGATCGAGTATCACGAGAAGTTGATGGAGATGGCCCAGCCTCTGTACACGTCGTCATGGGACGGTGAGCCGCCACCCTTTCCCCCCATTCTGGCTGATGCTGACGTGCAACGAACAGCCTACAAGGGGCTCCAGAAGCAGTATGGGTGGTGGATCATGCTGCCGCACGAGAAGTTCCAGCGGCTCATCGACCTGGACAACCAGACAATGATCGTTCTCGCGACGCACTGGATCGCGCTGAAGCAGATTATGGCGACAATCACGGAACACGAGGGAGATGCCGCGACGAAGAAGCCGCCGCCCAGGGACGGGACCGAGCCGGGCATGGCCCGGTGGCTGCGATTCCTGAACGCAAAGGTCGACTTTGAGCATACCCTGTACAACGCATGGCCGCTCTGGGTGCAGGAGCGGCTGGATCAGGATCTCAAGTTCTTCGGGAAGACTTGCTGATGGCTTTTCAGAAAGGAAAGAAGATGTTTCTGGGATCGGGAGTTTGGAGACGGGACGAGCCTGGCGTTTGGCTTGACAGCGAGACTTGGCCGAGAGATCTGGCCGGCGAGACGATTGATCTTCTTGATTTGCTTGTATATTTATATTCGTCTTTCTCTCTTCTATCTTCCATGAACACTGCTCAGTCAATACTCTGATACTCCCAGAGAATGGTGATTTCACCGATGATTCTGCAACGACATCCAAGGCCATAACCTCAGCCGGGCAACTAACTGAACAACGTTTCCAGCTTCTGCAACACAAGTATGACGTCGCCGGCGCCGTTACGTCGGTGACGGATCTACAGATCACCCTGCACCGGCGCGCCGGACAGTAAGACTATTGGCACATCCGGCTGCTGATCCCCCCGATCCCGGGTTCCGTATTGAACATCACTCTCAGAGTCGCCCGACTGACCAGGCATCAGGCAGCCGTCAATCTCGAGAGTCAGTCGGTCGGATATCAGACTCGGCGCGGCGCCAAGGCGGATGTCCAGGCGTTCTCCCCCATGCACTGCATTCCTTGCCCTGGGCGCGTCATACGCCTGACTTGGGACGCGGCCTTCTCGAAGGTTTCCTGGCACAGCCTCCTCAAATCGGCATCGGGGCGAGCGAGACTTTGTCGCGAGACAAGATCGCGGGATGTGATTCGACAGGACGGACCAAGACGGCAGTGAATTGAAGGGTGGAGCCTGGAGAATGCGCGATGTGATTGGATCGCGTTCCTCGCTTTCTCCTAGCAGAGCGAGGTGGGGCGTTTGGGGGTGCTGATCATTTGGGCTAAGCTTTTCGGACTCTGGTTCCTCTTTGGACCGACTGAGCGCTCGCGAGAAGCAAGTCGCGGCGGAGCCCGAGGACGGCTGTGGCTAGTCTAGCGCTCCGTGCGCACGCTGAGCCTCTTCGTCTCCTCGACATGCACCGTAGGGCTGGTCCATGGGCACTCTCTTTCGCACACGGAGCCAATGATAGGTCCTGTAGGATCTCCAATCGTATTCCTCGCGCTTTTAAGGGTGGCTTTGGGATGGGATGACCGGGGCCGGCGCGCTCGCATTCACAGGGATGCATGAGCGAGATGCTTCGAAGTGTATGTCCATGATGTATCATTCGAGACTCGGGAGAGGGGAAATGTTACATATAAGACGCCGTTGGGCCTCCCATCCCGTCCTTGAACTTTCTTTAACAGACAACAAGACCAACAACAACAAACATTGGATCCTGACAAGACTCGGTTTCCAACTCAACGATACCCAAAGCTGCCTACCCAGAAGATGACCACCATGTCCTCAGTCCAGGCCCCCCCTCGCATCTCCATCTCTCAGCCAAAGGAGGCCGATGTCCCTCCTCCTCCGGCTTACACCGCTTCGACCCTCTCCCGCTCTCGATCACACTCCTCCATCTCCTCCCAGACATCATCCCTCCCCGGCTACGACGACGCACCGGCCATCGCGGCGCCCGCCCTGTCCGCAGACGACGTCAAATTCTTCCCAACAGCCGCCTTCCAGATCCAGACGCAGGGAAAGGGATGGATCTCACACTTCGGCCCCACCCGGCCCGATCCCATCCCGGTGTACGCCGTTGACCCGTCCGTCAACTCCGACACCTGCTCCATCGACATGACGCCCAAGTACGTCTCCCTCAGGGCCTCTCGTCGCTCCGGGAACTGCGTCCTCATCCACGGCGCCGACTTCCCCGACGTGTACTCGCCCTCCTCTTCCTCGTCGCGCCCCAACATCACCTCCTCCGAGGCCCCCGCCCTCGCCAGCACCCTCTACCGCTTCGGCTGCGGCCGCGCCCCCAGGATCCGCATCTACCCCGGCGAGGACGGCCCCGACGCCCTCACGGCCTTCGAGAACATGTCCGCCGCACGGAGCCCCCGCTCCAGCCCCGAGAAGGAGGCATGGGCCCTCGACTCCGCCGGCGCCGGCGAGGCTCCCGCCTACACCCTCGAGGACTCCGAGAAGGCCCCCGCCCCGGCGGAGAAGAAGCCCTTCACCGCGCCCCTGAACCCCGTCTCCCCAGTCTCCCGCGCCATCCGCTTCGCCACCCCCCACGGCACCTTCCAGTGGCGCTACTCCACCCGCGCCGAGCGCAAGGCCTTCGGCGGCGCGCACTCCCTCCTCGTCCTCGAGCACCTCGTGCCCCTCCCCGCGGCGACGGACGGCGCTCCCCCGCCCAAGAAGGGGGAGGACCACGTCCGCGTCCCCGTCGGCTACTTCGTCCGCTCCGAGGCCACGCGCTCCCCCGGCTCCGGGCGGTCCACGGCCGGCAACGGCGGCCGCCTGCTCCTCGACCTGCGCTCCTGGGACGGCACCGACGGCTACAGCAACGGCGTGAAGAGCAACATCGTCGACGAGAAGCGCCGCCTCGCCGCCTCGGACGCCGCGGGCGCAGTCACCGTCGAGCGCGTCGCCATCGCGACGTGCCTCGCCATGCTCAAGAAGGAGGTCGACCGCAGGAGGATGCACCAGGCGGTCATCTTCGCGGCTGCCGTCAGCGGAGGCCCGTGACTCTGACGGGAACCTGATGACGGAGTGAGAGATGATACACCACACGGACACACTGATATGAGGGAGATGAGGGCGTTTCTGTATACCCCGGGCTGCTTGCTGCTTTTGCCAAACACGATACTCGATAGACGACGGACAGACGACGGAATTGGTTTCTTTTGTTCTGGGGACCTCGCATCGGACCTATTTAGACTCAATCTTTCATGATAACATCTATTCACCTTACCCAAGACCCTCGTGCCGTGATTTCACAAAGTACACAGACCGATGACACTGTACCCAAAATGCCAATCTGGCGGCGCTCGTTGCAGGTAGGTAAATAGCTTGTTTACCTGAGCTCCTCGCTGTAGGTCATTGTCAGGTTCTTGGGCTCGTCAGCGCCCTCCCAAGAAGCAAAGGCCTGCTGATACTGTTTGGAAAAGTCAGTCATGATACCGAATAGGGAGGGGCCAGGGATGCTCACGGCTAACGCAAAGTTGATAACTAGAGCAGCCATCAGCGCCACGCTGATGACCATGGGCCCGATCAGGTTGTCAAAGTCCTTGCCGCTGCGCTGGATGATCATCTGCCTGCGAATATGCATCATGTAGTAGCCCCACGCGCCGGCGAAGATGGCAATGAGGATGAACACGACGCCCATGACCTCGGCCAGCGTGTCCTTGCCGGCGGCAGAGTACAGGCTGACCGCCAGACTGCCCAGCAGGATGCAGATGTGCTGCCACTTGAGGAACGTACGCTCGTTGGCGAGCCACACCTTGGGCTCGATCTTGAGCTCGCCCATGTTCTTGATCCATTCGGTCGGCTCGACGACGCCCTCAGGCAGGGGGCGGGAGCGCTGGTCGTGCCTGGCCTGGGAGTACCTCTTCAGCGAGAACCCGGGAAGCAGCGAGGAGATGGTGCCGTAGCCCTTCTGCTGCTGCGCCTGGTCCAGCTGCGCGCCCTCGACACCCTCGGCACTGGGTTCGCCGGCCTCGTCAATGGGCTGGACCGTAGATTTGGGGGCACTCGACTCGGCCGCCATCCTATCGGCGAGATACGACTGGCTGATGGGCGAACTGCGCGAGGCCCTGTAAGAGGCGCTCACACGCTTTCCGAGGAAGCTGCCAACAGCCGTCTCGTTCTCGGCTCGCTGGGAGCGGCGGCGCTCCTCGTCCTCGAACGCCTTCTGAGGGTCCTTGCGAATGTCACTCTCAAGGTCGGCCAGCCAGAACGGCAGGTTGTTGACGTGGTCCTCGAAGAGGGAGGCAACGCCGTGGACGAACTTGGAGAAGCGAGGGGCGGGGTGAACCAGATGAGATCCCATCAGGTCCTCGACCCAGGTGGGCCTCTTGCGGAGGTTGTCCTCCTTGAGCTTGATCTCAAGAACGGCGAAAGGGAAGCGCGACACCTCGCTCTGGTTGATGTCCTTGAAAGGATACGTCAGGTTGCGGTCATCAATGTCGTGGCGGTGCCAGTCGCTGGGTTCACGGCAAGGCCTCTCCTTGTCGAGGGTGTCCTCTCGGACGAACGCCAGCTCGGTGTCGAGAGAGATGCGTACACGGTCGTCCAGCGGCTTCTGGAAGGCGCTGCGGACGTAGTTGGCACGCAGCACGGGCTGCAGCTCCTTCTCCTGCACGAACGCCTGCAGGCTGGTCACCGTCTTCTTGTAGCTCTCAATATCGGCCGGAGTGTGGCTCTGGCGCTTCATCTTCTGGACGGTCTTATCCATCTTGTAGTCGCCGTCGAGGAAGCTGTTGACGTATTTCTCCTTGATGCTGACCTTCTTCTCCTCACTGAGGCCAGTGTCGCTGATGCTCTTCTGCTCGAGGGTCAAGTCCGGCTTGGCGCTAAGCTGGCCATACCATCTGACGCGGAAAGAAGCGGCGTTGTTCTGCTTGTCGACCTTCTTGCTGTACATCTCGAACTTGGAGTTGTCGAAGTACAGGGAGGTGATGGTGGGATCGTCCGCCATATCGAGCTCCTTGGAGGACTGGGAACTGTAGACGAGCGCAGGCAGGCGTCGCAGGATGTATGTCTTGACTTCGAGGAGGTTGTCGGGGTGCACCCAGAACTTGTGCGCCGTGTACCGCTCGCCGTTGTGGGTCTCCTCGCGGTGCTCGAGATCGGGGAGAGGCTGCTCGTTGCCGTTGTCGTCGAGCTGCTGGCGGACGGCATAGTACAGGATGGACAGCTTGTTCAGCAAGGGGGAGTAGCCGGCCTCCGAGTTGAATGGCCTCCTGGCCAGACTGAGCTGCATCATAGGGCGGACCTTGTAGCGCTGGCCCCTCTTGCGGTCATGCTTCTTAACAATCTTGAGGAAGGCGGTATAGTTGATGTTGCTGTACTTCTTCAGCTCGCCAATCTCGTTGGTGATGCTGTCGAGCTCCGTCTCGAGTTCCTTGAGGCGATCGTGTGTGATCTCTCCCTTGTGTTGGCTGTCCTCGGGGGTCATATCCTTCAACTTGTCGAAGGCGGCGTCGGTGCGGTCGCGGAGGCCGCTGACAGTCTGCTCCTGGAACTCGGCGACCTTCTCGAGCTGGACGTTGAAGATCTCATCGCAGAAGCGGTTCTCGTCGTCCTCGGTCCAGGGAACATCTTCTTCCTCGCGCTTGTCTTCGCGGAGGAGAGACTTGAGCTTGGGGTAGTCGATGTATTTGTCCTTCCATGGCTGATAGACGGACTCTCGAAGAGTCCTGCCGAAACGCATGTTTGTGGTGGCGTCGGTAACGGAGCAAGGGATCGAGAGTGCTCCGACGTTTTGTTGGTCGAGATCGGCTCTGCTTCGCCAATTGGGAGTAACCGATGTTTCGTGGTGTCGAACAGTGCTTGCCCAACCCGAGCGACGAGCGATGGGAGAAATGGAAGAGAAAAAACAAGAGACACGGGAACAAATGGAAGTGACGGCAAGAGGAGGCTTCACCAGCAGGCCTAGCCCTGGCACGAGGCAGGTAGCTCCCTCCTACGGACTTGCCCTGCGAAAGGTCTAGCCTTGGGCCCCGCCGTGGCGCGTCTACTGGCACGGGAATCAATCGAGCTGCTGAGCGCCCCTCAACTGCCATTGTCCTATCACAGCCCGATATCTGTAGCACGTGTCTCCCCTCCATCTTTGGCAAATGACGCAGTGCCGCCCGTAGATTCCGCCGCAAAGAACTGCCCGAGTCGGCACAACTTCACGAGTCAGCTCCGTCAAGCGTGTTTGTAACGGCATCGATGGCCTCTTATTACTTTCATCCAAAAGCATATCCGCATTCCCTCCAACGCCTGTAGGCAAAGCATCGCTGCCCGGGTATCGCAATCCAGTCCGCCGGGCCCCAGCCTATATCCATCCCATCCCGTGCTCCAGTCATAACCAAGCAAGCACATCCCGAGGTTCATGTCTCATCATCATTCGTCGTCACTCTCTTTCCGCCTCCTCTCGCCGTCAATCACGATCACCACCGTGAGCGTCGCAGCATACGCCTCGCGAACGGCACACGCGATGCAGGTCTTGCTCACGTCTGCCACGATGGCGCTCAGCCCCCAGTGACTGCACCAAGCTCGCACCAGCACCTCATTGTCAGGCACCCCGAACGCCTCGACGACGAGGACCTTTTCCACTTCGTCCTCGACTGCTTCCTGTGCACTGAGCCCGCTGCCTCCATAGCCGCTGGCACTACCAGGACCCTGGACGCTGCTTCCCCTTCGTCCCCCGTAGTATAATCCACCCCAGTCGCGAATGTCGGTAATCTGGTCCGCTCGAATCGTCTCGAAGACGTAGTCAAAGAAGAGAGGATGAGGGCCACTCTCGCAGGGCCATGCCGAGATGAAGGACACATCGTATGCCAGTCTCAGCGGCCACGAGACCCCGTCAATGGCGAACTGCACCGTGGCGTCGAACCAGGTCGGCTCTACCTCTCGGTGCCCTTCACTTCCACTGCCGCCGTGGCTGCCACCGCCACCATTGGCCGAGCCAGGAACAGGCTTGAAGCCAAGCACTTCGATCCTGACTCCGTCAAAATAGATGTCGTCGCGATGCTTGGGGTTGACAAGCTTGTACTCCTTGACGGGAAAGACCTCGGCTGGAGGTCCTAGGGGATCGCTGCGCTCGCTCATAGATCCCACGTCAGTTGGCGTGAGGCGTTGTTTCGTGGGCTTCTTGCATCGCACTCGGGCGATCTGGCTGCGGCGCAAATCTGGGGATGGGCGAGCGGGACCGATCCAGCCTGCCAGGGCATGGCACGTAGGTGCTAGCACTTTTCCGACGATGCTGGTCGCGGACCAATATGTGTATGATGACCGGTGCTGGAAACCGCAGTGTGGGTGAAGATGGGTGAGCAGTGCAAGAGCATCCGTGGTTTCGTCAGGATCGATGTCGATCAAGGTATTCATGATGAGGAAGGGGAAGGTAGCCTGAGAGCGTCGACGTCAGCTTCAAGCGCGATGGCTGAGTAGTAAAAATGGGGGAAAGGAACTTACACCGGGTAGTATGAGCCCGCTGAAGAAGGCGAGCGCATCGGAGCTGACGAGATCAAGGGTATCGTCCTCGTCACGCTCTGCCATCCTCTCCATCGCCTCTGACAGGTTAGGCCACTTCATGATCTGAGCGAACCGTTTTAACATGCGCATCTGCCTCTTCTTCAACTTGAACCTCAGCCTGATATCTGCAGGAGTCCTGCCCCATTCCTCGACGCGGACATTTTCTCTCCATCGCTTGGCAAGAGCTAGATCCCACCGGATGGTCGGCGGTAACTGCTCGAGGAGCTTCTGCTTGGCCCATTCTCCGTGCGCGCGAGCTTGGATTCGAATCTCGAGCTCCAGGCTGAGAAGCAACTGGTGGCAGAATCGCGTGTACCGGTCTGCATTTTCGGGAGCCGTATCAAAGATAAAGCGAGCCGCCACCTGATTCCGCGGTTCAGAAAAGTCGAACCAATAACTGGGACGAGATAGCACGAGGATGAGGTCCGTAATCTGTCGGTCGAGGGTTCGGTGTGGCGAGCCGTTGGCACGGTCCGGGTCACGAAGGAAACGACGGTAGAGGTTTTTGTACAGGCGCTCCTCGCTCTCCTCCGACGTTCGTGTAGATTCGATCTCCTTGAGTCGTTCGAAAATCCTGGGCAAATCAACTTCTCGTGGAAGAATCCCCGAGTCACGCAGGGCGATGGACGCAGGCAAGTTACTTCCAGAGAACGCCCACTGATTCAAGGTAATTGTGCCAGGGATGCGGCCATAGTAGAAAGCGTACGAAGGTTGTTCGAGTGTGTCCCAGGGGTAGATTGCCGGATCGGCGGAGCCACCAGACCCTGTGCCCTGTATGCGCAAGGTCATGAACTGGGTCATGGAGTCGTGAAGGTTGACAGCGTCGTTCTCGTCTCCATGGTTCCCGGCAGAAGTGGTATGAAGCGCAAAGTAGTCTTCGGAGGCGTGAGGGATCTTTCGTTTGTGGCCCTTGTGAGCCGGAACGCCTCGTGAGATGAGCTCCATGGCATGACCGAGTGTCAGTTCCTCCTGGCTATTCATGTTGACTGGAGGCCAGGAGCTCAAGGGGGGCCGTGGTGTATGGCTTGTGCTACCATTTTGTTGTCCTCCCTTCGATTTCGTCGTGCCAGTTCGCTTGACACCATCATCACGCGAGCGGCGCGGTCGTCTGCGAGAAGACGGCGGTGGCGGCGTCTCATTCTCTGGAGGCGGCGGGCGCCGCCTGCGTGGTAGGGCATCGCCTTCACTGACTCTCCGGTGTCCTTTATCCTGTGAAATGTCAGTAGATAGTCGTCGTTGACAGGATGCGATCGATACGCACGTGCTTGGCGACGTTCTGGGCGAGGCTCTTGGTACGGAACAGGCTTCCCCAGAATCCTAGCTTCTCGTCGCGGTCGGCCATGACTCATCTGAAAATGCGAGGGGGTATGGGTGAAATTTGAGGTCCGGAGGATGAGTTGCAATGTGAAACGGCAGCGAATCTCGAGAGAGCGAGGGCGAGGGCGAGGGCAAGGAGGCAGCCGGGGTCGCGGGATGTGTGTGGCGAGGGCGCAAGTTGTCAGTCGTCAGTGTTGTGGCTGCGCAGGTCCCGGCGCGAAGATATGTCGAGCATGGAATGAGCCTGTTGTGCTCGTAGGCGGCGAGACATGGGCGGGCTCCTATTGCAGCAGTCGGCAGGTTTTGGCTGTCGCAAAGCCTTTGATGTCTTGTTTGAGGAAATGGTCAGTGAATCGCCAGGCTGTCCGTCGTGTGGTCGTCGAGAATTGAAGGCCCAGGCGGGTAGGGTGAATGCTAAGACGCGAGAAATGAATGCAGGTAGAAAATGAGGAATTTGGATCGCAATAAAATCTCCCTCCCATCGGCAGGCATTTGAGCCCGAGATCAGTGCGATGCAGGCGGACGGAGCTATACATGTAGGGTGTTCTTGGGATGATGCAGGGACGAGCGAGAGCCAGAATTCATGCGCCACCTGACGCAAGCCCTCCTCCAGTCGGGAGGGTGGGAGCTTGTGATCAACGAGCTGGTGGTTGTGCGAGGAGCCGAGCGAGTGAAGTTGTGAGACTTGCTGTCCAATGGTCACATGCCCTGGAGAGCTTGAAGAGAATAGGCATCGCTCTGAAATGGATCGCGCCTTCCCGTCCTCGAACATCCATGAGTGCTGCTGACATGTGCGTCACTGAAACCTTACATGCAGCAGCGGGCAACGCCTGCCGCTGGACGACGATGGGCGGTGAGTTCCTTCCCCTGCAGTGGCACGATTTTATTGGCCAGCAGGACAACTTCAGGGTCCCGTGTGCCAGCGCATTCATCCAGAGCCCAAGGAAAATCCATGGATATTAATTTCTTCAGGTTCTGCTGCATCATCATCCGCTTGTTTGCGTCGGCATCTCCAGTTTGGGCTCGCACACAACAGTTCACCTTCGCCCGACGATTCTGCAGCAGCGCAGAGACTGGCATTATCATAAAGAATGTCATTACATTAGCACCCGTACCCATGATATATGTCTATCCGCCATCATCATACACCTCGCTCTCAACCCGCCAGGATATCCAGCCCGGCTTTTTTCGTCATCCCAAGGCCCGCCCAGCTTCTCAGGCCTTCCAGCCCTTGACCGCCGCGTCGATGTCCTTGCGGTACTGCTGCTGAGTCCGGCACTGCTCCAGGAACACGGCGTACTTGGCGTCGAACAGCTTCTTCTCCAGCTCGTTGGTGCCCGGCTTGACCAGCCGGCCGGGCTTGCTCATGCGGTCCATGATCTTCCACAGGCTCTCCGTGTTGCCATCGGCGTCGGCGCTGCCCGCCTTGGCTCCCAGCATTGCCGCGCCGTGCACGACGGCCGCGTTGACGTACTTGGGGATCAGCACGGGCATCGAGCAGATCGTCGCCATCAGGTCCATCAGCAGGGGGTTCTGGCACTGGCTGCCCGACATGAAGATGCTCGTGAGCGAGTGGCCCGCATCGTTCATCGTCTCTACGATGTGGCGCGTCTGCAGTGCGATGAACTCCATGGCACCGTAGTACCACAGCGCCAGGTTGTCGATGCTCTTGTCGCTGCTCAGGCCGATGACGGCGCCCTTCATGTGGGAGTCGGCCACGGGCGATCGGTTGCCCCAGAGATCGCCGTACAGGAAGAAGTGGCGTCCCAGGTAGGACACGGCCGGTGCGCCCTTCTCCTGGGCCTGGGTCTCCAGGTGCCGGTTGAGGTAATCGTAGATGTTCATGTGCTCCGCCTGGGCATTGGCCTGTGCCTCAGTACCGGCCGGGTGAATCTCAATAACGTGCTTCAGCAGCTCGCCGGTCGCCGACTGGCCGCCCTCGGCGAGCCAGAACTCCGGGAGCAGAACGTCCCGGTAAGGACCCCAGACACCGTCCACGAAGACGGCGTCCTTGGACATAGCAATGTGGCAGGTGGAGGTACCGGCGACAGCGGCAAGACGGCCGAAGGCCTGCTCGAGCGCATTGGGCTTCGCTTCGTCGTCGAGGTGGCTCGAGTGCACTTCGGGGTCGATCTTGGCGCCGACGGTGCCGATCCAGCCGGCGTAGGCGTCGATGACACCGCTGCCGATGGCGATGCCCTCGGGCAGGCCGAGCTGGTCGGCGGCCTTCGCGCTGAGGTGGCCAACGAGCTCACCGGCGCTGAAGTAGTTTCCGTTCTGCGTTGTGGACGAATCACGGTCAGCTAACGAGCCCTACGCACGATAAATTGGAACAAAGGGAACATTGAGGGGCTCACTACTCCGTCGACGCCTCCGAGGCGTTTGAAGTCATCCTTGGCGAGGTCGCCGAGGCCAATGGAGGACAGGAAGTCTTCCTGCCAGCCCTTGACGCTGCCGTCGACACCGACGGGGACGAAGCCCTGCTTGCAGACGACGCTGCAGAAGCTCCTGGTCTCGGCGCCGGTGGCCAGGTGGGTGAGGGCGTCTGTGAGGTCGTAGAACTTGCAGCGGTCGAAGAGCTCGGGGGGCATGTTGTTCTTGAGCCAGAGGACCTTTGGGATCTCCATCTCGATGCTCATGCGGCCGCCGACGTACTTGAGCAGGTTGTGGTTGGTGCTGTTGATCTTGTCCGTCTCCTCGACGGGGCGGTGGTCGAGCCAGAGCACGACGTTGCGGTCGTTGCCGTCGGCATTGTCGAACTTGGGACCGGTGACGGCGACGGGCTCGTCCGTGTCGTGGCTGAAGACGGCGAGGGAGCAGGTGGCGTCGAAGCCGATGCCCTTGATGGTGGAGACGTCGACCTGGGACTCCTCGACGACCTTCCTGACGCAGATGCAGATGCAGTTCCAGATGTCCGTAGTGGATTGTTCCTGGGAGAGAAGGTTAGCTGGTGCCTCGAAGGAGAGAGACAGGCTCCGAGGGGGGATGCTCGACGCACATAGTAGCCGGTCTCGGGCTGCCATAGCTGGATGTTCTCGGCGGCGAGGGCCTTGATGTCGCCGGTCTGGTCGATGATGCAGGCGCGAGCCGAGCCGGTGCCGACGTCGATGCCGATAAAGTGCTTCTGGGAGGTGTCAGCGAGTGCTGGGCGGCGGTGGAGCGTCGAGCGTTCTTACGGTGTCCTGGTTGGGAGGGCTATTCTTTGGTTAGCTGGTGTGTCTCTTCAGCGAGCTGTAGCTTCGTCTCGGAGGGCTTACTTCAGGCCAGTGGTGGGGTCCATTTCTGCTGATTTGGAGTCTCGAGTGAAGCTCTCGGGAGCTTCAGGTAAGCTTCAACAGGAGTGAGGATGTATCCTGGAGGTGCGCAGCGTCTATGTCGTGGTGTAGAGGTGTCGTGTTGGTGCAGAGCTAAAGTAAAGTTGAGGACGGGAGAACAGAGACGGGACGGACTCGGAGTCAATGGGAGGGAGGGGAGCTGGGGACGGACACCAAATAAAAGGCTTTGGGTAACGGGGGGCAAACAGTGAAGATCGTGACGGGCGCGGGCAGAGACAAGCGTCAGCTCATCCCATTGCCCGTCCTGTCCTGTCCCATCAGCAGTCGTGGATCTCCAAGCCGAGAGGTGCTGGACTGATCTGCCCCTCGACACGACGGCGGGCGTCCCGAGCTCCAAGCACGCGCGGGCTCCAGAACAGCTCGGCCCTAGCTCCAGTGGGCGCTGGACAAAGGTTCGTCTCCACCCGAGCAGGGGGGTTTAACGCTGAAGGGACCTGACCCGACGTGCGACGGTGGAGCGTGGAGATCTCGGCGCATGATGCAGCATCCAACATCGAGGAAGCCGCCACCACGGACATTCGGATTCAGCAAATATGTCGTAGGTCTTTCTAGGACACTGCGGGCTGGCAGTCAGTCGAACGACGGGCTCCGTCCCCGTTCTAATTCAATCTTTTTTCCTTTGCCTCGACTTTCCTTCAGTGAGGCCCTGAATTTTTTTCTCGAGCCTACTATATACCTCTACAAAAAGTTCGCGGAATCAACAAATGTCAACCCCGCGACCCCTCCACGGCGCTCTACCCCTCCTCCTCTTCATCCCCCCTTATCGCCCCTGGACCGTCTCTGTGGCTTGCGACGCACAGCGGGAGCCGGTCTCGGGAGCGGCAAAGGGGTCACGCTGGAAACGGCACCACCGCAATTGTCAGTGAAAGACGGTAGAACCTGAAAGGGCCTGTGATGGATGACTCGGATCAGACACCCCAATTGCCCCAAGCCGCCGAGATCTGCATCCAGAGGGACGGGACTCGACCCTTGACGTGGCGGCGGGGTTCATTCACCCGGACATCCACAGACAGCTTTCAGTACCACCTGCCACGCCAACTCAGGTCAGCTTCCGGGATTCCGACGCCAGTCCCAACACTCCTTCTGCGTCTCAACGAGCCTTGGCTGCGTGAGAGTTCTCTGGGAGCAACGAAACATCATCCCATCTCCTGCTGCCTCTGCAGCGGGCAGACGCCGCGGCCGTTTCCCCCCCGCCGGCAGGCATCGCCATCCCTGCGTCCCCCACAACAGCCCAGCGTCGCCGCCGCTTCCAGGCCTCGATGTGCCCACCGCCGACAGGAGCGCTTGCAGCACCCTGCGCCCTAACGATGCGCCCCCAAGCCCCCGCACGCGGAAGCGTCTGGGCGCGCACCCGTCGCCGCGGGACCTGGACAGTGGAAGCTCGCCTGGAGCTCCTCGTCGGCTACCTTGTGATCCAGGCTATGCCTTCTATAGGATAGCCAAGCTTGCGGTGCGGTCTGAGGGCTGCGGTCCCCGACGAAACGGTAGATACGAGTACGCTGCTGATACGGTACCGTTGGGAGGAGGAGGCCCGCGGCTCGAGGGCAACTGGGCCAGGCTCGACACATCACCCATCCTCCTCGGGGGTCACGATGTTTTTGGGCAGCCCCTTTCCCCCTGACCGACAAAAGTTCGCGGAGAAAGAAATGCCCAGATGAGGGTTGCAGACATCACTCCATCTTTGCGCGTGCTGACCGCCCAAAAATTGATGGGGCGCGTGGGACGACCGCGGGAGGCAATGCAGGCCGCCTGACAAGCGAGCCATCACCGTTGGCATCGAGAGCAAGATTTTCGTGGTGGTTCTATCTGAAATGTGGTGGTGCTCTTTGGCATTAGGAGGGATTGGAAGTGCACACAGGATGATCTCACCCTCACCCTCACTCGAGGCTCTTCCCCAGCTTCCTGCCATCCTCTGGAACCTGTCATTATTGCCTGTTTCCGCAATCTCTCTCACAACATCAGAGGATTTGTTGACTGGCAACTGGCAAAGATCATCGCCTGCCGGGTCTGTGTCCGGGGGCCGATCACGGCATTTTGCCCTGCGCCAACACCACTAGACGGCCGTAGCGCAGAGTCAAGACACGACACGGTAGCACATCCCAGAGCTCGTGTGGAGAGCGACTCCACGAAGCAGCATTGCAGCAGTAAGGGTTTTGCATTTCCCTTTTCCTCCTCCGCCCACCTTGGCTTACTCATGAGTTCTGGGTCCGACGGGGTCCGATGACACAAGATGGATGATCGCGATCCATAATGACCACAGGACGGCACGGGTGATTCTGGGGACTGTCGTCATATTTCTGGACTTCCTGAGCACACTTGCTACAATTTTTGAGGTTGAGATATGTCAACATAACTTGAAGCATATATGCACTCAACCATACAAGAAGCTACTATACTTAGGTCTCATTATAGGAAAACCATCAAGGTCTATGGGGCAGAGCACGCACACATCCCTCAGAAAGCAGACATGCAATGGCAAATGGAATCATGTAAATCATTGGACACGCTATCATCCGGACGAGCCCCCAGCCGTCATCAATGCACCTCCGCGCAACGCCGCCCGCCCGCCGTACCGTTACTCACGGCGCCGGGCCTCGCCCAGCATGCACGCCGAGCACCGCCCGCCGCAACTCCGTTGCCGATCGCATCTCGGCAAACGCCCTCAGCATATCCCTGACCCCCTTCGGCTCCCCCGACCGGGGTCAGCTTTTCTTCAGACCACATGAGCCAACACCAAGAACTTCTCAGCTCCCTCCCCAGCAGTCTCACGATGCTCCTTCGCCCCCTCCCCCATGCTCCCTTGCAGCTCTCGTGACAAATCCTGAGGAGCAGATGCAGCGCGCTGGCCGTGACGGATGTCGTCCGCGCCTGGGCTGGAGAGGGAACCCCCACGCCAATGGGGTTTAAAATGCGTATCATTGCGCCTGCACACCGCTGGTCTTCGTGACATAGGGTGTCGTTGTTGGTGTTCTGTTCGTCGAGATGTGCAGCTCCTCGGCACATCGTCGATGCTCTCACCGACGCTCAACTGTGTCGTGGCTCAATGAAAGTCGACTTTCCCCGAGTGTGAAAACCAAGCTCAGATGCCGTCCATCTTGATCTTCCGCAGGTTCTTGAGCTCGTCCTAGAATATCGTCAGCGCATGCTTCACTTAACAAATATCGGGAGTCCGCCACGTACCTCTGCCTTGCGCTTGCCCAGCACCGGCTCGGGCGTGGCCCTCGCCGGCGTCGCGTCCCTCGCCATGGTCGCCTCGCTATGGCAACTGATGTGATATGCCCTGCTGCCTACCATCATCGCGTCGAGCCACACCCACTCCTGAGCAGTGTCCAACCATTTATTTTCAAACTTCTCCTGGCAGATGGGGCACGTCGTGTTGATTCCCGCCGAGGCGTCCGGCACCGGCATGTACTGCACCTGCGGCTTCTTGCCCTGTGCCGCGCCGGCCTCGGCGCCACCTTCGGCGTCCTCTCGGACGTGATCCTTGTCCACGGTCTCGCGGGACCGGACCCAGTCGGCGCCGTCGACGTACCAGCTGCGGTGCTGGCCGCGGCGCTCCGCTTCGGCGAGCCTGTGATGCACTTGGAAGTGCCAGTCCATGTGCGCTGACTTCTTCTTCCTCCCCTCCTCGTCCTTGGTGAAGCGACGGCCGCACTGCGTGCACTGGGGACCAAGAGCTTCGTAGAGCGCTGGTACAAGGTGAGGGCGGTGCCTGGGATCGTCAGCACTTGCATTCATCAGTGATAGGGGAGGTCCCTACTCGTTCTTGAGCGAGGCAGCATTCAGCTGGACCGTGTCCATGATCTGACCCGAGATGGACAGACCGCTGGCCTTGTGAGACTGTAACAGGCTGGCAAGCCCGGGGGGTAGGAGTCCGGGCGGCATCGGCATCCCTGGTGGTGGGATCATTGGCGGTGCGGCGGCCGGCATGTTCAATGCTGGGACTGGCATAGATGGTGTTGCGGTGGGCGTTGCTGAGAGTAGTCCGGCCTTTCGTAGGCCAGCCAGCAACGCCATCGCATCTGTTGCTGGCGGTGCGCTGGTTTGTCGTGCCGGCTCGGCTGCCGGCGGCTGAGGTGATCGGATAGGCACATTGTTCAACAGGCCATGAGGTGGAGGAGTCATTGCGGGCACTTGAGGTGCGGCCGCCGGCTGGCGGGAGAGGAGCGCTGAGAGGGCACCCCTTCCGAAGAGGGAGTCAAGCGTCACCGAGCTTGGCTGCGGTGCCGGTCCTGAGGACGGCGGAGGATTTACAGGAGCCGCGGCAGCAGGAGGCGCCGACGCGTTGTGACGCGGAGGTAATGTGACGGGGGTGGCAGCAGGCTGGGCCGAGTAAGGCCTCACTTTTACAGCAAGATCGGCTACTTGTTTCTTAATGAGTGCCAACTGGTCCTGCGGCACGCTCTGGATCTGAAGCAGATTCTTCAAGTCCAGCAACCCCCTGAGTCTCTGTTGAGCACCCTGGTCATGCGGGTTGCGTTCGGTTTCCACCCTGGAGCTATTGATCAAGTCTTCAATGTCACGGTTGAGTGCGCCGATATCCACTCCAGGCACCTGATATTGCCCGGACCCTTGCCATGGGCCGCCGGGCTGGGCGCCATAGGCTTGCGGAGGCTGGGATACAGTCAGACTACCGGGCTGTGGAAAGGGACACGCGAGACTCACTGGATACGCAGATGCCGCTGGATTCTGGGGCGGTTGTGCGCTTGTGGGCCGGCTGCCATTGGGCTGCATGTGGTGAGGGGGGCCAGGATATCCAGGACCGGGCTGGCCAGATGGTGGGCGCATGCCCGGAGGCGTGGGAGTTGCTCGCTCAGATCCAATGCCGCGAGGTCGTCCCATCGGGTAGCCTTGACGGCCCGCCTGTGCCTGCTGCAGAGCCATCGCCGAGCTCCTGGCCCTATTCAAGGCATCTTCGATGGGCCCGGTAACATCGGGTGGGAAGACGGGCCTGTCATCGAGCGACTGGGGGACGGGCTGCTTCCAGGTGCGCAGTGTTTCCTCCATCTTTCGGCGGACATAGTCGTCGACAGCGAGATATGCCTCCATGAAGGTCTTGTAGAGCTGGGCTCGGAAGAACAGGGTGTATGGTGTTCCCACATTCTTGACGATCGAGTCGAGGACGTAAATGGCAGGGAGCTTCTTGTGAGCCGGGGTCTGTGAAGTTGCGTCAGTAGTGGAAGACACCCGTGATATTCAGGGCCACTCACCTTGATGATGTGTTTCTGGAGCGCCTCCGTGATGGCCTGCGCATGCTCGGTGTTCTCTCGCGCGATGGTCGTCAGGGTACTGATGTCCGCTCTGTTGATGGTTGTCAAGTCTTCGAGCGCCAGCCGGTAATCATCTGCCACTTCGGCAGAAGACTGTTCTTGCACCATGGCGACGGGCGGCGCCCGGGCCCGAGGGCTCGAGTTGTTGGATGGGTAGGGGAGGGGGTAGGAGGACGCCTCTGAGGGCAGGGCCGTGACAAAGCCCGATCACCGAGACACTGGCGGGAAGGAAATGCGCTCGGAGTGGAATGCACAGCTCGTCGCAAAATCAAGATGACGAGGGCCTAATGTGGATGGGAAGAAGGCGAAAGAGTGTTTGCTTCAATTCTTGCATCCGACCCAGCAGGTTCCTGCGCCGCCGTTCACCACCAAAAGGCCTACCCAGAAGACCGAGACAAATCCAGGGCGTGCTTATGCAGCATCATTCAGCAGAGACGCGCGTGCCAGTCTGGCGGCGAGTCTATGATTTGCACTTCAAACCGGCGGCGACGTTGAGGAGGCGCAAGAGTCTTAAGGTCGCGTGCGCGGGAGAACAATCTAGGTAGGTTGAAAGGCCGCGTCGCTGATGCGGATTAATGGAAAGACGAAAGAAGAGTCGGGGAGGGTCGCGCAGGTAAAGTCGAGTCGCGCGCGAAAGGAGGATCTGGGATGGTTGAGGATCAAGTCGAACGAAGTTTGTAGCTGGAGAAAGTTGGAAGAGGAGTGAATCAGGCCTGGAAGCTCGGGTCGGCTGATGAACCACTGGAGTGGCCCGAGCGCCCGCTCCTTCCTGCATTCTGTCAACGGGATGGACCTGCCGACGACAAAGTGGGTCTTATCATCGTCTCCTTGAGCTTCCATGTGACAAGAAAGACGTTGGCCTTTGACGATTCACCAAGGAACATACAAAGTCGTTTGGACAGATCAACGGTCAAAGAAGAGGCTGGGTGAACACAAAATTTCCATTGTTTTTACTGACAAACTGCCCATCTACGGTGCTCCCAGCACGATCCTTTCCGCCATAACGGGACCTCAGAAGTCTCCCTCCCAGCTCCTCGTTCCCTTGTTCAAGAGAACTCGGCGTTCACGCAAGGCTGACCCTCCTCGCAAACCTCGTAAAGACTCATCCATCCAGCACCACCGCAGTACTGGCTCGGGTCGCCGCCGCAGCGCATGTTGCAGCCGGCCAGGTCGCCCAGGGTCGTGCCGGGCTCACGGGTTTCGGGGTACTCGTCGCCGCACCAGCACTCGCGGGTGTACTCAGAGCCGGCGTACCTGAAGCCGAGGGAGCCGCAGTAGGCCACGCAGATCTCGTTCGTCAAAAGGTCGTCGGCGTACAGGCTGCCGGTCAGGGTGCGGCCGAGACCATCGCCAGCAGGACCCTCCTCGGGGGCGCAGCCGACAAAGGCGAAGCCCTCGCCCGTCATGTCAGCGAAGATATCAGGGGTGGCGGTAATGGTGGGAGGGGCTGTAGTAGTGGTGGTGGTGACCGGGATGGAGTGACTCGGCTCGGGAGGGGCGCCGGAGCGGTCGATCACCATGGTGATGGCGTAGCAGGGGCGGTTGGGGTCGTAGGCTGCGAGATGGATGTCAGAGGGTGTCATGAGGGTGCTGCCGGGACACGGGACGGCTCACCAGGGTTTTCCGGGGGAGACCAGCGGAACTCGTGGGTGTCGCCGGCGGCAGAGCGGACGCAGATGTTGCCGCCGGGGAGTTCCTCATCCTCCTTCTCGACGAAGGCGAGCTCGATCTGAAGCTCGTCCGTGTCGGGGTTGCAGCCGTAGACGGGCTGGAAGATGGCCCGCGGGTCACCGCGCTCCGTCATGAAGAGCTTGGTGGTGTTGTCCGAGATGAGGTACTGGAGGAGTTGTCAGCGCATGGCCATTGGTGAGATGAGCTTCGCAGGATCAGTCTTACCTCGCCCTGGATGACGGCGCGAAGAGGCAGAGGTCCCCATTCGATCACTCCAGCATTCAGGACCAGGTCAAAGGCATAGTCACCCTCCGGGCTGAGGTACAAGTGCTGGTCGCCGCCACCGGACTCGAAGAGGCTGTAGTAGCGGTTGTGGAGGAAGGGGAAGGTTGGGGCTTGGATGAGGATGCCAAAGCCCTCGGTGATGGTGTTGGACAGGGGAGGCTCGTCGGGGATCACGCACTGAGCCGAGGCGACGGCAGCAGTCAGGAGGCCGGACAAGATCTGACGGCGAGACATGATGGCAACGAAGAGGGCAGAGAGATGGACAGAAGAGGGTTGGCAGGAGTGGTCTGGAGAGGGCGAGAGGTCTAGTTGAAGCTCAATGCTACTCTGCTGGAGATGGACCATCCAGAAACAGCCCGCGCCGACCCTTTTATACTCGAACCAAGTCCATCAGGAGCTCTGGACTCTCTCTGAGCTCTCATCCGAGTCGGACCACAAGCACATACCTGCATCCGTCCGCCCATCCACCCCAAGGCTCCAGGGCCTACGGTTCCCATTCGCCAATGCGGGGAGCTCTGAAGAAACAAAGCCGCCTGCATCATCAGGGCGTTTTGGCCCCCTGGTCGACCGTTGCAACCCTACATGCAGCGGGCGGCACGATCCAGAACCCCGCAACGGCACACCTGCATGGAATATTGGCCCGGATGAGCCCGCCATTGGGCATCGGGCACTTTGATGGACCACCCGCGAGCGTGAGCTGGACTGCACTTTGAGTGCGGACGCACCATCAGGCTGTAATATTAATTGGCCTAGGTCGCGGGGATCCTCCGTGGGTGCCTCTCGAACGCCAAGAGTACGTTCGTATTCCAAATGAAGTCGCAGGCGTTTGCATGGCGTCGACGCAGGCCGGGGGGACGTTGGACAGAGCGTGCGGTCCAGTCATGGTGGTGCTGCTGCGGCCGGATAGCTGCGGGATCTCCCACTCACTCAGGCTGGATTGAGGTGTCAATACACTTCGTAGCACACCACCGCGCAGGCGCCACCAGCGGTTCGTCCCAGGTCCTCGACAGATGTGAGTGGTGAACCCCTGGCGCGACTCTTCGGACATCAGCCCTGTCTTCGCGGGGGTGTGATATGTTTATTCAGACCGAGCGCGAGAGCCTTGCAACGGTGACGCAGGAGCTCAGCCGTTTCTTATTAGTGCTGCTTACCGGCCCACTGGCGCTGACCTGTGGCTTGGACGAGAGGGGTCAACGTCCTGTCGGTAGGCAGCCCGACGCGGGTTGAAGACGCCCCTCATTAGCACATCTCAGTTCTGTCGAAGCACTCCGGTGGAGTGACTCGGCCTTGTACAACACGATTACCCCATGATCCTGCGCGGCCAGGCAGGCCTGGATCACCTGAAGTCGGCAAAGCACCAAGACCGAAGACCAATAGGGCTGGGTGCGTCGTGCGAGTGGCGGGATATTGGTCGTCCAGAGGCATGCTCCTGTGTGATCCAGGTTCTGCTGCACCGCAGCGGGCGTATCTTGCAGGGCTTTATTGAGAGGAGCAGGAGGTTTGCAGGAGGTTTGCAGGATGTTTGCAGGAGGTTTGCAGGATGTTTGCAGGAGGTTTGCATCGAGCTGAACTGAGATGCGAGATACCTCCCACGTTCGGTCCAGTGTTCAGGGTAGGCCCATGCTTCGTTAAGGAACGCCAAGTAATATACCGGTTAAGGTGCGTTGCAGGGTAGCATCAGAACCGACCGAGGGGTGGGACGGGATGGGCAGCGAAATAGACAGGCCGAGTCGAATGTGCCAGAGACAACAACCATAGGCAGCCATGTCGACAACCGATGGGAGGGATGGGAGGAAATAGTAGTTCGGACTCAGGGGTCGCATCCGGATGAGTCGACCGCATCGGCGATGCCACTCCCCGGCAACCTCTCGGGCGAACAAGGATGGAGATAACCGAGCCAGCCGCCTCGTCAGGGCAGGCTCCGAAGCGGACAATTTGGTTCTTGAGCTATCTTTGGTGTAGCGGTGAGCATCAGCGAAAAGTCTCGGGCTGAGGGAGCATGCCAGAGGCTTCAGTCTCTGTGGGGGAGCAGCCAGGGTCGAGTTGAGTCTCGAAGAGGGTCATTCGGTGCTGAATGTCGGCTTATTGGCCCATCTGTGTCGGCACAGGTAATAAGCCGTTCCCAAACAAATATGAAAGAGTCCAGGGGTTCAGTTGTCTGTCTCCTTGAAAAGTCTCCAAAGATCCCGGGTACCAGGTCGGGTCTCTGAGTGCAGGAAGGTCAACCAGACTGGAATCGAGATCTCTCCTGGCTGGCTTTGGCATCTGAGCGCGATTCGGAGTAAGAACCACGTCAAGTCCCACGAGTCTCTCGGAAGCTCTCGCCGCTTCTTTCGACTGACAATATCATCAGCAGTTGTAGGGGGTCAGATGAACGAAGTGAAGCACAACATGGAATGACAGAAGTCGAGATGCGAGACCCAGCGCAATTCTGACTAAGAGCTCAACCGGCTAAGTGCCGGGTCCGGCCAAGGCACCTCGAGACGGGGCGAGCACATTCAGCCTGTGTCTCACAGTCCTGGGCCCACCTTCCACTCCCGTCCGGCAACTTGCCAGCCAGCGTGCGCTGGAAACTCCCCACAGAATCCTGCCGAAACCCCGAACCCCGGGCTCCCCTGTGCTAACACGGCCGGAATTGGAGTCCCGCTTCAAAAGCGTGCCAATCACAAGCTGCTACTCGCCGAGCTGGCCGCCTGGCTTGTGACTAGACACCTTTTTCGGCGCCGAAGGTCGCCCACGCCGTCGAGTCAGCCCATCATTTCGCGACCTCCACGAATTCCGTCACCGCAACTTATTTGCATTGATTCGCGACTTCCTTTCTTCACTTCAAGCGGCTGTTATACCTCGTCACCCACCATCAAGATGCTTTCTGCCGTCAGAATCGCCTCCAGGCAGGTCGCCGTCCGCCGGGCGGTGGCCACCCCCTTCATGGCCGCTCGTGCCGCCTCGAGCTTCGCCAACGTGCCCCAGGGCCCTCCCGTACGTTTCTCTCCCTGCCTCGGCTGCCCCGAGAGTTGTCAATTGCTAACCAATGCCACCAGGATGTAAGTCTCGCGATCCATTGAGAAGGGTGCATGTACGAGCCGGAGCTAACCTCGAGCCCTCCCGCCATCCAGGCCATCCTGGGTACGTCGCGCATCCCTCACCTCATTCCCTCCGAGACCATGGACTGACTCCCTGTTTCCAGGTATCACCGAAGCTTTCAAGGCCGACAAGTTCGACAAGAAGATCAACCTTGGTACGACTCCCCTCCGCCCGCCCAAAAACACCACCGCTGACTGACACTCCCAGGCGTCGGCGCCTACCGCGATGACAAGGGCAAGCCCTACGTCCTCCCCTCCGTTCGCTCCGCCGAGCAGAAGGTCGTCGACGCCAAGCTGAACAAGGAGTACGCCGGCATCACCGGTGTGCCCGAGTTCACCAAGTCCGCCGGCGTCCTCGCCTACGGCAAGGACTCCCCCGCCCTTGAGCGCCTCGCCATCACCCAGTCCATCTCCGGCACCGGTGCCCTCCGCATCGGCGCGGCCTTCCTCCAGAAGTTCTACCCCGGCGACAAGACCATCTACATCCCCACCCCCAGCTGGGCCAACCACAACGCCGTCTTCTCCCAGGCCGGCCTCAAGGTCGAGAAGTACCGCTACTACAACAAGGACACCATCGGCCTCGACTTCGAGGGCATGGTCGCCGACATCAAGGCCGCCCCCAAGGGCTCCGTCTTCCTCTTCCACGCCTGCGCCCACAACCCCACCGGCGTCGACCCTACCCAGGAGCAGTGGAAGCAGATCTCTGCCGCCGTCAAGGAGGCCGGCCACTACTCCTTCTTCGACATGGCCTACCAGGGCTTCGCCTCCGGCTCCGTCGACCGCGACGCCTTCGCGCTGCGCTACTTCGTCGAGCAGGGCCACGAGCTCTGCCTCGCCCAGTCCTTCGCCAAGAACATGGGTCTCTACGGCGAGCGCGTCGGCGCCTTCTCCGTCGTCGCCTCGTCCCCCGAGGAGCGCGTCCGCCTCGACTCGCAGATCAAGATCCTCGTCCGCCCCATGTACTCCAACCCCCCCGTCCACGGCGCCCGCATCGCCGCCGAGATCCTGAACAACCCCGCCCTCTACGAGCAGTGGCTCGGCGAGGTCAAGGAGATGGCCGACCGCATCATCACCATGCGCGCCCTCCTCAAGGAGAACCTCGAGAAGCTCGGCTCCAAGCACGACTGGAGCCACATCACCTCCCAGATCGGCATGTTCGCCTACACCGGCCTCACCCCCGAGCAGATGGACGCCCTCGCCCAGGAGCACTCCGTCTACGCCACCAAGGACGGCCGCATCTCTGTCGCCGGCATCACCAGCGAGAACGTCGGCCGCCTGGCCGAGGCCATCTTCAAGGTCAAGGGTTAAAAGGCTGAAGGCCGCGGAGACCGCCCTGCGGCGGCAGGCAGGGCACGCGCGGGGGATGCATGGTACACAGGGTAATTAGGCACATAGATTTCCCCGCCGGCTCGGCAGGGCAGCGGGCCGGCATGCGCTCGCGTTGCATCTCGATTGTAAAATACCAACCACCACCTGCTCGTACGTTTCATGGTCTTCGTTTCGTCGTGAGTGATGATGATGTTACAGCGCGGGCGCGGCGTCACGCCCTGCCCAGCCGTTCGAGGTCGCGCGTCACCTCTTCCATTTCCCGCTCCATGCCCTTCCACGCGCGCGCCATCTCCCTCATCCTGGCCTCCTTCGCCTCCTTCCCCTCCACGCCGACCCCGTACGCTTCCAGGTCGCCCTCCAGGCCCCTGATGGCCTCCTCGACGCGTATCCTGGCGTCCCGCAGGTGGGAGCCGTAGTTCCTCAGCGCCGCCACCGCTTCGGGGGAGTAGACCTCCCCCCGGACGGCGTCGCGCGCCGCGCCGGCCTCGACCTGGCCGCGGCGGGCGAGCAGGCCGACCTCGGCGGCCCTGAGCTCCAGGCTCCTGGCGACGACGCCGTGCTTCCCCTCGAGGGACTTGATCAGCAGGCCGGTGGCGAGGCGGTGCTTGGCCAGCAGGGCGGATAGGTCGTTGGAGAGGCGGACGCGGCCGGCGACGAGGGCGGCCTCGGCGGCGAGGATGTCCTGGCGCTTTGCTGCGGCGGAGGGGGCGAGGGAGGCGACGCGGCGGTGGAGGAAGCTGGGGTTTGTGGCGGGGGAGGCGATGCGGGCGAGGGCCGCGGCGGAGGCGTGGAGGGAGGCGCTGAGGATCGGGGCGAGCTGGGGGAGAAGGGTTGAGAGGTCGGAGAAGGGGGGGCTCGAGAGGAGCAGGGCGGCGGAGGAGGGGTCGAGGGGTTGTGTTGCGGAGAGGAGAGGCGGGAGGAGCAGGAGGAGGTCGATCAGCGGGTCGGGGACTGTCGGTTGTGATGTGCTGGGCGCTGGTGCTGCTGCTGCTGCTGAGCGAGTGCGCGGCTGGGCTATGGTGCCTTTGGGTGCTTTGGCCTCTGGTGTTGCTGTTGCGATGGCGTTCGTGAGGAGATGGTCCCTGGCATGGGCCAGGCGATACTGGGCAAGTTGCTAGGCTTGGATTAGTGGAATGGAACAGACAGTGGAGGCGGGAGATGTAGAATGACACACCTCCCGCACGGCATCGCGCTCTTTCTTTAGCAGATCATTCTTCGTGGATCCGTCTGGGTTGAGGACGGCGGTGGTGAGGGTGTGATGGAGAGCGGCGAAGTCTGGGTTGTCGCGAAGTACGGACTCGTCTATGGCGGGGATCATCTTGGTGTCTGGAAGGGATTGGCCCTTGCTCGCTGGGAGGTGGCCATCAGTTGCGAGGCGGTTGAACGAGGTGTGAGGTGTGTGCTGTGAAGCTTGAATTTGGCATGGCCCGGGACAGAGACGGGAGATGGCCAAGGTTAAGGTTAGTGTGGTGGGGAGCTTGGAGATTGATCTTCAGGGGTTCGCCGCCATGCTTTGGACCCCGAATGGAACCTGGAACCTGGGAGGAAGGATGGAAGAAGGATAGAACACCCCGCTGACATCACTGAGACAACTGTCGCAACTGAAAGAGGCGAATTCAAGTTGCTGGGTATTAAAAATCCACATCTCCGTAACATCAACTTTTACAGGCCGTACATGTCTAAGATCCCTCAACTCCCGGCTATGGTCAATCACTTCGGATCCTCCTTCTCGCCCCCCTCCGCATTCTTCCACGTTCCCGCATAGTGGTGCTTCACAAAACTCCGCGGCAGCTCTTTGTCGCCGTACTTGTTCGATGATTTCGCAAAAGAGAAGCCCGGCAGGACGAGAACATCGCCAAGCATCTTCGGCTCCAGGAGGTTCTCGACCTCCTCCTGCTTGACGTGGTACTTCTCCCCGAGGCTCTTCATCAGCCCCCGGGTGAACCGCTTGGGCCCCGTCGCGGTGATGATGTTGCCGATGTGCTCGCGCGTGAGCTCCCCGATGGGGACGCCGGTCTCCTGGATGACCTTGCGGATGTGCTCCATAATATCCTCGATGACCGTCCAGATGTGCGGCGAGCGCGGGACGGACATGATGGTCCAGGTCGCGAACTGGCGCAGGATGTGGTCGCCCCATCCGTAGTCGAACTCCCACCCCGCGACGATGGTGGTCTTGTTCAGGAAGTCGGCCGGGATCCATTCGCTGATGGGCACCTCGCAGGAGACGTCGAGGTCGTTGTAGACGCCGCCTTCGGCCCAGAGCAGCAGGTAGCGGAGGAAATCGGCCTTGACGATGGGCACTGCAATTTGTGCAGGGTCAGCGAAGGCCTCCAGAGACAGGGATCGGGGTCGCAGCTACGAACCGGTCAGGCCGAGGAACATGGAGACGAGATCCGGGTGCGACTCGCCAAATGTGGTCTGCACCCATCTGTCGGCGGACGAGTCGGTCAGGAACTCGACCTTGTAGTCCGGATTGAGGTCGATGCAGCTGCTCGTCCACTTCCGTCCGTCCTTGCTGAGGCCGCTGGGGCCGAGTTTGTACCAGAGCTTTTTCGGGATCTTCGTCTCGACAGGAGACGGCGCGTCTTGGCCCCCAGCATGCTGCGACCCATGTCGGATCGCGTGCCAAGTCTCGTCGCCCCAGCCCTGCGAGAGACTTACAAGGGAGAAGAGGACCACGAAGACGAGCAGCAAAGCGGCGACCGTGCAGGCCCGCGACCGGTTGGGGAGAAAGAGCGGCATGGCCGCTGATGCATTTCGCGACAGTCGGGTCAGTCGGTCGGTCAAACGGGCAAGCAGAGGGGGCGCCGGAGGGTTTATTATAGCTTATTATTTAGGTGCCTGGATGGAGCCAAGAGCGTGGAAAAGAATCAATACGAGAGGACGATGGCACAGCGGGATCCCGGCGCTGTCCCCTTCTCAAAGAGGCATCGCGCGGTGGGCTGAGACGAACAAGAACTCCCGAGCGTAGAATACGGGCGGCGCAGCGCGCATTTCCTCACCTTAAAAGCATCCATGCCGCCCATGCGCAGTTGGTTGGGAGTAATAACAAAAGCTCTCGGCGTCTTCAGGTAACCCAACCGTACCGTCTGCCCCTGAGAATGCCTGTCATATTCGTACCTCGAGAAGGACTTATACAGTATCTCCGGGGGCCAAGAATAACGGGTGCATGTTCGACTGACGTGCCCAAAGCACTGACCCCTGGTGGCCTACACCCAGATGCCTTTCCGTCAGACGGGACATCATCGAGACCACCGAAAGAGCACATCCCGCAACGCCAAGGTACCAAAATATAGAGACTCTCTGCCTTACCAGTGGTCCTGCATATGTTACAAGGCGTCTTGGTCTAAATATGTCGATATTTGGGGTCCATCTCCAGCCGGCTGGCTCAGGAGGGAGATCCCGCCACCCATTGAACAATGCACTCAGCCCTCCAGGACATCCAAAAGTGCAGCCAAGCCGCGGCAAATCTGGTAAGGCTGTGGCATCGTGGCTGCGACATGGCGCTACCAGCTGAACGCAGAAGCATATAGGGCGGTTAGATCTGCCATCCATCAGGCTGAGGATGGAGAATATAACCCTGCGCCAACCTGTGTCTTGTTGCAGCTTGGGAGTTCTTCATGTTTCGGCTCTCTGCGCTCGCGGGAGGGTGACGTGCCATGATGGCTTCAGACGATCTATTCAGCTCCCAGCCTGTGCCTTGGACGCCTCCCGCTCTTGAGGATCTCAACTTTGCCACAAACTGCACCGATGTCAGGGCCTTTCTGCGGTCCTGGTTCGACCTGACACCATACGAAGATGTTGGGAATATGACGGGCAGCGAGCTCAACGTGACCTTCTGGGTCCCCAAGACCCTTCAGTCCGAGGTGACGGAGCGATACTTCCGCCAGGCACTTCCAGCAGATGACAGAGACACCGCGACCTACGGCCAGATCTTGCAATGGGAGTATTCGCTGCGGCAGGATTTTGCCAGATCTGTTCGGGAATTCGTCGACGAGGCCGCCGAGCTGGAGGACTCGGACGCGCTGCCTTACAGCAAGCCCTACTACGACCATGTCATCCATGCACCGAGCCGTGCATGTCGACAGGAGGCCTGCGAACTTGGCTTCGACTGGGATCAGTTGGGCGATGTCAACGGCCCAGGTGTAAGTCCGGTTCACCTCTCTTCCTGGCTGAGCGAACTGAGCTCACTCATATCGTGACACAGGTCTTCATCTACTACGGGCTGTTAGTCGGTATCGGCCTCTTCTACTCGTTCGTGGCGTTGTTCGACGCCTTCAGGTATCTCAGAAGCGAGGGCCAGACGTATCAGCCGCCTGCATACCAACGAGAAAGACGGTCGTTCAGGCGGGATCTGTACGAGGCCGTCAGAAAATCGTTTAGCGGTTTTGCTGACGGTGCGGCCGTCTTCGCCGTGGCATTGCCCTGCGCCCTCCTTTACAACTACCGGCAGACCAACGTCCGTGTCTCGGCGTTCAAGGATCTGATCTTGGAGCTCTGGGTCATGGTCTTTGCCCTGTGCGTCGCGATTTGGCTCTGGCGGATCGGAGCCATGATCCGCCGCGTCGACCGGGCCAAGTACGAAGCGGAGCGCGGGGCAGACGCGCCCGGGTACACCAAGATATTCTTGATGACCGGCATCGTGCTGGTGCCCGCGGCGTTATGCTTCGCGTTAATGGTAGCTTTCGGCACTTGGTACCGGATCAACAACACCCACGGAGCCTTCGAGTTCGAGGACTTCTGGAACGACTTTTGCGACTATGGCCAGGGCCTGAGCGTGATGCCCGTCATTATCGCGATGAGCTCGCTCCTCGGATACTGCGTATGCCGATATGTCGTACTGGACTTGATCACCGACTGCTTGACGAGGCCAAAGATGGAGTCGAAGATACAGTTAAAGATCTCGATGAGAGGACCGCCGAAGACTCCGGGCCAGAGACGACAGTACGCTGCCTGGGCTCGCAGGATGCTGTATCAAGCCCGAAATAAGGACCCGCGGTATCGCAAGTGGTCGAACCGAATGGGCATGGTCGACATTGTAGTCCTCGGCGGCGGCTCCATCGCAATCCTCATCTGTTACGGCCATTATCGATGGCGACTGGAAAGCGGGACTGGATTCGACAGCTTCAGCGAAGGCTGGTCACTTGGTCAGATTCTGGCTGTGTCTTCTTTGGTCCCTGTTGTGCTGGGCTTCGCCCACGAAATGTGTAAGTCGTCCCGCCTGTGCCAAGCCCCTTTGCGTGTGACCATGGCTAACGTGAATGCTCCTTTAGACGAGGTGCGTGGCCGCAGCCGAGACGAGGAGCTTCGCACTCAGCGGGAGGGGATGAACCAGCCCGGAGAGGACATCGGCCTGCGGAACAGAAGTCAAGAGCCGCTGTTGTACCAGGGTCGGGCGTCGAGTCAACAATGGATTGGCCAGCCATGGCGATGAGGCCTCCCCCTTGGAGTACGGCAGGGTCGTGTGAATTTGTCTTGAGTGCTGTGTATAGAAATGTTATTTGTTCTTGGACCCTGGAGGGATATGATAGAGTTGAGGTAGAATAATATGACGGACATTTCGAAGCCAGTCAAGTCCATTGACTGTCATGGGGCAAGGGATGCATTCTCATTGGCTGAGGCTGGGACAGCGGAAAAACAACGCCGCCGACTGCCGACAACCTGGGATCCATCGAAAAAAGTGCCCTCGAGTCGAACCGCGAATGCATCGCACCACCAGATCTACGAGCACGCCTGGACCCGCGTCTCCAGCTCCCAATTGACGCCAATTCACCCCCGGCCGATGCAGACATAACGCACGCATCCCCGAGACCACCATCATGCCCGCGCTCGCCGCCGCCCAGCGCGGCAGCGCCTCCCTCCGAGGCCTGACCTCGACCCTCTCCCAGCTCACGCTGAGGACCTCCTCAGCATCTTCCTCGAGGACGGCGTTCCCGGCACCGCCCGCACAGTCACAGGCAGCCTGCCGCTCCTTCTCATCAACCCCGGCCGCCCTCACGAAAACCATCAACATCCAACGCATCCCCAGCGACCCCGTCCCTGAATACCCCTACGGCCCGCGCCTCATCTACAAGCAGTCCAACAAGGGCCTCTACGGCAACGTCCGCCCGCGCACCGGCAACAACGTCTCATCCGACCACAACGTCCGCACCCCGCGCACCTGGCGCCCCAACATCCACCGCAAGCGCCTCTGGTCCGCGGCCCTCGGCGCCTGGGTCCGCACCCGCCTGTCCCTCGGCGTCCTCCGCACAATCCGCAAGGAGGGCGGCCTCGACGCCTACGTCCTCGGCGGCAAGGCCTCGAGGATCAAGGAGCTCGGCCCCGGCGGGTGGAAGCTGCGCTGGCTCGTGATGCAGACCCGCGCCGTGCGGGACAAGTTCGACCAGGAGCGGGAGCGGCTCGGCGTGGACAAGGAGCTGCTCGAGGCAGCCGAGGCGGAGACGGACCCCGCGCTGCGCATCGACAAGGACGAGCTGGTGCATGTCATGCTGGACTCGGCGACGCCGGGGCCGCTGAGCGCGAAGACGAGGGGGTACATCGAGAACAGGGCCATGCAGTTCGCGGCGGCGCAGATGGCGAAGCAGATGGTGGAACAGGAGTTTGCCCTCGGCGAGGAGGCCGAGGTGCCGGAGGAGATGATTGCGAAGGACGACGTCGAGGAGGTGATTGAGGAGGTGAAGAAGCCCTGAGGCAGAGAGGGCCGGCCATCTCACCGTGTATCATATGTAAACAAGTTGTCTTGACTGACGTCCATGTACAATTCAACATCATCATCATCCGCCATATCACGAGATGCTGCCAGGAGAAGATCGAATCCCCAGGTCCAGAGTGGAGATCGCTTCATGCTCTATGGGTATCTATGGGTATCAAATGTCTGCTCCAGATCCTCGTCCGGGATGATGCCACGGCGGCCTCGCGCCTCTTTTCTTCGCCATCTCCGTCTCAACCCCGTCGAGGGAACGTTCTGCTCGAGCACGGGCCCGGGTTCCACTGGGCAAGTCCTCTCCAACAGGTCAACGTCCACCTTCTTATACCGCACGTCCCATTGCACCCAGTTCTCCAGGCCCGGGAGGTGAACAGGCAACGTGAGCAAGCCCAGCAGCTTGACGTCAGACTTGGGGCCCGCCCAGGTCTGGATGTACGACTCTCTGAGCCGCGGTTTGCCCTGGAACCCGGCAGGTTCTCCCCCGCCGCCACCACTGTCGTCCACGTCCTCCTCATCCTTCTCCGCGGCGGCCCTTTGCCTCGCCAGTTCATCCTTCTCCTTGTAGTACACGTTCGGCGGAGGGGTGTTGACCGCATACAGCGCGGGCAGGGTATACCGCACCTTTCCCGGGGCATAGCGTTTCAGGAGGCTGGCCAGCTTCGCGCGCCCTTCGTCGTCGAGGCCCTCGCGGAACTCCTTGGCAAAGTCCTCGTTGAAGGGCGCCACGCGCAGGGAGCCCTTGAACCGTGCCCGGAGCCGGAACCAGAAACGCCCGTCGAAGATTTCCCATTTCCGCCAGCCATACCACCTCCCCAGAGGCATTGGATGGTCGTCGGGTGTGGCACTGTCATGGCCCGGCAAGTGTTTGGGGCTCCCGGGTACGAGACTCGGGTCGTCCAGGAAATGGAATCGAACTTTCGGTTCATCGGCGTTGGTGGCCAATGACATAGCTGGCGGGGGCTTCCTCGAGGGATAAGGCTGTCGAGTGAGGAACCATTTCTGCGGCGAGGGCGACCGTAAGGGGTTCGCGCCACCAAGGGCTTTGGATGACTCTGTCTGAAGGGGGATGAACAACACGGACGCCTGGTTGAAAGCTTTGGGGACCGATTCCGACTTGGGTGCATCAGCAGCCGTTGGAGCAATCGAGGGGAAGACTCGCGAGACGGAAACCTGCAGTGCTGATATCTGAGGCAAGGTTCGCTCTGGCGTCACGAATGCTGTGAGCCGCCGGATCATGAGTGCGGCAATGGTCCGCCGGTGCGAGAGGCGAAGCTCGCGTCTCGAACGGTTGTAGATCGACCGCCTCGACGGCCGCTGTACAGCCAGATCGGGGACCGTGACCACGAGGGTTCCCGCCAAGGGTTCAAAGTCGTGAATCGTGATCTTGGACAACCAGCGCTCTACTTCCTGGTCCTCGGCCTTGGTCTTTTCGACGCAGCGCTTGGAGAGCTGCAGCACCGACTCCTTCTGGAGTGCCACGGGTAGCTGGTAGTTCTTGACCATGTGCCTTACGGCGTTCCGCAGCGTAAACGTAGGGTCCGAGTTCGTTCGGTCCTCAAACCAGGGGATCTTGTTCGCCTCGCATGTCGCAATGAGACGGTCCTTGCTGAACCCGAGCAGCGGCCGGTAGACGACGACGCCACCGTCCTCTGTGTCTATCGGTGCTGCGGTGGGCGGTGGGCGGCGGTTTTTGGACAGGTCATCGCCATAGTGGCGGTCGATGTACGCCATGCCCAGCTCCGCTCGCAAGCCAGCCCTGAGTTCCGCCATGTGTGTGGCCAGGTCGATCTCGGAGCGTAGGTCTCGGCGGGTGTAGCGCCAGTCCTTCCGCCGTGGGTAGAAGCTGATCAAGGGCTGGGGCTTCATCTGGTCGTCGACGAAGCCGCTCTCATAGACGCCGTGGAGGTCGTGGCACTCCGGGATGTTGACCCCCTGGCGCATGCCGCACAGCCCTCGGACGCCGTGGCCGTTCAGCAGGCGCATGAGTACGGTCTCGTACTGGTCATCCTCGTGATGTGCCGTGAACAAACTCATGATCTCGCCATGTTCGCATTGCTTCCCGATGCGCCGGTAGCGGAACCTCCGCGCCAGGCTCTCGATGCCAGGTAGGGTGGCAGGATCGGTGTCCAGGGGTATGTCCAGCTCGTCCCGCCAGTTGATGGCAGCGGATTGTGGTTGTAAACACTGGAAGCGGCCCAACTGTTTCATCACGGCCATTACTTCTGCGTCCGACTCGGGGCGCAGCTTATGATTAATAACGAATGCTTGGGGCTTGACCTTGATCAAGTTGTCGGCAACGCGGAAACTGGGGTCTTGGAGGCGAAGGCGGTTGAAGAGAAACGCCAGGGCCATGGAGTCGACACCGCCACTGATGCAGAGACCTACCCTCCTGGGTGAGAGTCGCAGCGCGTCGGGAAACCGGGGAGGCGTCGCCGCCCGCACGGCCTCGAAGAATTCGACGAAGGATATCGGCTTGGGCACATGGTGAAAGACCTGTGGTGCGATGCTCATTCGGCTTGTGGCGAGCTTTCGTAGCTTCGCAGGGGCTTCTCGGGACAGTATGATCGCAATTGGCGCAAGCGGGGAGGGATTCGGAGGATCGGACTGGCGTGGAAGGCTTGGCTGTGTTGGTCGAAGAGGTGGTGAACTGAAGCTCGGTTTGCGGCGGAGCTGGAAATATTTCCCCTTCCGCTCCGAGGTCCACTCCCCAAATTCGCGGCGCAACTACGCGACAAGCTCCGAGCCCGGACACCTCCCTAACTTTTCCCCCATCACCACCAGCTCGAAACCCCGCGACTCACACCCTCAGCACCACGATGCGCCCGTTGTCTCTGTAGCAGCGTGGGCCCGGCCTGCCTCCGACGAGTACAGTCTCCAGACGAAAAGAAGAGCCTCCGACAAATCCCCTCACACCCCGATACACGCAATGTCCCCCTCCAACACGCCGTATTCCACGGCCCTCGTCGCCGGAGGTCTGGCTGGTACCACCGTCGACCTCTCTCTCTTCCCGCTCGACACCTTGAAGACACGCCTCCAGTCCCGCGCCGGCTTCTTCCACTCCGGCGGCTTCTCCGGCATCTACCGCGGCGTCGGCTCCGCCATCATCGGCTCCTCGCCCGGCGCCGCACTCTTCTTCTGCACATACGAGGGAACAAAATCGCTGCTCAGGTCCCGGAGGCCAAACACCGGCGCCGCACCTACCAAGTCCCGCGAGGCAGCCGAGCACATGCTTGCTGGCTCCCTCGGCGAGATTGCAGCCTGCTCCGTCCGCGTTCCCACCGAAGTCATCAAGCAGCGTGCCCAAGCTGGCCAGCACTCCGGCTCCTCGGCGCAAGCTCTGCGCTCGATATTGTCCCTGTGGTCTTCCGCCGGCCTGCCAGGTGTGTGGCGGGAACTGTACCGAGGCTGGGGCATCACCGTCATGCGCGAGGTGCCCTTCACCATAATCCAATTCCCAATCTGGGAGCGTCTCAAGGCCTTGGGGCGGGCGAGGAAGAACGCGGGCTCAGCCGGCGGGCCTGAGAAGGAAGTGGGTGCCGTCGAGAGCGCCTTGTATGGCAGTGTTGCCGGTGCCATCGGGGCGGCCTGCACAACCCCGCTTGATGTGCTCAAAACGCGCATCATGCTATCGGAAAAGAGGGTCAGGGTGGGTGAAGTGGTCCGCGGCATCTGGCTCGAAGAGGGTGGAAGGGCCTTCTTCGCGGGGACCGTGCCGAGAGTCACCTGGATCAGCATCGGCGGTGCCATCTTCCTCGGCAGCTACCAGTTCATCGTCAACACATTGAGTGGAGGTGTCGTCTAGCAAAAGACTGCACAAGACGGTCATTCAGCAAAAGAACATGCGGTCTGCAGGGCTATATATATTCAGAAAGGGGCTGTCGAGACATCTCCGCTTGTATCAACACGACATCCACCGAGCCAAATCGGCTTGGTGGCGGGCGCATTTCTGCCATGTACAATAACTTCCCAATTAGAGGCTAAACGACGGGGGTATACCCTTGGGAATAAACGGGATAGAGGTAGGGATAAGAAAAAGCCTCAACGCTTCATGCGCGTCGCCGCTCCGTTCAGTCCTAGTTCTAAGCTGTCGCTGTCGTGGTACCGGGTGCTGCGGCGGGCGGCGGGTTGCTCTCCGCCGCCTCGCTCGTCTCGGGCTCGGGCTCGGGCTCAGGAGCTGGCGGCGGCGGTGGCGGCGGTGCCTTCTTGATCTCCTTGCGACCGTTCGCCTTGTAGAAAAGCATGATGTCGCTACCTCCTTTCCAGATGTGGGCACGCAGCGTGGCCAGAGTAAGAGTTATGGGCAATTTCTGCGGCGGACAGTCAGCGTGTGGACGGCATATTATATATACCTGGGCGAGTGTTGCTTACCATGTCGTTGCAATAAAGCTCCAGGTACTCCTCCGGCTTGAGCGCATCCGGCTCGGGCTCTTCTGGCTGCGGCTCGATTCTCTCTGCAATGTAGGCCAGGATCTTCTTGACTCGAAGCATCCTGTTAGCGTTGAGTCGGTTATTGCCGTCCGTAACGGCAAGGTCAGGAAGATCCTTGTCCCAGGGTTGCAGGACGAACGAAACCTTGACGGGATCCTTTGGTGGGATTTGGTTCTGCAGAAGAACATCGCCGAGCCACATTGGTCCTCGTTGCTCGATGAGGTCCGTGTCTCTGCCGGCACTCTCGACAGTGCCCTGGTACAGGTTTGCACTACCACCGGACGTTTCTTCCTGGATGAAAACCTTCGTGCTCGGCGACAGCTTCAGTACCGGCGTGTCGTTGGGCAAGCTCGGTGTGACCTTCGTTTCGACGAACTGTTCCGGCGCCTCACCCAGTTGCTTGTCGTAGTCGTTGCGAATCTTCTGGATGACCCCAAAGAAGCTGTCATCAACCTCCTTCTCGTGGGTCGAGGACGATTCCGAGTCTTCGGCCTTCTCTTCGACCACAGCAGGCTTCTCGGCGTTCGTAGAGGATGCGGACCGTCCAATCTTCTTAGTGCCAAAGGACATGCCCATGCCCATCCGGAACTTCTTTCCAAACGCCGTGCTGGGGGACTTGCCATTGGTGGCGTCTTTCTCCTTCTCTTTCTCCTTTTCTTTCTCCTTGTCTTTGCCTGCGTCAGGTGCAGGAGACTTGACTTCGGTGTTGGTCTGCTCGGCCGGGGTGGCGGGGGTTGCTGCGGGCTTGGAACCCTCGATGCCAAAGGCGCTCGAGAAGTAGTCGTCGCCGGATGGCCGTCCTGCGTGAGACGACCGTTTCTCCAACGGACTCTGGGGAGTAGCGGTGCCCTCAGGAACATCGGCAAGCCGAGAAGCGCCAGGTGTCGCCATGCCTATGGCCATTCCCGGCGTGGTGGCGAGGTGGTTGCCATTAGCTCGAGGGGTCGTCACGCCCTCGGATCCCTCAAAATCTGTGCCCGGCGCCGGCAGCTCGATGGAGGTTGGCGGGTTTGCTCGAATGGCAGCCTGCCTCTTTTCAACCGTCTCGTTGAGCTTCTGACGGTGTGCCTCGTCACGCTTGATCTGTTCGTCGATGACATTGGCAAAGAGATACCGCAAGACCCATTTTCCGAGGTTGACTGAGCGAGCGGTGTTAGTTCTGCTATCGGGTCTGGGGCACGGCAATACTTACTCCGCTGGTCCTCCCTAAAGTCTGCAGCGACCTCAGTGCCGAGTTCATCGGCATACATCTCGGCATCAAAGCAGTTGAAAGGTTCCAGCACCACGGTAAGACTTCCTGAGCTGGTGTCGATCGAGCACCAGGGCGCTACGGCCTCGAGCGTGTTAACCTCGGGCTCGACGTCCTCGAGGTGTCGCTTGCCGAACCTCCCAATGACCTCGCACTAATGGGGCAGGTGAGAACACGTTCAAGATGGATAGTTCAAGGCCAGGACTTACCCTGATCAAATCCCAGAGCAGCACATCACCGGCAGTATCAAGGGTCAACACTCTCCTCCTATCGTTCAGAAGCTTGTGCTTCACCAGACCGAATTGTCCCTCGATGGTTTCGGTGGGCAGATGGTAGATGGGATCGGGAGCATACGGCGTAGGCTCGGCAAGGATTTCGGATCCCTTTCTCCCGCTCGCAGCACCCAAAGTCACTGCTTCAGGGTCGCGAGAGGGGAACGTTGCGGTGTTGGAAATCTTCAAGATTGCCTTGGCCGGGATTTCTTTTTTGTCGCTCTTCTCGGCGCTCGCATCGCCTTGAGGCGGTGGCGGCGAGGAGGGGCCTCTGGGACGGGAGGTAGCCGTCGAGGAGGCCCTGTGTCGGCGGAAGGCCTCGGGCAACTGTATGTCCGAGTCTGTGTCGACGTTCGACCACCGGTTGATCGAGGAGGTCGATGTGGCGGTCCAGATGTAGTCGCGGGCCGCCACGATCTTGCTGATGCTACCTTGCTCCTGGGCAACCGCGAGAGAGAGACCATCGTCCATGTCCTCGAGAGAGCCTCGGACGTCCGTTTTGGCAACCATGCCCGACCGGTCACTACTGTAGAAGACGCCGAGGTTGGGGTCGTCCGAGAAGAGCGACCAGACGCTGTCGTTGTGCATCGTGAACGTGTACATACAACGACCAGCGGTGACACTCCACACCTTGATCGTCTGGTCGGAGCTGCCCGTCATGATGGTGTCGCCCGACTCGCTGAGAAGGATGGAGCGCACATTATCGGTATGGCCGACGAACTTGGTAATGCTGGCACCTGTCCTGGGGTCCCAGAGGCGCACGCTGGACTCGGGGCCGCCGCTGGCCATTATGCGAGGGCCGACGCTGAGGGCGTAGACTGAGCCCTTCTCGGCCATCTCCTCGCCCTTGACATCAATCTCGAGCGTCTTGCCGCCGCCATTGATGTCCCAGAGGTATATCTTGCGGTCCAGGCCGCCAGAGGCCACCCAGTTGGTCGCGCTTCCTGGGGGCGGGGTCGCGACACACTTGACGTAGTCGGCGTGCTCGCCAATGGTGACGGCCGAGGTGGGAGATTCCGAGTGCGGCCGCCAGACCTTCACGGTGAGGTCAGATGAGGCGGAGACGATCGCGGTGTTGTTGTGGGCGAGAACGATGTCGTTGATCCAATGGGTATGGGCTTGAGTTTGGGATCGGAACTTGGTCGAGGGCTTCGGCTTCTCTGCGGTCGCGAGGTCGGAATTGGCCTTCATGTCCTGGAGATCCCAGGCACAGACGATGCCGTCTCGTCCGCCGGAGTAGCTGTGGGAGGGAAGACTGTCAGCGCATAGTCACGAGACGGGGGATCGTTCAAAGAGCCGCACAGAATCGCATTGTCCTTGTCAATGGCCAGGCCGTTGACGCCGAGTCGGTGTCCTCCCGGCTGGGAGTTTGGGAGGTCGAGGACTACGCCGAGATCACACACGGGTCAGCAATGGTCGCATGTCGAATGGGATCTGCGCCTGGAGCCATTGTCTCGAGGTCTCACTTCAGCTCTCGAGATGGAGCCCGAGCCTCGGCACTGCTCGCGTGTCTCGTCGGAGCAAGGACTCTGGGGAGAGGGGGTGCTTCCATACCATAGCTGATCCTCTGGCGCGCCTTTTTGGCCATGTCGAGGAAGCGCAACGAAGACTAATTCGCTATCATGTGCGGGAAAGAGATGCGATGTGGCACGTCTAGAATGCAGTGGTTGAAGACAAGACAAGGCAGCAGGCGGAGCAGTGCGTGCGGTGGTGAGACGTATGTTTGGGACGCGGAGTTTAGAGCTGGGGTGTCGTTGAGGCTAAATCGAGGTATGTCGAGGACCTTCCAAGTCCACCAAGGTCATGGCAGGCGGTCGCTGGGCGTCGTCGTGTGGAGCGCTTTCCCAGCCCATGCGGAGGTAGCCCAGACAGCCCCAGTCCGGTCCAGTTCCTGGACCTCCTTGGAGAAAGCGTCAACGCCAACTTGGAGCGGGGAGGAGCATCGGGAGCCAGTTCCTGCGCGCTGGGATCATGTTGGTGGGGGGAGATGACGCCCTAGGACGTCCCTGGCCCACCTCCAGGCCGTCAGAGACAGCGGGCAGTCACAGGGCACTTGCATGGTGTGTTAGCGCTGCCCGCACTGCGTGAGCGTGAGGTGGTGTGGCCGGGCAAGGTCCCTCCTGCCCTGGGCGCACCCTGGTCCCTGCCACTAGGCCAAACATGGTGACGGATCAAGCTCCCCATTGGCACGAGCGATTGGCTAGTTCCTCGTGATTGGCCATGATGCGCAGTAGTGGATCTTGCCTCCGAAAGAGCTGATGCAACTCGACCGGTTGGCGATCGACTCGAGCGTTCCTGAGCCCCTCGCTGCTTTACGTCGATGCGAGGAACAGATGAGAATTCGGAAGTTTTGTCAGTCACTACTCGCCACGCTTGAGGTCGAGTGGGACGATTCATGTAAAGTGGTTTAATGCCCATCCCTCATGCCAAGGTGCCAGCAGCTGGTTGTCCCCGACGAGTCAACCTCCGAGCCGCCTTCCAGGTCTGGTCAGGGTCTCTCCCCTGAGCTCCGACAACTCGGGCTTCAGTGTGCCCACCACTCACGACTCGGGCAACGAAGCATGCCGCAAGAGCGGCGAATCCCCCTCCCCAGAACCATGCTAGCTCCGGTGCCACGCAACCTGGGGAAGCGAACAGGCTGACATGCAGCCGACCTGGATGCGTTCCGGGGCCTTGCTGCTTTTAGCCTGCGCCGACCCTGAGCTGAGGTTGGTGGCTCAGCATGCACAACCCAGCCACCCTTGCATCGATTTCACCGTCAAGTCCCCTTGTGGCCCAGAACATGTATGACCCAGCTCTCTAAGGCTGGGCGGCGCGCCCATGGCGCAATCAGAGAGAGAACTAAACTACAGGGACTATGGAAGGTGGAGAAATGGTCTGAGGCCGAGTTGCAGAGTTGTCGAGACTATCCAAACCTTGACCTCCAGTCCAGGACTTTTGCGCTCAAGTCCGGCAAAAGTTTGGACTTGGTCGGACGTTCAGGGCACTCAAAAGACAGTGACTTTTGCAGAAATCAGCTCAACCGGACGATTAAGTTCTCAGAGCTTGGCATCATTCCCACTCACAGGACTCAATCCTTCCCAGACCACGCATTTGGAACATCAACACGCCGTCATGGAAGACGAAAGCATTCAGCAACACATCGACAAGCAGAGTGCGATCGCAGGAAACAAACGAGACGAGATCCCGTCAGAAGTTAGAGGAACGGCCAAGGACAACAGAAACTATTGCTCGTTCAAGGTTTAGGACCTGGCTCTTCAGTGGTGGTCAAACAATATCGTGGAAAGCAAAGAGAGCAGCCGGGCAGGGCACAAGGTGATGGAGCGTAATGTCTTCGGATCGTGACGATCCCTTTCTCAATTGAAGAATTGAGTTTGTTGTTCTCTCAGTATAGTCCTGATACCATGTCACATCAATCATGTGAGCTCCATCCCCCAGGAACAGCAAAGCCCAGAGTGCAGAACCGATTCGTCCGCGATAGAATGAGTATTCACGCACAGAACGCATCGCAACTATCACGGGTAAAAGGGGCACGGAAGGACCGCACACTCTTCTTGGAGAGTTGGAGTCGTGTGCTTGGGTACCCAACACTCCTTGCGCACGATCCAAGCCAAGGCTCGGGTGCTTCCTCCATCTGGCGCAATCAGGCGCGCTGGATCATGGCCTCACGGTCGGGACCGGTGCCAATGTACTTGATCTGCGGGACGTTAGCAACAGCGGGCTTGGACAGTATGTGCGCCGACTTACCTTGACTCCCACAAACTTCTCGATGTACTGCTAGAGGTCAGTACCACTGTTCGCGATACGAGCCCAATTCGACTGCTTACCTCCACGTAATCGCGAGCCTTCTTGGGCAGATCAAAGTAGGTCTTCGCGTCGGTAGTCGGCGTTTGCCACCCTGGCATCTCATGGTAGACTACCTCAGCTCGTTCCAAGATCTCAAGATCCGCAGGGTAAGACTCCAATTCCTGTCCAGACAATCAGTGTCACTATCATCTATTATGATCTCGTTGGCATCACTAACCTGTCCGTCGACCTTATAAGCGATCGCGATCTTGATCGTTTCGAAAGTGTCCAAAACGTCGAGCTATAAAGTGTCAGAATATTTTCATACATGTAGGAAGCATACCAGGCCTACCTTTGTCAGATTGAGGCTGGTGTAGTAGTTGATTGAGTTGCTGTACTTGACAACAACAAGGTCTGGATGTACTTGTTAGTTCCGTTCCCAGTTCCCTCAATCCCTGAGGTTTTTGAAGTTGTGCGTACCGAGCCTGAGAGCAGTTAGTAAGTTGATCAGCAGCTAAACGCCAAAGTGACTAAAGCTCACCATCCACATCGGCGTCTGCGGCCGGTCGACGTCCCCTATGTCTTGTCAGCGGTGAAAGCTCGAATCTTCTAGGGTGCATATAGCCTCACCCATTCGCGTCCAATCTCCTGAAGTTTGGTGCCAATCCTGAGGTTTTGTGTTAGTCTAGATTCGCTTCGGGAGCGTAATAAAGACGCACTCTTCCGTATCTTCAGTCTTGAAGGCGCCCCAACCGACACGGGTGGTGTCTGTTGCCAGTCAGCAGTGAACAACAGCCCTAGAGCAATTGACATACAAGCCTTGACCACTCCAACCGTCTCTGTAATGTTCTTCGGGTTCAGGGCGAGTCCACCAATGATGCCAGCAAGCGTGGTACTTGACGAGGTGACGAACTGTTATTGGTTATAAGCACTTGTGGAAAACGAAGAACGAAGATAACGCAGACTTACTGGGTACGAGCCATAATCAACATCTAGCATCAGTGCCTATTGAAAGTAAGCACTGTTTGTTTAGTGTTTGGGGCGGGAACATTACGTTTGCGCCTTCGACCACAATCTTCGTGTCGCTCTGCTGTGCGGATGTCATGAAGGACACGCCGTCCACGACGTATTTCCTCATCGTCTCCCTGTACTCCTCAAAAGAAGCAAGCTCAGCTTTGATGTCGTACTTGAACAGTTCTCCAAAGCGCTTTTGATAGCCATCAGCTAAGCGCTTCACCTTCTTCTCAAAAAGTTCAGGATGGAAGATGTCAGTTAGTTTGATGCCAGTTCGCTGCGAAAGTTAGCGCACAGTGCGACCCCTCGTCAATCCAACTTCTTACCGCTCTGCTTGTTTGGTAGCATGGGCCAATGCCTATGGTGGATGTTAGACCCCGTTGCTTCAAGAGAATTGCTAGTCCTGCTGTTCAAAGATGGGAGTGCTTGGAAAGGGGCGAAAGCAGCAGAAACGAACAACCCAGCATGAAGTTCTGGGATTACAGTACCGCGTCTTGTTGTTCCAATAGCTGCGGCTGAGGTTTTCATTAGCTGCTGCTTCTTCAAGAGAGCATCAGAGCCATGGAACGAACCTCCAAGCTCCTGCTCCTCGAGACCATCCACTGCCATGTGCATGTCCAAGAGGACATTGACCCTGTCAGAAACAAGGATTCGATCGTGTACCGCGGTCAGGCCCTCTGAGCTATGTTAGACATACTGATGCTCAAAAGACTGGGATATCCTGTAACATACTCTCTTCAAGCTCCTTGAGCTCGCTGAAGAAGGTTGGGCTAGAGGGACCGAGTCAGTCTCATTGACCTGTTCAGTTGAGGGGTGCAAGCCAGGCGAGACATCAATAAGATGCCATGCCTGTATGCCGATCGATCGGGTCGTAGTCGGAGATTTTGTGATGACGCACATGTGAAAGACCACACCAGAGCCGATGAAGTTCATGCACTTCGGATTCATGAGGCCGGAGGGCAAGAGGTGAAAGCTACTCCAAGTCAGTAGCCACCCACAGCTTCAACGCCGGCCTGTTCCTTACCTGTAGGAGACCCCATTCACCCTTTAACTCATTAGCAAATAACAAGTATATCAATTGATCGATTGAAAGCGTTTGACGAACTTGATCAAGTGACCTGCATTGGATCCACCCTTGAGGGTAGTTAGCAGGTATTCCACCGGGAGATAGTCGATTGCGAAGGGATCATATAAAGCGTTGGCAGAATTGGTGCCTTCGTTGGAACTTACGGCAGCTCGGCAACAGAGTTGCGCCTCCCGGGCCTGGATATCAACCAGCTTTCCCTTCTGAACACACAGAATTGTTAATGTCCGGATGTCGCGCCGTATTGGGTTCGGATCGCGGACTCACGCCTTCGTCGCCTTTGAGGTTATCGTTAGTATTGTGAGAGCCAAGAGATATCGGCCGGGGGCAGAGGAAGGACGCATTCCAGGCAAGGGAGGCAAGGCAAACTTACCCCATTGGGCCCCGAGAATGACATTGATAGTCATTTTGTCCGAGATTGAGATCGGTCGTCGTGGATGCCGTCGTTGTGGTTGAAGGGAACAAAAAGGCGAGATGCGACAAGATTTTAATGGACGCCGCTGCCAACCTGGTGCCCGAGTGAGCGATTTCAACTTCGTGCGATGACTCTTTTCGGGTATATATAAATACGCCCTAGGGATTACTAAATATTCCCCGTTTAAGCCATTTTAGGGGGGTATCTAAGGGTTAGTTATGCACATAACTGAGACAAGTTGCCAGAGTCCGTCAGCCACAGGGAGCCTTCAAGGGGAAGTGCACATTCCCTGGTAAGAATCATCCTTCAAATATCGCCATAAGCGGCGCCCGTGGCCTTCGCAGCGTTTCTGGACTTGCCGAGACGCGATCGCATCAACATCTCAAGACGTCGGGAGTCAAAGCGGCGCAAACCGACACAGTCTATGGGATTATCTTGGACCGTGAGAGGTGCTCCAGCAACTCGGGCGCAGTGTGTCCACCACTCAGGACTCGGGCAACGTAGCATCCCACAACTTACAAGAGCGGCGAATCCCTCTTCCCAGAATCATGCTAGCTCCGCTGCCACACACCCCTGCCCGGGGAAGCGAACAGGCTGAAATGGTTGGTGCGCAAGCATCAGGAACCTGCCCAGAAAGTCGGTGCACTGTCGATCCCCCTCCATCTCGCGCCTCTTCTTCAACGTCAGCTCCCTCGGCCGACAGCTTGCTTCTTCAAGGCGGAAAACTTCTCGGGCGTTGCTGATACGCATCTCGCCCCATGAGCTGCTCGACGGGGTACAGCATCATCTCCCCTCCTGCTGGCCCCTGGCGATTCTCTCAAACCCGAGCACGCTCCTCCGCACCCTCGTGATCGTGTCCTCGCCGGAACGGCTCTGCAGTGAGCTGGCTGGAAGCACAAGGTTAGCCCTGCGTGCAAAAAGAGGTGAGACTTTCACGAAGGGGCAAACACGTACAGTCGCCGGCCACGGCCATTTCTCGCTTCCTCTCGGCTTTCTCCCTCCTCATCGCCGTCGTACACGCGCGACACCACCCGTCCACCGGCCGAGTGGCCCTTTTCTGCTCCCGCTGATCGCACAGGGGGTGTCTGAGGCTGCCTCCTTCGGGAGCGCGAAGCGGGAGGTGGATTGTGTGGGGGAGGCTGAGACCGCGGGTCGGGTGTCCGAACGCTGCGCTTGCGCGAGCAGCACGGCAGGGGAAGGTATTCTGGAACTGGTGGTGGGAGCAGCACGCATGGAGGGTGAAGATGTGGATGCACATCGTATTGGGAGTGCTGGGTGGCAGATCAGGGGTGGATGGTAATGCCCGATGTGCTTGCTTCCTGTGGTTCGGCCTGCTCTCAGTGACACTTGGTGCCGTAGTCGTACTGAATTCGGTGGAGCTGGGGATTAGACGTGCCCTTGCGGTACAATACACTCTGTTTGACCTGAGGATGCCACGCCTGTTGTGATATGCGGAGTAACGGGTTGTTGTACTGGACGTAGCTGGTGTTGGACTTGAGAGATTGGAAGTACTGGTGATGCCGGCAGGTCTCGAGGGAGTAATACGAAGTACTAGTCTCTAACTCTTTAGGAAAGGATGATGATGAGATACTAGGTTGTCAAGAGATGGAAGAAAGACGAAGATATTGTGTTAGAGGCTCCGAGAAGGGAAGTAGCAGACCTGCCGTGGTTGAGAATCATGCACCCACCCCTTCATCAAGAACGGTAAATGCGACCATTAAAGGTTGGTCCTCCCATGGTCTCGCTAGCTGAGCAACACAAAGTCGTGTCGGTGTCATTCACAGTCCGGCAGCTTCCAAAAGCTCTTTGTGAATGAGAACATGGTCATTGTCGCGGCTGACTGGCAAAGCCCCAACACAAAAGAACAGAGACAATCAACACCAAGGATCTTAGGCACGATTCTCTTCTCACAGCACAATGACCAATCACTTCACGACGTGTGGGCCCAATAGAAGCCGGCGAGTGTGCAGAATAAAACCCAGATTTTGATATCACAACGCCATGCTGACTGATGAATCGGACCATGCACAGCAACTCAGCGGACACGTGCCTCCAACCCCTCTCGCAGACCTGGCCGTTGCGGCTCAATACTTGCCCTTGCCCTTCTGCCTGAACCGGTCGCCCTGCCGCGGCTGGCTGCCGTAGGCCCTCCGCCCCTGCACCTTCTTGTCGCCCCTCCCGCTCGCGCCGACGCTGATGTCCACCCTCGGCGGCGTCGAGAACCCGAAGCTCTTGGCCACCTTGGACAGGTCCAGCTTGTTAATATCGTACACCGACCGCAGGGAGTGCGAGGCGTACGCGTGGAGGTAACTCCTGTAGCCGTCCTTGGCGGACTTGTTGAGGTAGAAGTTCTGGCTGATGAGCTTCTCGAGCAGGGGCTGGATGTTGGCGACCTTGGCGGCCGGGAACTCGAACTCCACGACGGGGACGCGCGCCGCCTTGAGGTGCGACAGGAACCCGGCCTCGGAGGGGTGGAGGAAGAGGAGGGACTTGCCCTTGGCGTTGGCGCGGGCAGTACGGCCGACGCGGTGGACGTAGTCGCGGACATCGTCTGCGGGATCATACTGGACGACCCAGTCGACGGCAGGGATCTGGACAGGTCAGCGGGAGGCTTGGTGCAGCTGAGGAGAAGGATACATACATCGAGGCCTCGAGCGGCAACGTCAGTGCAGATGAGAGTGCCCTGCTTGGCGTTGCAGAACTCGAAGAACGTGTTCGTCCGGGCCTGCTGCTTCATCTTGCCGTGCAAGCCTGTCCCAGGTTAGCGAAGGCTTCAGCCACATTGGAGGAGAAGCAAAACTTACTCAGCACCGGCAGGTCGATGTAGTTCAACAGCTCAGAGTGATACTTGACCGAGTTACAGCTGCTGAAGAACACAATCACCTTCTTCTTCAGGTTCCTCTTGAGGAACGAGAAGAGCAGCAGGAACCGCTTGTCCTCGTCGCAGATGACATAACCCTGCTCCAGTCCCTCCACCGTGCTGTGCTCCTTCTTCTCGTCGACGTTGATGTACAGCGGCCCGGGGCGCAGGGAGATGCGCGCCAGGTCCTCGACCTTTGTCGTCTGCGTGGCCGAGAAGAGACTCGTCTGGCGCTCCTCCTTGGGCAGGATGCGGACGATCTGGCGCATCTCGTCCTCGAAACCAATCTCGAGAATACGGTCGGCCTCGTCGATGATGAGGGTCTTGAGGTTCTTGAAGACGAAGGGGGTGTTCTGGAGGTGGTCGAGCAGACGGCCGGGGGTGGCAATGAGGAGGTTGACGCCCTTGCCGAGCTTCTCAGCCTCGGCGCGACGGTTGGCACCGCCGATGACAATGCCGTATGTTTGGGAGTGGTGCTCCATGAGCTCGCGGGCGACACCGAAGATCTGAAGGGCGAGTTCTCTGGTGGGAGACTGGTATGGTCAGCCTTTGCTGCGTCGGGGGGTGGGATGGGCCAGGGTAACTCACGACAACGATCACACCGGTTCCGTTCCTGGGCTTGAAGCGCAGGGAGCTCAGCATCTCGACGGCGGGGAGGAGGAACGCCAGGGTCTTGCCAGAGCCCGTCTTCGCGGCACCCAGCACGTCTCGTCCTGTCAGCAGGGGAGGAATGCCCCGCCTCTGGATCTCCGTCATCTTCGTGAAGCCCATGCCCTGGATTGCCTTCATTGTCTTTTCCGACAGGTTCAGCTCTGAAAAGTCCTGTGCCTCCTCTCCTGACAGCGGCAGTGTCAGGGCTTCTCGGTTGGGCAGGTCGGTGTCGTCGCCGTTAGAATCGGCAGCGGCTGTGTTGGAGACATCCCCGACCTCCTCGTCCTCTTCCGCCTCGTTCTCGCCGGCGTCTTCGTCATTCTCATCCTCCTCTTCGTCGCTGATGCTCTCCTCGGCATCCTCGTCGCTGAACGAGGCAAACTCGTCGTTCTCGGATTCCTCCGGTTCCTGGCGCTTCGCCTTCTTGTTCTGCCGGGGCAGGGTCGCAGGGGCCTCGACGGCCTTGCCATTGGTGGCCTTCACGCCATTGGCGTCGCGGAACTTTCTCTTCTTGCTCGCGGCGTCGACCATGGTGACTCTGCTGGGGGGATGTCGGGTGTGGTCGGTCAACGGTAGATGGTAGCTTTCACAACGAGTAGTGCACCTATAGTGAGCGCTCAGGACGGTGGTGGGATTTTTTTCCCTTATCGGCTCAAAAAAAATCTGGGACAGCGGACCCCGTCGTCAGATAGCGCGGGCGGTGACTGGATTTTGCCGATTAATTGCCGCCTGGCCCCAAAGCTGTGATGGCATTACATAAGCACCCTCGAATGGAACCCTCGACGCCACGATCACAGAATGAACATCGTACAATTCATATTGTCATTCCAGACATTGATAGGCCTCTGTGCCCATAACCATACCGGCTAATGCAATGCTCCCAGTTCCAAGCAACCGTAAGTGTGACCTCATGTCCGCCTGGTCGGGCCCAGGCTCCAAATGCATGCCAATTTTTCCCATCGAGAAAGCAATACGCCCAGAACGCCAGACCGGGAACCGTCTCGTCCTCCTCTGTTCTCAGATCGTCTCTCCAGTGGGGTTCTCATGTTTGGCCGTGCTGCCCTTGCCTCGCCACGTGCTCACGGCAGGGATGTTGGCCTCGTACCGGATCTCCTCGGTGCCATATGCTCTCGGCGTCAGCTTGATGAGAGTGTGCAGCGGCACGTTCATCCAGGGGCTCTGGGTTTGGTCCTTCTTCATGAAGTACGCGTAGATGCAGCGCAGCACTGCCTGGTGCGTCACGATCAGGATGTCCTCGCTACGTTCCAGCTCCATGATGATGGGCTCCAGGCGGATGACGACGTCGCGGTACGACTCACCGCCGCGGTAGCGGTAGTTGTACTTGTCCTCGTCGCGGGCGGCAAAGTCCTCGGGGTACCTATCCTTGATCTCCTGGTAGGTCAGGCCGTCGCAGACGCCACTATCGAGCTCGTCGAGGGCCTTCCACTGGAGTTGGTTATAGTCCCCGGGAAGGAAGCGGGAGGTGGCGATGGTGCGCTTGAGGGTGGAAGTCCAGACCGTCAGGGGCCGATCGTCGCCGACTGACTTTCGGACCAACTCCGGGAGCTTCCTGGCGTACTGCTCGCCGCGAGGAGAGAGCATCGTATCACCGCCGATGCGGCCATCCAGGTTGTACAGGGACTCTCCGTGCTGCAGCAGCATGTCAGCTTCCATCGTGCGGTGATCTCATCGACCGAATCTCATAATACTCACGCGAGATAGCCAGACCGAGCGGGGGCGGATGTGCAGGTTCATGAGATAGTACACGATCCGGCTCTGGAGGTAGTCCTGGATGCGGTTGATGATGACTTGCTTGCCGACGTCCATGATCTTCAGGAAGGTGTACTCGCTCTCATCGCCGTCCTCATCGATGCTCTTGTACACCTTCTCGTAGTTGCGGATGCGGTTACGGAAGTCAAGAGCGGCGGCCTCGGGGTCCTGACCGGCGTAGTCGGGGCTGGTGGTCTTGACGTCGCGGATGTTGGCCATGATAAGGCCCTCATCGTCACACTTGCTCTCGACGAAGATGACCTCGACACCCTCACGGTTGCAACGGTCGAGAACCCACTTGCGGCGGTCCTTGGTCGAGTTGGTGGCGTCCAGGATGGCAACGGTGCCCTGGGACTCACGGAACCAGACCATCATGTCGTTGATAGCGGCCTCGGCGGCGGCACGGCGTTTCCGCTCGCCCTCCTGGTTCTTGGTGTCGAAGAAGTCGGCCGTGGGCTGGGCCTCTGATTCGCGGCGGTAGTTGCCGACATTGAAGGTCTTGGCCTCGATGGAGAGCCACTTGAGGTAGCGTTGCGCTGGTCAGGGTCAGCGAGGGACCGTTCCGGTAATTGGTGCCGGGGACGTGAACTGTATGTGAGGTATGCAGTCCGACGGCCACTCACCCTTTTGCGCGATGAAGCTCTTTCCGCGAGCCGGCAATCCCACCATGACGACGCAGACCCGCGTGTCCTCCACCTGCACACCCATTCCGTTAGTCAATCGAGGCATCTTGACCCAATTGGCGGCGTTTTGTTCTCATAGACTCCGGGGACGAGAGGAGAGGGTGGTGAAGAAAGACAACAGGTCGTGGGAAGGGCCGCATCAGGGATCAAGTGAGATGGACTGATGGTGATGAAGGTGACCGCGTGACACCAGCGACGAAGCAGGCACGGGCGGGAGCTTTCAAAAGGGCGGGTCTAGCCGGAGGACGGCAAAAGACACGCCACGCCAGCATGCGATTGGCCACTTGGCCCGGGCGACCGGGATGCCGCCGCTCCTCTCCAGCACCCTGAAATCCCGTCTCCCAGGCGTCGCTTTCGGAGCTTTCAGGGACCTCAACCCTCGACCTGCCCACCACCTCCACAGGCCCGGCCGGGCACCCCGCATCCTCGCGGCATCGATAACCCGACCAGTCAGGTGAAGCTCAGAGGCTGAACCGAGACCTCGTCGCTGATTCCATCGCTGCCGAATGCATCCATGGGACGACGTCGGCCTCGATTATTCAGCGAGCGGCCCTTTGCCCGTCCCGAGTCCCCTGGATCTGGATACGACGACGGCGCTGCTGCGTCTCGTCGACTTGGCATCGGCGGCAGCTCCAGTGGCAATGCCGTCCTCCTGGCGAAAATCACCTGTGCCCAGGGGCACTCAGGAACCAGTGCGACTGACTGACCCCCAATCTCCCCCAATATCCGGAGACGGGTTCAGATCCCCTGGCATGGCGCCGCCAGCATCACCACACCTTCCCCCTGTCGTTCGGTCACGATGGCCTCAAAGCTAGCACCCTGCGCTCGCCGGGGCTGCATCTGGCCCAACAAATCGGTATGATTCGCGTCGCTTGCCCCCCTGAGCCCMCTCTTCCTCCCMCCCGCCGTGGCAACGCTGTCAGCCCGCACACCGCCTCCCAGCCAGGCCAGTCCGTCCCCGAGTCGCGACCGTCACTCGACGATGCAGCGCATCAAGCTAGACGGATCACGAGGGCCCGTCAGGCTCTCATCCCGCGCGACCCCAGCAATTTCCATGACCGGCGGCTTTGACCGAATGAGCAGGTATGAAAGCGAGAGGACGACTCACCCTGCTGAAGCTGTACGTGTGGCCTCGTTGTCGCCCAGGCCTCGTGGCCACGGCAGGAGGGCCGGCAGGAACCCCGAACATGTTCGTCGTCGTTGCGGCAGCGCTTGTTATGGTCCGTGTGTGCAAAAAGCCGATCGGGCTTCTCTCCGGGTCGGCTACGAGGCTTGGCTTTTCTGTCAGAACGCTCTCCCTTGTGGATGGATACCAAGGATGTGGGATCCGGGGCCTGGCGAACGGTGAGTGAAGGCTTTGCGAGCCGAAGGATTTATCGTCACAAGTTTTGTCGGTGACTGTGATGTGATGTGAGTCAATACTCGTGCGATGATGAAATGTCGCTCCTGACTGGGAGGGTTGTCAAGTTGCAAGGACAAACACACAGGTTATCGAATGAGATATTTCGGGCACCGGGTCGCTTTTGTCTGGAAAAACTGGCTGTCCACTGGAGGGGCAGGAAACCACAACGTGAAGCCGGTGAGGTCATGTCATCCCTTCAACCACACCTCGCTTATCGATAACATTCAGGTTCCTAGTGTTGCAGCGGATGCCATCATTCGCGCCACCGTCCTAAAGTTGACCATCTACAGCACGTGTCTGCGCCAGTGCCGATATGGATCTCGTTGATTGCTCTCAACTAAGCGGGAAACTCATTACAGATCGATCATCTTGCCTCCATCATCTCCACACTATCGACTCTGTGTCATCGCGACTTGGCACGAACACTCCATTGTAGAGATGCTAGCCCCTCTCTGCAACCGTGGAACACAGCCTACAGCGGAGGGAGAGACGGCGTCGGTCCGTAGAACTCGCGGCCGAAGAACCCCAGCTCGGCAGCTCCCACGTCGAACATGACCTCGACGTTTTGCAGGAAGGTCATGCCGAGGATGTACGGGCCAGGGCCGCCCGTTGAGATGCCGATCTGGCACATGTCTGTGAGCTCGTCGACCAGGTTGCGGTAGATGAGATCGACCGGGTTGAACCAGAACTTGCAACCATCGATGATGATGGCAATCCTTGGAGCGATGGCGTCGCAGCGCACGAAGTAGCTGCCGTACGAGAAGAGGTACATGGCCGGAGGGTTGAAAGCCTTCGCAATGGCCTCGGCGATGGGAGGAGGCATGTAGGTGAGAGTGGTGCCCGTGTCAACGATGTAGGGATGCTTGGTCGTGTCCGTGGTTTGACCCCACTGGACGCCATCCGGAATGATGGTGTAGTAGGAGTAAGCCCACGCAGACTCGGCGACGCCAGGGTTGATTTGGGCCTGTTCAGAACATCAGCTTGCCTTTGTGTGCTGTGTGTCATGAGGGGCATCCTTACCACGATGAGGTCCGTACGAGCGGAGGGCTTCGTGGTGGGCACACCAGTACGGCCGCCGTAGGCAACGATGCCCTCGGAGGAGTTGCGGGAGAGGGCGACACTGAAAGAATCCGCCACGAGGCCCTGCTGAACCATGCTGGTGAAGAAAGGGGCGTACGGAATAGAGAAGGCGGAACGATCCTCGTGAGGGCTTCCCGAGTAGGCGCTCGTCAGAGATGGGTAGGCCATGCCAAGCACGCCCTGGGTTACGTTGTTACCGTACCAGTGAGTCGAGTTGGCGAGGCCGACTTGAACTTTCTCGACGGTGATGCCGGCCACGCCAATGTCACTGAAGCCCATGGGGCCAGCGATCCTCTCGCCAGAACCGTACCTGAGGCGGAAGTGGATGTCGGGGATGGCGCCGTACTTGAAGTCATCAATGAGATCGTCGCCAAAACGACAGGCCTCCTGGGGGTACTCGGTGGTACCCAGCTCGCTGGTGCAGGTAAAGTCGGACTTGGCAGCCCAGGTGTCGCTGCTGCCGGTGTCGAAGATCATCTGGATGGGCTTGTCGTCCCAGTCGACCTCCACGGCGTACTGGGTGCCGTACGGGCCAAGGGCGGAAATGTTCTGATAACCGGCACCAGGCTGGCCCTTCTCGGCGGCAGCGATGGCAGAGGCGGCATTGTGTCCGGCGGTCCTGCCGCGGAAACGCTTGAGAGCCTGGCGGTTGGGAGCAGTGGTCTCAGGGGCGCGGTCCCGGGTCGCCTTGACGCGCTGGAAGGATACGCCCTTGAACGGACTGTGAAGGTCGATCTGAGCAGCAGAGAGCTGGCCGACGAGCAAGCCCGCTCCCAGGAGGGAGGGAATGATGGCAGCCCACTTCATGGCGTTCTTGTCCGAGGGGCTTGAGTGGGTGGGAAAGACAGGAGACTCAATGAGAGACAGACAGGAGTTGATCTGATATCGAAATTAGTGAGGTCCCAAAGGCGGAGCTGTACATGACACGTAGGAGGTTAGTTACAAGTAATCAGAGGAGAAAACTCACGTTAACGAGAGACTTGATGCGGAGGTGAAGGTGGAAAAGGGGGGATTCGGGCATCCGGTGAGAAAAGACGACCAAGTGTGGAGTTGAGACTGTCGTTTGAGGCGAAACAATGGAAGAGAAACATAGAAATGTTTGCGTGTACCTGGCCAGGGAAACAGGGAAGGTCCCTACAGATGGGTCGGCTGAGGCACGGAAGTCAGTCCCGCTCCTTCCAGCTTGAGGTGCCCATCAACAAGAGGAAGTCATGTCCCTGCCGCGAGTGCCCGCGGTCCGCTGTGTTTGCCGACGAGGCAGGCTGCCTAAGTCACCGAGGACGCACCTGCCCTCTGTATCGCGTCGGGTTCCCACCTCATCCATGGATGTTCATGTGGGCCCGTCCTCGTCAAATATCTGAACTTCATCACTTGTCCTTGAGATGCAATCCGAGGACAGCCCGAGGCTCTCGAGTTCCAACCCCTGAGTTCCAGTCCCTCACCACGGCATCACCCTCTTGGCCGAGCCGGGGCTTTCACTGCAACATTCCTACTCTTCCGTCAGCCGTCAAGTAGTTGAAAAGCCATAGCACCCGCCAGCAAACACTCTCTCCTGGCTCAGAAGCACCGAGCCCGGCTGTGGCATCCGATCGTCGTCGTCGTCCGGGCTACGTTACACGCCGCATCATCGAGTGACGGGTGGTCGAGGCGTTGCCGAGCCATCCAATGGGCCAACCAGGAGAACGAGCCGCGAGATTATGTGCTTCCTTGTATATGCCAGATCCAGCATGTACGATGAGGTACAAGCCGCCGACTGCTTATCCTTATATTTGCCATCGAAGCGGCCCGTCTCCTGTAACTTGCTCGGGTGCCTGCAGTCGACGTCGTGGTGCCATGTTGACGGGCAGAGATTACACGGAGAAGCTGGGCCATATCTGCCACGTTGCATGGAAAGTTCGCCCCTTCATGGGAAATTCGTTGTGGGTGAGAGGCTGATATTGCGCAATACTGCCATACGCGTTCATTTTGGCAAATGACTTGGCCGTGGCCAAGGGGCAAGGGTATGTACCAGGCTACCATCATTGACTGCGGAGTGGTTGCGCCGGCTTTGATAGCTCTATTTCGGCCTTGTTCAGCGTTCGACTGAGGTCCCTCGAAACTGAGAGGGCCAGTTGAGGAAACCCGTGTGAGCGATGCGCCGCATGATAGGACCGTCAAGGACCGCCGCATCAGTCAGCGTACTTGTTAATATCGCCGATGAACCGAGGCTGTTTCATCATTTGCTTGTGCATACTACAGCTGCGATGAGGAAGTAGAAAAAAAAAAGTCCCCGAACAGGTGTGTTTTTGAAGACATTCGCGGAGCGTTCGGCGGCCGAGTCGAGCCACCGGAGCTGCTGAATGCTCCACACCGGCCGCCGCGGTCTGTTTCCGCCCTCAAAACCACCCGACAGGGGTACCCATATGTAGAATCATGCAAGGCCCCCGGTAAGCTTACGGAGGGTTCTCAACAACAAGCTGCCAGGCATGACGACTCAAAAGTTCGGTTTACTTAGTATATATGAGCAGGCTGACGCGCCCCAACTTGCCTCTTCCAGTTTTCTCATCCACAACTTCGCCCAGTGTTGCTGATACCAGAACTCGACCAACATGGCGTCAAACCAGCCTGTTCCGCCCAAAGGCGCGCCCCTGGGCATGATGAAGCGCCTCTCTCCGGACGTCTACCTCTACGAGCCCGCCTCTGATGTCCAAGCGCGGCCCGTTGACGCCAAAGCCCCAAAGTTCATCGTCGTCTTCGCCTGGTACGCCGCCCAGGACGCGCACATCGCCAAATACATCACTCAGCACCTCGCCCTGTATCCCACCGCGCGCATCCTGCTCGTCATGTGCCCCTTCCTGCACATGCTGCCTTACACGTCGCACAAGATCCAGCCCGCCGTCGACGCCCTCGGCGCATTCGTCGACACGCTCCCCGCCGGCGGGAACCAGGCCTCCGAGCTGCTGATTCACAGCTTCTCCAACGGCGGCGGCTTCAACCTCACGCGCCTCGCGGAATTGTGGGAGAAGAAGACGGGCGGCCCCCTGCCCCCTCATGTCACGGTGGTGGACTCTGCGCCGGACAAGTTCACCCTGGCCCGAGCGGTCAACACCCTGACGGTAACGACGCCCTGGTATATCCGGCCGTTTGCCATGGCGGGCGTTGTCGTCATGATCACGGTCCTGGGTTACGGTCTCCAGTTCCCCACAGTCCCCGATGTGGCTTTTGTTGGGATTAACAGCACGGGGGTCCTGGCGAACGAGGCGAGGAGGACGTACATCTACAGCAAGGAGGATCCCGTGGTGGGATACAAGGACATCGAGCTCAATGTGGAGGAGGCGGAGCGGATGGGCGCGAAGCTCGGGTCGGGGGGCAAGTCCCTCGTGGTTCGCAGGGAGGTGTTTGTCGGCAGCGGTCACGTCGCACACTCCAGAAATGATTCTGAGAGGTACTGGCGGGTCATCAGGCAGACCGTCGAGGGCGGACTCTCAACCAAGTAGAGGACTGCGCGGCCGGCTTCACAGCCAGGCTGTCATGTCACCATGTCACGATCGGACCGGGCGCGTTTTAGACCGTAGAGGTTCAATTTGCTATCATACAACATACAAGCTCGTGAAGCACGCAGGAAACTGAATGGTTTGCTTTTTCTCCGCGTCCCGCCCGCCGTCTCAGCCGGGAAACCCATGCTCCTCCGTCTCCGTGATGCCCAAACCTGGAAAAGACCTTCGAGTTCCTTGCCGCGCTATTCGCGACAGGAGAGCCACTGGAAAAGATAATGGGCATGAACGCCTTTCCCTGACCCGCGACCATGAAGCAGTATAATAGGTACGGCTCGTCAAAATGATGACCGCTGGAAAAGAAGAAGGGAAAAGCAGAGGAAAACCGGTTTGCGAGGAGGTATGGAAAAAAAATGAACGCCTTCGGCCTGTGAAGGGGGCCATCCAGCAGGATCAGCAGCATGGCGGTTGGGACAGCCTCAACTGAGCGCCCGCTTCATCAAGTGTGAGACTAGCAGCTTGTGTGCTGTTCCATGAATGACGAGAGGACTGGCAACCAGCCCAGCACCGCAACAGCGGCAGGCGACTTCAGGGGGTGGAAGACGTCAAGAAAACCAGGTAGATGTCCTCCAGATATCGCGCGGTGCCAGTGTGTCCAGCGTGTGAGAGCGACTGGCCGAGGAGGATCCTTGAGTGGACGATAGCCAAAGGTGCTGGGCGGCAAGTTGACATCAAAGTGGCGACAGCGCACCAGGAGTTGCACTGTCCACGAAGCATCGCGCCCCTGAGGCATCCCGAGAAGCAGGCATTAAAGGAAACGCGTGCGGTTGTGGTCAAGCGGGATCCCCACCAGTAATTCCCTGTCTCCCAATGTTGCGCCTCGCCATGCCAGAGTGGCGCGTAGTATCCGTGGTACGTGGACGATGGGATTAGTGGTTCATGTCGTGTCATGGTAAAGAAAAGCTTGTGATGCCTGGCGGGTTCGCATCAAAGTCCGAGGGCGAACATGCGACGGCAAGGCAGAGTTGGTCCACCGCCTGCGGGTTGAGAGCTTCACAAGAGCTCGTCGAGAAGTGTCAGGGTGCTGCACCATCGCTACACAGCACCAAAAAGGGGTATGTATGCCGGAAACGTCCAGTGCATACTGGGCGTGCCGAGGCAATCAAGGCATGGAGGTGATCAAAGAGTGTCGACTAGTGTCTCAGGGGATGTGCGAATCATCAGGGTCGGCCAAGAGGCGAGTGAAGAAACACATCACGAGGCGGCCCCGTCTCCTGTCCGAGAAGCTTACGACTCCTAAGAAGCAGGAGGAGGTGCACCACCGGCCGCGGGGGCCTGACCACCGCCTTGCTGGAGCAAAGACTGGTACCACAAGGCGAGGTAGTTCTGGTAACCACCGTCTGTCTAAACGTTAGCCTTGAATGGAGGACTGGAGCGTTGGAATATGGCACGTACACATAGCATAAGGGTCCGAGCCGTCTGCCGCAGCTGGTGCTTGAGCTGCTGGAGCACTGGCCTGTCCTGAAGTGTTAGGTCCCTGTTGAGAGTAGTTGTCATAGTCATGGTGGTCTCTTCGGCCGCGACCACCGCCGCCACCGCCGCCACCACCACTCTTTTGGCGCTAGAACACTGTCAGATCCCGTCCTTTTCTTCTTCAAGATCGTCGTAGACTTACCACTGCGTCAACCTTCTCGTCGATCGCTGCCTTGGCACGGCTGATGCTATCACGGGTGCCGATGAGCGCGATCTCGCGCTGAACCTCGCCAGGGCCGGACGACTGGGCAACGTTGATCTTGCAGCCGGTCGAGTTCTGCATCTCGCGAATTGTCTCGCCACCCTTTCCAATAATCATACCCACGGCCTCGGAAGGAACATGAATGGTGTCGTTGATCTTGCCGTCTTGGCCGCCGCCGCCACCGCCGCCACCATACGAATCGCGCTGGTGGTCCTGTCGAGCGGGAGGACCCTTCTTCGGAGGAAGTGGCTGGCCGTCGCCGCGGCTGTCACTGTCGACGATCTCCATGATGAAGTCCTTGGCACGCGCTGCCGTCTCGCGAGAGCCGATGAGGTTGACCGGGCGAAGACCATTCACGCTCTTGTTCTCAGCGGTAATGTTGATGTGGCAGCCGGACCGTTCTTGCAAATCACGGATGGTTTCGCCTCCCCGACCGATAATCAGGCCCACAGTCCTATCGGGAACCATGATCTGCATGCAATCTTCGCCTTCGGGAACGACGGCGGCGCTACCACCGCGCTGGTCGCCATGTGCATTGAGAGCACCGCCACGGTTGATGACGCTCATGCCGCTGTCTTCTATGATACGATTGACAGCAGCCTTGACCTCGGCGCGGCGAGGACGAGGACCAGTGATTTTGCAAGAACGATAGGGTCCGTTGTCGGTCGAGGGCATAAACTGAACTCGGCAACCGGACTCTGACTCAATGCGTCGGAGGTTCTCGCCCTGGCGACCGATGATGAGCCCGACAAGGCTGGACTCGATTTGTATCGTCTCGGAGTTGTCGTCGCCGCCGTTGCTCCGAAGCGGGGATCGGTCGCGATTGTTCCGAGGCGAGAAGGTGCGCCCTCGGGGATTGGGCGAGTAGGAGCGCTCGCGGTTGCCGTAGTCGCGCGCGTGGCCGTGGCCGTGGCCGCGTTCTTCGCGACGCTCGTCACGATAGGGATTGACGTGGTCGCGGTAAGGGTCGCGGCGAGAAGGAGGGGAGCGGGAGCGGGAGCGTCGGTACCCCCTCGAATCCGGACCACGCGGGGGGTCATTGCTGGAGTAGACGATGGGGCGATCATAAGAGCTCAGACCATTCTGTGCGGCAAAGGCCTTGGCCTTGGCGATGGCATCCTCGAAGCCGACGGTGCCAGAATTGACAGGTCGGATCGCGCTCAGATCGACACCTCCGCTAGCGGAAGGCTGAGGAAGGCCATATCCAGGAGCGGTGGCAGGAGGATATTGCTGAGGGGGTCCGGGGTAGGGTGCGGGCGGCGCAGATTGAGGGCCGGGCGGAGGAGGGTAGCTGGGAGGAACTCCGGGCTGGCCCTGTGAGGGGGTGGTCGAGGAGCCACCACGTTGGGCTGCGCCTGTTGGGAAAAGAGTTAGCTTCGACCGCGCGAGACTTGCGGAGCGCATCGTGGACCTACTCAGCGCAGCCAGGATGGACTGGATATCACGGGTTTGATCGGCCATGATGATCACTCGATACCTCGATACCAGCAGTGAAGTATATTATTAGGCCACGCGACCGCGATGCTGATGGGATGCGGGCGGAACAAGGGGTGGGGGAGGGCTTGTTCTGGCGTCGGGGTCAAGATTAAAGCTGAGGACTGGAACTGAATGGCACCGGTCGCAGGAAGCGGAGGACGAAAGGAATCGAACTTGGGGTCGCGCCTGACGATGGATGATGCGGGTAATTACGCGATGGCGACGGAACGAGGTGCGCGAAACAAGAACGAGTCCTTGGTCGATGGGTGTCGCTGCCAGCGACAAAGAGATGGTGATGTCGCAGGAAGGAAAATTTGGAACGAGAAGAAAAAGGCCGTGTCCTCAAAGCTGAAAGGGCGTGAAGGAATGGCGTACCAGAGGAGGGGCCAATTTGCTACAGGCGCTAGTGAGGGTTCCAGCCTTGAACAGCAACGGAAGGATAGACCGCCTTCCTGAAGCAAGCATTGTCACTGGACATATCACGTGTTTTAACAGTGCGATTTTCAGCGCTGACAACATCGCACTGTCCAACTGGGTTCTGGCGTCTGGGTTCACGTTCACTTTGTTCATGGGACGCGAGGGCAAAGAGCTCCAAAGCGAGCAGCAGCAGGGAGATCAATGGCACCCTCATTACTCGTATCTCAAAGGTCCCGTTCCAGTCTTATATGACTCCTTGACTCTCAATCTCGGCCTCCCTTCTGCCAACGACACTTAAGCGCCGCCAAGTCCATGCCTGAAATGCAGCGCAGACGCATCGGAAGCAGGTACAACAGCTGGATCCCAATCATCCGGGCCCCAGGGCCAGGCACTGAGACAAGGCATACATATGCACGCAACTCTCCGCAATCTGGGGCATGGCATCGGGCAAACATTCCACATCTCCAAACTCGTCAAACCAGGAGCACTTGTCCCTCGGCTGTCTCCGGGGTTTGGTACCGAGCATCAAGCCGGCAATGGCAAGGGAGTGGAGAGGAGGAGGAGCAGTGGCAAGGACATCCCGAAGATACGACCTCTGCAAAAGGGCCAAATCGCATCCATCCAAATCCACAGCGACTGATACCACCATTCACTTCCTGTTCTCGGACAAGAACACGACCGCGTGGCCACCGTCGGCCTTCCAGAACTCTGCCGACAGCATCCTGAAACATAGCGCCTGCATCCTTTCTTCCAGACGGCCATGATCTTCGAACCTCCACGGTGCCTGTTCCTGTCACAAACCTGTTTTCCACCACTCCAGGTGGCGATGCTTGGCAGACGTTGAGGCGGTGGGTGGGCGACAAGTCACCAAGGCAAGCCGCTGGACCCTTGTCGCCATGATGGCCAACAGGGGTCGAGCTTCCACCACAGTCACCCGACCTCCCAGTTGCATCCCTGTCCCATGCCAACGATTGGCTGCCAACTTCCCAAAGCTCCCAAAGGCTAAAGGCGATCGCGTCACTGCCGTCCACTGTCTTCTTCTTCTGGCGATGATCATGCCCGGATCCGACCCGGACACCAACCTCACCCAGTCGCCGTGATGGACCCTGACAACCTGACAACTGAATACAGACTGAGCGGCCGACCCCGGCTGCCGGCGGTTCTACGCTAGATCAAGCGACCTCTCTGCGCACCGCCACCGTGACCGGCGCGGCGCTCTCTCTTGGCCAGGGTCGTCGGCCCAGGTTCTTGCCAATGGCGTCAGTCTGCATTTGCAAGGAACAGGCACGAGGAGACCCTTTGCGCAGGTCGACAACGAACCAGAAGAGGGCCAGATAAAATACTATCCCGACCTGCCGCCGCCCTCTGATGGCGATTTTGGAAAGATGGGCACCATCCATTGTCTGCTCCGTGGTGTCCCCTTGCCTTCGACTCACATCCATCAGTATTTGTACACCCGGGTTCGCCCCTCCGCTCGAACCTGGGCAAAGCCTGTTCGGAATCAAGATATCTCGC
>BCIA01000001.1:7304327-7510044 GCA_001599815.1 Furcasterigmium furcatum
CCCCCCCCCCCCCCCCGCGTGTGAAGCGTCAACAAGTCAAGCAAGTCAAGCAAGTCAAGCAAGCCAAACAAGCAAGAGGAGCAGCAAGTCTCGCGACACAGGCGACTCACTCACTCACTCGGTCTGAGTGGGCGGCTATCCATCCTCCCCTCACAAACTCCCACCCTCCCCAGAAGCCCTTGTCATCTTCAGCCAAGATACGCCTACCTCAAGGGATTCATTGACCTTGAGTGAGGCCGGAAGACGACGACGACCCCCCGTCGAGGTATTGTCTGGACGCTACTGTCAGCGTTTGGGCAGCCGCTCAGGACGGACTGACTTGGTGTCCTGGTTGGCTGAGAGCGCCTCGTGAAGCGCTTAGGACCCATCCGAAGCGCCCCCTGAGGTCGACCTTGAACGACCACCCATAGCCACTTGATTTGGGCCGGTCCCAAGTCGACCTGGAAATTGCGAAAAAAGACTCCGTTTTTGGGTTTTCCGGTTGTGCATCGCATCAGGTGAGTCGATGCCTTTTTTTGGACCCCGAGGCAGCTCTGAGTCCTCCTGATTCAGACTTGTTTTTATTGTTCTGCAACCCCCCCCTTCAGTCACCCCCGACGATCCCCCTCCGCCTTTTGACTCTATTGTTCACTCCCCCTTCCACCTATTCAGACTCAACACTATTGTTCACCACCATGTACTGAAGACAGATCTTGTGATATCCTCACTTGACGATTTTCCTTTGTCGATTGATTTCCTTGAATTTCTCTTCACCTTCTTCTTCTTCTTCGAGCCGGCTCTCTTCAACTTGCACTCTCCCTCGTCAACATCCCGCATTCAACACAACACTTCAGCAACGTTTTCTTCGTTCAGCATTCCCATCGATACCAAAGCATCGTTCTCATATCATCTTTAGACGCTCAGAATGTTCTTCTCGCGAAAAGAAAAAGAAGAGACGGCGGCATACCCTGCCGTCCCCGACTCCCTCCGGGCTGACTCGGCCGATCACATCGCTCCTGAGATTAGAAATACTCAGTATGCTCGTGCCGACACAGCCGCCTCCTTCACCCCCTACCTCGGCCTCAGGGCCAGGCTCTCGCAGGTCTGGGCCAACCGATGGACCATCCTGCTTTTGCTCGTTCTGCTCCGTGTCCTCCTCAGCATCGTCGGCCTTGACGAAGACGTCAACGAGGCCAACAGCAAAGCCCTGCGCGCTTGCACCAAGGTCGAAGATGTCGGCAGCGCCATGGCCTCCATGCCACACTACCTCTCCGTCGGCGTCAACGAGATGTCCGCCATGGGCATCGAGAAGACCGTGTCTGCCCTGGTTTCCGTGCTCGGCCTCGTCATCACCGGTGTTCAGGAGCTCATCATCTTCGTCATCGAGATGGTCACCTCCATGTATGTCTGCCTGATCGTCGCATTCATCGAGAGCGGCCTCGACGTCGCGGCTCATGTGTCCGAAAAGGTCACGGATGCCATGAACAGCGCCATCAGCAGCATCGCCGACACTATCAGCGACCGTGCTGGCGACGTGGAAGATTTTATCAACGACATCAAGGGTCCCATCGAGGACAGCTTCCTCGGCGGCGCTCTTCCCGACATTCCCGACGTCGATTTGACTGGTCCTGTCGATAGGCTCAAGGACATCGAAATCAGCGACGACTTTGTCGACGACATCAGGTCCCTCCGCGAAGACATGCCGACTTTCGACGAGGTCCGCAACGCGACAAGGGAGGCAATCCGGACTCCGTTCCGCCTCCTCAAGGACAAGATCAAGGAGGAGTTCGGCAACTACACCTTCGACCGATCCGTCTTCCCGGTCGCCCAGAAGCAGGCTCTCGAGTTCTGTTCCGGCAACAACGCCATCACCGACTTCTTTGACCATCTGAGGTCTTTGATCAGCACTGCTCGCACTGTCTTCATCGTCGTCATCTCTGTTCTGGCCATCCTCGTCATGATTCCGATGGCCTGGTACGAAATTATGAGGTGGCGCCGTCACCGTGAGCATGCCAAGCTCGTCGGAGACAACTCATACGACCCCATGGACGTTGTTTACATCGCTTCCCGACCGACCTCGGCATCCTGGGGTATCAAGTTCGCATCCAGGTTCGAAGGAAAGCGCCAGATTCTCGCCCGATGGGCCTGGGCCTACGGAACCTCGTTCCCTGCCCTCTTCATTCTTGCCCTTGCGATTGCTGGCTTCTTTGCGTGCGCATGCCAGGCTATCCTTCTCAAGATCGTCGAGGACCAAGTCCCCAAGCTTGCCGCTGAAGTCGGGGAGTTTGCCGACGATGTTGTCACCAGCCTTACCGCTGTTTCCGAGGACTGGGCCAACAGTGCCAACGGCGTGGTTCTCTCGGCCGAAGAAGACATCAACGATGATCTACTTGGCTGGGCGAGGACCGCCACTAGTGCCGTCAACGACACCTTGAACACCTTTACCGATACCATGCAAAACGGCCTGGAGACGGTGTTCAACGGCACGATTCTCAAGAAGCCTATCGAGGACGTCATTCGCTGCACCATCGGTCTTCGAATCGAGGCCGTCCAAAGCGGTCTCACCTGGGTTCACGACAACGCCCACGTCAGCTTCCCCCTTCTGCCCAACGACACCTTCAGTTCAGGCGCTCAGCAATCCATCGAGGATGATTCGGATATGACCACCTTCCTGGCGACACCATCGTCCGTAACCACCGACGAGGTCACCGGCGCCGTTCAATATGTGGTGGACAAGCTCCGTCAGCACATCATCATGGAGGCTCTCATCTCCACCGGCATCCTCCTCGTCTACGTCATCCTCGTACTCATCGGCGTCATCCGTGCCCTTGTGGGCATGGCAACTCCTGGTGGACGCGGCGAAGGCATGCGATACACAGGCGACAAGCGTGTCCCGCTCACTCCGCGAGGCCAAGAGGCAGGCTCTGATGAGCGTTTCCCTCACTTTGGCCAGAGTGAAGCATCAGGGGCCAATCCGCATGCGGGCTACTACAGCCGCGACAGCCACGAAGACAACAAGTACATGTCCACTGTTCCCGGCGGCAGGGCGCGAGCAATGCAGTCTCCCACCAGGACAAGTTCCTACGGGCAGTTCGAGTCGACAGCCCCGCCACCGGGAGGCAAGTTCTAAGCAAGCAAAAGCAACAAAAAAAAACGGCTTTCCTTTGGTCAGCGCATGTTTCACTCTCACCTCCGGCCTGGGCTGGCTGGACCGCAAGCCGAGAGATGCCCCTCATTCACGACGACATGGCGATAGATGCATTACGGAGGGGATGGAAGGAGCATAGAGGACGGTATCAGTACCTTACTTAATGTTTGTGTTTTTCAACGGGGATTGGTTTTGCTTGCACGCGTTTTGCTCGAAAGATACCAATTGGTCTCACCGACCACCGCCGTCTCTTCATCAGGTACTCTGCTTTCAGTTCTGCATTGGATGCCGGCACTCCGGCCCAGGCTTTTTCCTTCAGTCATCTCTCATCTGCCTTTACAACTGCCAAGAATCGCTGGTCACAGACTGCTCTCGTCTTTGCGTTCAGAGCCCCCGAGCAAGGGGGTGCGGATATATGCAGCCAGATTGATCACGGATGATAGATAGAAGCTCGATATTGAAATGAAAACGCTGCAGACTGCATCTAGTTCACCTTGAAGTGACTGTGTTTGGGTGACCCATGCATGTCATGTATTCATGTAGTCCGGTCATAGCGGTCGACGTCTTCATGGCCCATGTCATGTATGAGATCCATCATGCCCCTTACAATAGCACTTATCTTCCCGCTCCCACCGGATATCGCTCTTCGTTCTGGGCTGCCGCTCACCCCAGAGGCGGAGCCTACACTTTTGGACACTTCATGTCAGAGATGCATGGAAATGGAGCCGCCGTCTGTTGATGGCCAGTACTAAGTGAGCGGGATGTGGCGGGAGCTTCGGAACGTGAAGATGGATTTCCGGCGGAGAGAAGTAACTACTGCGGCAACCAGCTGTCGCAGATACCGAATTCGATGGACGCTCCGACGTCACCATGAGCTGTACTGGGCAGTTGCGCAATGGATTGAGGAGTGACTAACACGTAGTGTCTCGGCTCTCGTTCCCATGCCGTGGTTGCCATGCGGGAAACCCCTATTCTGCATCCGCTGAACCAAGGGTGCCTGCAGCGGCCCGAACCCCTGGAACAGGCGCCTTCCCCCTTTGGGCACTTCCGCTGGTCAGATTCTGGCGGGCGCGGCTCTCCAATTCGAGGAGCGTCCTGTTCCGGCATCGGGTGAATGGCGGTTGGGTGGATCCCTGGCTAAGGGGCGGGGTGAAGCTTTGACCTGCTGCCAGAAAATTCCCCACGCCTCCGATCTCCGATTGAGGAACGGCGGAGCGCCACTCAACTATCCTCCTTCAACCTTCGTGGCTTGGGACCCTTCCTTCGCACGTAAATACCACACACTTCCTCGGCCAACAGGGCGATTTCTTCTCCACGACCATCACCACTACACTTCATCACAGAGAGCAGACACGCCCAATATGGAGGCAATTCGTCAGGCTTTCCAGCGCTGCAAGGCGCAGAACAGGGTGCGTTCATCCGTCGAGGCCTTCCTTGGCTTGCCCCTCCATCGCGGGGCAATCAACCCGTGGACTCCCTCGGCGCCCATTGAAATTGTTTGCACAGCTAACCGATCTTCTCAACACAGTCCGCGCTCGTCACCTACGTTACCGCTGGCTATCCCACTGCCGAGGAAACCCCCGACATCCTCCTTGCCCTCGAGAAGGGCGGTGCCGGTGCGTCATCTCGATCATCGCTCACCACACCAAATGTGCTGACATCTATCTCCCAGACGTTATCGAGCTCGGCGTTCCCTTCACCGACCCCATTGCCGACGGCCCAACCATCCAGTCCGCCAACGTGATTGCCCTGAAGAATGGCGTTAACATCGAGTCCACTCTGCGGATGGTTAAGGACGCCCGCGACCGTGGCCTCAAGGCGCCCGTCATGCTCATGGGCTACTACAACCCCCTCCTGAGCTACGGTGAGGAGCGCTTGCTCAAAGATTGCAAGGAATCCGGTATCAACGGCTTTATTGTGGTCGACCTCCCCCCCGAGGAGGCCGTTTCCTTCCGCAAGCTCTGCACCAAGGGCGGCCTGTCCTACGTGCCCCTCATCGCTCCCGCCACCTCCGATGCTCGCATGCAGATTCTCTGCCGTCTCGCCGACTCTTTCATCTATGTCGTCTCCCGCCAAGGCGTTACTGGCGCCCTTGGCAGCATGAACGCCAACCTCCCTGATCTGGTCGCGCGCGTCAAGAAGTACTCTGGTGGCAGGCCCGCCGCCGTCGGCTTCGGTGTGTCCACTCGCGAGCACTTCGTCAGCGTCGCTCAGCTCTCCGACGGTGTTGTCGTCGGCAGCCAGATCATCACCACCCTCCAAAAGGCCGCCGACAAGGAGTCTCGCCTTCGTGATGTCACCGAGTACTGCGCTTACCTCGCCGGTCGCACCACCACTGAGGCCGAGGAGGCCACCCGCGAGGTCGGCATCATCGAGGCCATCGCCGGCGCCCGCGAGCCCGAGCGCGAGGCCACCGTTTCGGGCGTCATCACTGCCGAGGAGGATACTGAACTCGTCGCCAAGCTGGCCGCCATGCACGGCAAGATCCCGGAGCGTTTCGGCGAGTTTGGCGGTCAGTACGTCCCCGAGAGCTTGATGGACTGCCTCTCCGAGCTCGAGGAGGGCTTCAACCGCATCAAGGACGATCCCGCCTTCTGGGAGGAATACCGCTCCTACTACGACTACATTGGCCGCCCCGGCCATCTTCATCTTGCCGAGCGCCTCACCGAGTACGCCGGTGGCGCCAATATCTGGCTCAAGCGCGAGGATCTCAACCACACCGGTTCCCACAAGATCAACAATGCCCTTGGCCAGATCCTCCTCGCCCGACGCCTCGGAAAGACCAAGATCATCGCTGAGACCGGTGCCGGCCAGCACGGCGTTGCTACTGCCACCGTCTGTGCGAAGTTCGGCATGGGCTGCACCGTCTACATGGGCGCCGAGGACGTTCGCCGCCAGGCCCTCAACGTCTTCCGCATGAAGCTTCTTGGCGCTAAAGTCATCGCAGTCGAGGCTGGTAGCCGCACCCTCCGCGATGCTGTCAATGAGGCCCTCCGCGCCTGGGTCGTTCACCTCGAGGACACCCACTACATCATCGGTTCCGCCATCGGCCCCCATCCCTTCCCCACCATTGTCCGCACTTTCCAGTCCGTCATCGGCGAGGAGACCAAGGCGCAGATGCTCGAGAAGCGCGGCAAGCTGCCCGACGCTGTCGTTGCCTGCGTTGGCGGCGGCTCCAATGCCGTCGGCATGTTCTTCCCCTTCGCTTCGGATCCCTCTGTGAAGCTCCTCGGTGTCGAGGCCGGCGGCGATGGCATCGATACTGATCGCCACAGCGCCACCCTCACTGGCGGCTCCAAGGGTGTCCTCCACGGTGTCCGCACCTACGTTCTCCAGGACCGCCACGGCCAGATCTCCGACACTCATTCCGTGTCCGCTGGTCTCGACTACCCCGGCGTTGGACCCGAGCTTTCCTCCTGGAAGGACAACGAGCGCGCCAAGTTCGTCGCCGCCACCGATGCCCAGGCCTTCATGGGTTTCCGTCTCATCAGCGAGAAGGAGGGCATCATCCCCGCCCTCGAGTCCGCCCACGGCATCTACGGTGCCATCGAGCTGGCCAAGACCATGAAGAAGGGCGAGGACCTTGTCATCTGCCTGTCTGGCCGTGGCGACAAGGACGTCCAGAGCGTCGCCGATGAGCTCCCCAAGCTGGGTCCTCAGATCGGCTGGGACCTGAGGTTCTGAGGAGCCCCACCCCCCTTCGAGACGCGACACGAGCAGCATTGCGTGTGAGGCTTTCAGGTCGGAGAGTTAGAGATACCCACGATTGTGGTTTATGCTTGACAGGTGCACGGCGTATGGAACAGGGTGGCATGTGCTTTTCACGATGTTACGGACACTGGCAAAAAAGACTAGATGGCCTCAAAAGGCTGTAGATAGGCTTGACAGCGGTAAATATGATGAATGACCTTGTCAGACCCGGTATTATTTCGCTGTGCATGCAGGGGACTTGTGAGAGTTGGTTGCGTCTTGAAGACGCAGAGAGCGGGTCGAGATATCTTGTCACATCTACTTGTGGCGAGGCATCTCTCCGGCTCAATGCCGCATCACACATGCCGCCAAGCCGGCTTCCGGTGATGCTGTATGACTACCAACTAAGGTGACTGGGTCTCGGAAGTCCTGGTCTGGAAGTTCGCTCAATGCCGCCAGAACCGATTTGCTGTAGCAACACCAATGACACGCAGTCGATTATATAGTGATTCCTGTCTGCATCAGGTCACCAACAACAAAAGACATGTGCCCATACTTGTATGAGGAGCTCATATTCCACAAGAAGCTCAGCTACATCCTTTCTGAGCATATTGCGACCAACACGACGTTTTTTAGGGCCAGAATGTCTGCAATTGGCCAACCTGGGTCGATATAATGTTGTATGTGCACGACTTGAGCTCGGTCCCAGAGCACCTTCAACAAGCAGCCATTCACGACCCCGGCGCCATAAGCGACGATGACTTCGTGAAATTCCTGAAGTTCAAGCCAAGGGGAGCCCATGGCGCTCTTTTCTCGCATCTGACAGACCCGAGGTACCCGGACATCGCGGTCGCCATCGCAGGAAGACTCGAGGAGAAGCGGATAACGACGGACCTGCAGTGGACAAACTGGCTGGACATGGTAGCTTTGGCCTATTCTACTCCCCGAGGCAAGAGTCTGCTAGATGCTGACCAGAATTGCGAGACAGGTGTCTAAACTTGATGGCATGCCTGGGAACGGAAGCCGTCTCGTCCTGATCTGCGCAAGCAGTGTCGACGGCGGAACGGCGAGATGAGCCTACGGACCGTGCCGTTCTCCCGATCTGTCTTTAAGAAGATCAAGGCGGCATTGCAGCTGAGCGGCATGCGAATACTTCAGCTCCCAGGAACAAGCGGTATAGATCTCCCGAGCAAGGCGCAAATGGAATCCTGGCCAAGCACACGGCCCCTTGGTAAGTCCCACGAGGCCCCAAATGATCCACCATGCAAGCAGAGTCGACTTATGACTCTGACGGCTTCTTCTAGTCTTGAATGCCTTGAGACCAGCCTGCGACTGCCGCGCGAGCAGGCCTACTGCCATGACAGTGGTTTTCCTCCCTGATCGAATGACAACCAATGTCGTGTGGTGGGGATTTGAGCCGGAGCCGCATGCAGGCTGGGCTTTCTCCAGAGTTCGCGGCGAACAGATCACCAAGACTCACCCACTCGCCATGCTCGTGGTCCTCGCCTTCGTGGAGTCCGCCTGGGAGAGGGCGACGATGGACAGATGGACGATCGTGATGAGAAATATCGTCAAAGACCGAGACCCGGAAGCGCTCGAGTGGTTTCTGCAGTCGACGTGCAGGTCGGCGACCGAGCTTCAGCACTGGAGCAACTGTCTTCAGGAGCTGATCGACTTCTCGGTCATTCTCGAGGAGAAGCGCTTTCTCCAGGATACCGAGGACCCGGGGTTTGCCTCAGCGGCCATGCTCCGAGCCATGGACAGCACGGGCACAATTATCCGAAGGGTGCCGAGGCGCGAGATCGACGAAATAGCGGGCAGGGTTGAGACCCTTGACGAGGGATACGCCGAGAGCAGTCGCCTGTTGGAGCAGCTTCGTTGGGAACGATCATAGGAGTTGATATCTAATCATGGAATAAAATCGCTCTTCCTCAATTTCGTTGGTTGCTCGTGGTCTCTCAACAGGTGATCTGCATTCTGACGTCGAGAACACGCCACTGCTCTGAAGTTTGGCGTGGCTTCATTGTCACCGGGACGTTTCAACAGCCCATTGCCCCAAGATAGTTCGATACACATTCAGCCTTGGGAAAAAAGACTCCAGTTGCCAGATCTCGTTCTGTTCAGTTGACCTGGTCAGTCACACCCGTGTCACCTTGAAATGGACGGAGCATGCCCCGGAGCCGCCGGAAAAAGTGGACCCCATTTACCGTCGAAGCCGGGATGGCCTCGGGGCCGCTTTGTCCTGCCGCGAGCCCTTGAGCACTCACTACCAGACCAAAGACGACGACCACAATGGTGACTCGCCCAGTCATCGGTCGCCCAACAGAAAACGCAACACCGGCAAACGTGGGCTGGCTGGGCTGGCAGTCAAGGCGGTGAGGGGGCGGGGTGGTCGTGTCGTTCAGGGCCAGATCCACTCACACCACACCACCTTTTAGTGAAGTGGCCAGGCCATACCTATCGGCGGTCGCGCGTGTGCATCCGCTCTTGAGAGGTTGCAGGAAGTGGCTGCAGCAGGGCCTGAAAGGGGAGGTCGGTTCCTGTTCTATTGGCTGACAACGAGGTATGGTTGTTTGGGACGGAGCGGCCAGAGATAATCTGCGGCCAGGAAACTGGTGTTCGAAAATAGCATCACAGTAGAAACTCGCCCGGCTCTCACTAACCCTCGCTGGAGTCTCGCAAGCCGTCACCAAACAGGGAGGCAGGAGCCCCGAGCTGGCATTCAGATGACAGCAGTTTGGTTCCCCATGGGCATTGGGTACTGCAACGCGAGATTGGGCTTGCTGTTCCTCCGACGCTCATGCCTCCCATCTCCCCGGATCCCGCTTCCGAGCCAGACTAGCCACCCAGCCCTGCCAGAATCCTTCCGTGTTCCGCGTGCTTGTATGTATCGAGAAGTGCAGATGGGAAGCATCGGGGAAAGCGATCACTCTCAAAGCTGGGCACTGCACCTGACGGAGGTTTGGGAGGGTCGGCAAAGTCCCTGGACCTGAACACAATCGGCCATCCATCTTCAGCTTCGAGATATGATCGGCAAACGCGGCCGCAGCACTGGCGCTATCGAGGACCAACCTCCAGGTTCCGCTAGGCAAGGCCGAGGCACAGTGAAACCGGACTTATGTCCAGCCTTCAGCTCACCCGCCAAACCGCCAGCCAATAGCCCGAGCAGCGAGTGACCTTCTTTCTGCCGCTTGACAATCGACAGAGACCCTCTGCCAGGCAGGAGCAGGGAGATCGGGAGGCACGGCCGCGAGATCTCCGAGAGGAACTGGAGGCTTCAGTCAACAAGCCGATTGATCGCTCGCATTGCGCTTCACCCCACACACACGCGCAATGATGGCGGCCTGCAGGCAATGCCACAGACCTTTGAGCCCAGCCAGCAGACAGCGCCACGTTACCAGATCCGCCCGCCTCTGGAGCCAAGCGCGCGGCCACCGATGACCAACAGGGCCCGCCCATTCCGCTACTCTGGGACTGGAGAAGGCCACAGTGCCAGAGTGCGGGAGCGTTGTACTCGTCGCACGGGCGTGTCTCAACAAAGAGGGCAGCAACTGGGCATGCGAGCATGGCGCCGTCGAGGGACTCCGCTTTCCCGCCGCGAGGCTGCTAGCTGCGTCCCGCCCTCGTCGACAAGGATTGTGTTCTGTTCTGTACGTTGTGCAGCGGTCTTTTGTGCCGGCCGACGTGCAACCATTGTGAACTGTCGATTATGCAGAGACGGGGCACAAGTCACCCGACTCGTCCCCACACAGTCCGCCCCGTCCCGTCGCCTTCCATTCCATCCTCTCCCCTCAGCCTGCTGCCACCGCTGCTGCTGACGCAGATGGCGGCCTGATACTTTAGGCCCAAGCCAAGGTCGTGTTTCGAGACTGCGACTCGCGAGACATCTCGTGAGTGGGCGTAGAGTCGGAGGCGCAGAAGAGACGAATTGCCGGAGCCCGCCTGCATGGAATGAGAAACATTGATAGTTTCCACTAGAGGCGTGCCTTGCTGCTCGCCAGCGGAAGCTTCAGGGGGACGAAAACAATGAGCCGGCCCCTGACTAGAAACCTCACCGCACCGGGCGGTCCAGTCTTTCCAGAGGCATCCATCATCTCACGATGATGGCGGCGCGGATGGGTCGGTCGGCGGTCAGTTGATCAGGGAAGAACTGGAGACGGGGCAGACAGCTCACACAGAAGGAGTCAGTCAGCGGTCGGGTGAGTCGAACTGTGAGGCACCCGGTGGGAAGACTCACAGGGGGGCCCTGAAGCCCCCCGAAGAAGACAGAGCAGGAGGCGGGATGGCCACAGTGCGGCAGCGCCGGTGCCACCGCGCGCCGCCCAGCCTCGAACTCGAAGGTGAACCGTCCGGGGTGGAAGGAGGCTTGAAGGGCACAGCCAGTCGCCTGTCGGCTAGTGGGTCGGCGCAGCGAAGCGGAAAGAGCATGGGTCGGGGTGGCCAATCTCTCGCTGCATCCGTCACCCTACAGTGTCAAGTTCCTGCATGCCTTGATGCCTCGATAAACAACAGAAGCCGGGCACTGTCCTCGCACGGAGGACGACATGGGAGGGCCCATGGCCAGAGCGCCCAAGCGCCCACTCTGCCTGCCAGCGCTAGGCTGCAGACGGGCAAGTGGGGAGGTCATGCGTCCAATGAAAACAGAGTGGCGAGTTCTGGAATGGCGTCAAGAAATGGAGCATACAGTGCTGACACGGCCCTCGGACCCTTCTCATTGGGCCTTCCCATGAGGGGGCTCCAGTCGATCCATCCCTTGCCTCCCTCGCCTTCTGCACCTGCAATGCACCTCTCAGTGCGTTCCCACCCCCCCGCCGCTTCCAACAAAAAGCATCGTCTCGTCCCGGCCACCTCCCTCCCACGTCCCTTCCCCCCATCTTCACATCACCCTTCCTTCCACTCATCTCTCCCCAATACGTTCAACGACCACCACCACTCTTCATCTCTCAAACTGCGAAATCCTTTGCGCTCCCAAACAAACCACACCACGAAAAGCGATTCCACTGCGACCAAACATTCCTCAACCGCTCTCCCCACATTACTCTCGACCCTCCTCGGCTGAGTCTCATTGTTTGTGCTACGACCGCCGTTTTAATACCGCACGCAGCGCTCGGTTCACCCACAAAAGACCTCCCAATCTCCACCACACATCCAATCCTGTCTGCTGCACAAACTCTCCGTCACCACACGACAGACAACACCGACAACCAAGACGACAACGACGACATTTCCCCTTGTTCTACAATACAGATCTAGATAATGTCTTCATACTACCAATTCAGCCAGCACGCCCACCCTACTCCCGCCGTCCCGGGCGCCTCTCACAACAACCACCATGGCGGTCGCAACAGGAGAGCGCCTCGTCTGTCCGTCTCCCAGAATGCGCAAAAGCAGTTCAGGGGCGTGCGCAGCATGAAGGAGCTCAACGAGTCCGTTGCGCTCAGCGCCTTCCGCAACAAGTTCGAGGTGTCCCGGTCCTTCGATCTCGAGGACGACATGGAGTTCTGTCCCGGCCTGTTGACCGAGACCGACGTAGGTTACACTCGGAATGATGATAGGCCGCCGCAGTCAACTGACCTTCCGATCTGCAGTTGGTTTCCATCCACAGCGCATCGGAGCGCTCGTCGCTGGCGAGCAACTCCCCCGAATCCTCGCCCACGCAGCAGCCCCAGCAGGTCGCCCCGGGCTTCTCGCTGAACTCTGCCTCGCCTCCTTTCCATCCTCCCTCCTACCAGCAGGGCATCAAGATCCACCAGCCCTCCGCCACCCGCGCCCGCAACGCCATCCCCATCATCAACCCTACCACCGGCGTCACCATGTCCAGCCCTCCTCCCTCCGTCTCGCCCGGTCGCATGCAGCAGGGCATGGGTCGACGATGGTAAAGGGACCTCGCCGCGCGCACTCACTTCCGGGTGCGCTGGCGCGAGTCCTTAGCCGTCCGATACCCATGCTTTTAATTGACATGTAAAATTACTGCTCACTCGATGCTGCGACCGCTCACTTGGGCGGACACCGACACAACACAATCTCAACAACACGAAAGGAGTGGGGACTCTTCTTTTCGGCTGGCTGGTCACCTCGGATTTCAACAACACTACTAGCACGGGTCACGCGACCGTGGCTATTATTTCATCGGCAACCAATCTCGTCTGTACAAACAACCTCACCGATATACCCCTGGTTTGCCGACACAAAAATCATTTGAGGTTTCCTTTGATCCCGTGCGGCGCGAGAGAAGAATCTGATACCACTTCCCTTTTCGGTTTGGTTGGGGTCTTCTTGGCTTTCTCATTTCGACAAAATATCCCCCCCAAGACTCGGTGTTCCGTCCGCCCTCGCAAGTTGAGGGTCGGCAAGCAACGAATGGCGTTTTCCCGCGGTGGTTTTGCATTCCACGACGAAACATTTGCATCGGTGTTGCACGACGACGACATTCACGGCGGAGTTTGGACTACCTAATTTCTTCACGGCATCTCTTTTCTGGTTTCCACACGGACAGCGGGTCGATTCTGCCGCCGTATGATTCAGGTCAAGCGTCACGGATTTTACGACGGAAGTGTTTCCTCTTCGAAAGAAAAAGAGAGACAACCTCTCGACATATAGAACGAGGGTCGGCGGTCGGGGATGGTGATTTTGGTCACGGGTGTTTTCTGTTACGGTCTGACTATCGGGAAATATCAACTGGGCAGGCTGCGGAGCACAGACATGCGTTTGCTATTATTTGCGGCACAATCAATCTCCCAAGCGCTTGGGGGGAGGGCACTGGGTTTTGTTTACCTTTCGCCGGAGAAAGGTGGAGTTGGTCATTTTTTGGTCATTGAGGGTGCCTGTGTGCCCCTGTTGCAGTTATACTGATGGGACGGCAGAGGCGTTGGCCTCGTCGCCGCCGCCCGCACTTGCGTGCGGTTTTCGGGTCTGGCACTTTCGACGAAGCATCTGGAGTGTTGTTCTGGGAGCGCGGTATGACACGATAAACGGCTCTGGGTCGGGTCTTGGATTTGCTGTTGCACGAATTGGGATACCACTTTGAGCTCGTGGGAGAGGGGCATTGGGACAGACATGGCGGTGCAGGGAACGCACTCGAGTTGCGGATGCACCAGATGCCACAGGCGCTGCAATATACGATATGTTCAAGCAATCATTCTGATACCAATGCGAGCTGTGATGTTTGGCGCCCTTTGCCTCTCTGGAATGCGTACTACGTCGTGATGTCAGGGAGTTCGGCGGGAGCCGAACAGGTCCAGTGCAGTGTCTTATTAGCCGCCGAGATTCCCCTGTCTTGGTGAGTGGCATGGAGGCTCTATTGCCGCGTCTGGGCCTGGCCGTTGGGCGAGGCGCATGTGTGTAAGTGCTCAGTTGCCTGAAGCGAGATTGGGCATGCACATTCCAGGAGAACTGAGTGGCATCGGGGGAATTCGAGCAGACGCGGGCCGCTATATTAGGAGGCTGCTCTCGCTACTGCAACGCAACACGACGGGATGAGGTGCAGCATGAGGCCCGTCAGGGGCAGGCCAGACTCGGGCCAGCCAGGGGGTTCGGTTCTCCCCCTCACTCGCATCGTTCCCACTTCATCGTCATCGCCCTCTGATCGGAGGCTCGACAAGAGGACCGGGCTTGGCAAATCACAGTCAGCAGTCTCGCTCTCTGTCCGCTTTTGATGGAAGTCCATTGAACATTGGATCGTTGATGGTCGATCGGGCCTTACGTAAAGGACCTCTTCCGGACAGGAGCGATGATGGCTCGACCAACCCGAGGTGGGCGGCCAGCTGAGGGCGAGATATGTCGATGTGACGTCACAGTCCAGATGCCCCTCGAGGTCTCCGAGGTGCAATTGGACTTCATCAGCAGAACAGAACCTACCTACCTGCTCTGCTACCTTAACCTACTTTCTAGTAACAATCCATTCTCCCATCTTCATCTTGCCATTGACTACTTCCGCCATCTGCCAGCGGAAACAACAACGAAACGAAACCACTCGCATCATCAACAGAACCAAATCGAAGCCATGTCTTCTCGCATCATCCTCGCTGCCTCCCGGCCTGCTCGCGGCGTCTTCGCCCTCGGTCGAACGAGCGTCCAGTGCCGAGGCATCCAGGCCTCGACAGCCCGCGCTTCTGGGTTCAAGGAATCATCACGTATGCCGCCGTTTGTCCCCGCCCCCTCCCCCCGCGAACACCATGTCTCGTTGTAGCTGTCGCTGCTGTTGCTGTTGCTTTGGATCGGCTCAATTGCTCTCTTTCATGATTGCCTGCCTCCCTTCTGGGCCTCGCGCGCGCGTGCAAGCAAAAACAAGCGACAAGGTGGCGACGATAGCCAACGCTAAAGGTGCAGCAGAGGACCCCGAGTCGGACAAGCACAAGCGGGACTCGCTCGAGAACCAGCGCCAGGGCCACGGCTTCTGGAAGCCCGAGCTCGCGTCGGATAGCGAGGAGGCCGTCAGGGCGGACCGGGAGAAGGCGTCGACCCCGGCCGAGCTGGCGGAGCGGACGAAGAAGACGGCCGAGGAGACAAGGAAGCACGGCACGAGCATGAGCGACGGCCTGTGAAGCTGCGGTTACAGGCCGTGGGCGATGATACGATACGAGACTGAGGAGCTGCGCATGTCATTGCCAAGTGGGCGAGTGAGTGGATGAAGGCTGGCTGGCCATGGGAATCAATTGGAGCTGTATAATTGGGTAGCCTGTGGAAACAGCGTGTCGGCTGGCTGGTGGTTGCAGTTTGCGAACAGAAGCCTCCATATCCAACTTGACTGACAGCATATGGGCTCGAGAGGACTCGGTCTGAGCTGGGCTGAAAGGAGAGACAAGATAAGAAACTGCCTTGGGTGTCTCATTATTTTCTTGTTCCGTGCTGCTGTGCAACCACACTGCAGGAGTCAGTCAACATGCAATAAATAATACGCCAGACCTACCACACAGTTCGGTCTGTTCCTGCATCAACCCATCACTAACTCAGTCTTTTATATGGTCTCAGTATTATGATCCGATGTTCACAGAAGTTCTATGCAATATGATCTCAAGTGCCTCCGTTAGTTTACAACCCGAGCCAGTATTCATGACCGGAGTCTGCAACTTACCCAATATGGAACGGAGCATCAAACCTCCAGGGCGACGGGTCAGCTTGGCCCGCGATCCCCTGGATCGGATCCACCGCCAGCACCACCACCACCGCTGCTCTTCACCTTTACCACCGCGGGGCGAATGTTCTATGCGGTAATGTAGGAGGCTCGTGGGCCGTGCCGGTGCCGACTCCGCGCTGCCCTTGGCGGTATAAAGGGAGCCGGAGTCTACTCCATCCTCAAGCCCGTGTCCACGTTTCTGTCGTCAGGTCTGAGTCGAATCGTCAGACTCACCAAGAAACATGCGCTCGTTCACAGCTCTCCTCGCTGGCGCGGCTGGCCTCGCTGCCGCCGCAGAGCTCCAGCAGATCACCGACTTCGGCCCCAACCCGACCAATGTCTCCTTCTACTTATACGTCCCCGACTCCCTCATCCCGTCGGCTCCTCTCCTGGTCTACCCCCACTGGTGCCACGGCACGGCCCAGAACGCCTTCGACTGGAAGCCGTGGCGGCCCCTCGCCGACGAGCTGGGCTACATCACCATCTACCCCTCGTCGCCGTGGACCGCTGACCACTGCTGGGACGTCTCCTCCGCCGACACTCTCCACCACGACGCGGGCGGCGACTCGTTGGGGATTGCGAGCATGATCCGCTGGACCCTGGAGAACTACGACGCCGACCCGGACCGTGTCTTCGTCCACGGCATAAGCTCGGGCGCCATGATGACCAACGTCCTGATCGGCGCGTACCCGGAGCTGTTCGCCGCCGGGTCCTCCTTCGCCGGCGTGCCCTTCGCGTGCTACGCCGGCGATGGCTACGCCGTGTGGAGCAACGAGTGCGCGACGGGCCAGATCGACCGGCCGGGCGAGGAGTGGGCTGCGCTCGTCGACGCGGCGTACCCGGGGTACACGGGCCCGCGGCCCAAGATGCAGGTGTTCCACGGCAGCGCGGACGACATCATCGACGTGGCCAACTACCACAACCAGGTGAGATTATGGACGACGGTGCTGCGGGCGGGCTCGGAGCCGACGGCGGTCGAGGAGGACGTGCCCGTGGAGAACTGGACGAAGCACGTCTACGGAACGAGGGGCTTGTTCGAGGCGTTTCTGGCGCACGGCGTGGACCATAACATCCCCGACCAGGCGGAGGAGGTGGTGAGGTTCTTTGAGCTCGACTGCGTCGGGGAGGACTGTTTCTCGAGGAAGAGCCTGCCGAAGCCGGATGGGTGCAGGAAGAGGAGGCTGTCATAGAGATCTGGATGATCAAGACATATACTCAACACGGATCGCAAGAGCAGGTTCATCCTGATCACTCATATGGAAAAGTCTTCAGGTTTACTGTTAAATGGACTGTCATGAGTGGAAGAGGGCAAGGAAACGCCATCACGATGTGCATAAGTGTAGTGTTCATGGTAGTAGGGCGCGAGAACGCCTCGTAGACAGTGTACAGCTTAGGGAAGCCCCTGGAACGGCCTGCTCTCCAAGCACGACTACATGACACACAGGGGCGCCTGTCTATCACAACCGCCCAGATCAGGCCGAATCATCGCCGCGCCTGACATTGACCTGGGTGACGGTCGCCTTGAGCTCCGACTCCTCCTTGGCGCCGGCCTCGGGGGCGAGGATGTCGACGGTGGCGGTGCGGAACTTCCTGAGCGGGGTGCCCTGGATGAAGAGCTGGTCGATCTCTTCGAGGGTCTTTCCCTTGCACTCGGGGATGCAGAGGACGGTGAAGACGAGGACGCAGACGGCAGTGGAGCCGAAGAGGAAGCCGACGCGGGACCCGAGGGCGGCGTAGGGCGCGTAGAGGAGGTAGGGGATGGAGAAGGAGACGGCGAACTGGACGACGATGTTGAAGAAGGACCCGAGGGCGTACGTGTGGTCGCGCAGGCGGGAGCTGGGGATCTCGGCGGCGACCACGTGGGACAGGGGCGCCCAGCCGAGGGAGAAGCCGGCCATGAAGATGGTGACCATGGCGGTCACGGCGCGGTTGACGGCCATGCTCGGGTCGCTGACGGTGCCGAGACCGCCCATGGTGAAGAGCGCAAAGACCTGAGCCACGGCGCCGGCGGCCATGATCGGCCTGTAGCCGGGTTAGCTGGAGTCAGTCCGCGGGTTGCTTGTCCCGAGGGGAATGTTTGTGACTGGACTTACACTCTGCCGACCCTGTCAGCGAGGAACATGGTGATGAAGACCATGACGATGCTGATCGCCGCGTTGGCGGACGTCATGGTAAAGGGGTTGACGGTGTTGAGCGACTTGATGAAGATGGCGCCGTAGACACTGACGAAGTTCTGGCCCGTGGCGTGCAGGCAGAAGTTGACGGCGACGCTGAGGACGGTCCGCCTGAGGTTGGTCCCGCGGAAGAGCTCCCCGAAGCTGCCCTGCTCCGCGGTCTCGTCCAGCACCACCTGGAGCTCCTCGAGCTCCTTGCGGATCTCGTGGTCGCTGAAGCGTCCCCGGCGGAGGCGGGTGAGGGACTCAAGGGCCTCGTCCTTGCGGCCCTTGAGGAGGTACCAACGAGGGGACTGGTCGCGGCGCAGGGGTCAGCTCTCGTGGAAAGGGGCGGACGGAGGGAGACTCACCTCTGGAATCGCCCAGACGGTGCAGAGGACGAGGGCCGGGATGACGAAGAGCAGCCCGAAGGGCACCCGCCAGGAATTGCTGCCTTGCAGGGTGCTGGTGCCGCGGCACACGAGGGCGCCCATGAGCTGCCCGAACTATGCATTATATCCAGAGTCAGCTTCAGGAAGGGTGATATCATATTCCGGGACGGGCGGCTCTGCTCACGAGAAGACCGGACTGGTAGGTGCCGACGACGAAGCCGCGGACGTTGGCCGGGGCGATCTCGGACTGGAAGATGGGCACCACGGCCAGCTCCATGCCGATGTAGACGTAGCCGATGATGCGGCCGGCCAGAACCTGGCTCCTGTTGTTGGCGGTGACGAGGATGATGGCCGCGACGATGGCCCAGCCGCACATGACGAACATGGAGGTGCGGCGGCCCCATGTGCGACTGACAAAGCTGCCGCCCACGAGGCCGAAGGCGAAGCCAATGTAGTTGAGGCTGTTGAGCAGGGACAGGAAGTAGGGCTCGATGGCGTAGGAGTCGGTGTCGGGGTTGTATTTCCCGAACCGCTCGGTGAAGTCGGTCATGGCCTGGGTGTTGGTGAAGACGCCCTGGTCGAAGCCGAAGTTGACCTGGGAGACGGCGATGAGGACGCAGGCGAACGTCAGGGTGCGGTTGAAGGCCTTTGGGAGGGCCCTGAGGGTGGACATGCTCTCTGCCTCGGCGGAACCCATGGCGGCGGCGGACTTGCTCGACCTGACTGTCAGGAGGATATCTCTGGGTCTGTTGAGGCAGCCCCTGGGCGGATGATACAGAGTGAAGGGAGTGAGGGGAGTGGAGGGAGGGAGTGAGGGAGTGAGTGCTTGTTCGAGTGCTGCTCCGGGTGCTTCGTCCGGGGTGTTTTATATCCATCATCCATCCCATGGCGCTGGCTCCGGACGGGCGAGAAGGGGTCTGTCTGTCTCTCTTGTCTGACTCGTGCCAGCCCAGGAGGTTCCAGGGGCAGGAAGACTTACACTACCTACCCCGTCCCAACCCCAGCCGGACCCCGTTCAACCTTGGGGCCCTCCCTCCTCGATGTGTGGGGTAGCTGAACGGGGCCGGGGAAGTCGACGGGAGGACGGACTTTGCTGCGCGGGGACGAAGTGGTTTGCTCCCCGTCAGACGACCCCTGAATACCCCTTCAGGTCTAGCCCGCCTGTCCACCGTCCCCTATCCCCGCCCTTCCCCGTCAGATCGTCAACTCGACCCCGGATGGATGCCACCCTCTCGAGATCCTCGCTCACTTGTTGACGGGCAGGCTGGGGAAATATCATCTTGTCCGGGGCTCGGGGCCTTGACGGCCGTGGCACTATTTCGATAATACATAGTCTCATCGCCCCAGGAACGAGGTCGAGGGCCAACGTAGATAGAGCATCCCATCCTATCTTATCCCTCTGCCGTTCCCCCTCCCTGTCTCCGCAGACACCCAACCCCCTGAACATGCCCTCAGCACGCCAGCAGCCCAACTTCCTCGTCATCGTGGCCGATGACCTCGGGTACAGCGACGTCGGCGCCTTCGGGTCCGAGATCCAGACGCCGGCCCTCGACCGGCTGGCCGCGTCCGGCGTCCGCCTCACCAACTTTCACACGGCCTCGGCCTGCTCGCCCACCCGCTCCATGCTCTTCTCTGGCACCGACAACCACATTGCCGGCCTGGGCCAGCTGGTCGAGCACATGGCCAACGACTCGTACAAGACCCAGCCGGGGTACGAGGGGTACCTCAACTTCCGCGTCGCCGCCCTCTCCGAGATCCTCCAGGACGCCGGCTACGAGACCTTCATGTCCGGCAAATGGTACGTCTGCACCCCCGCGCCCTCCTCCGTGCGCCGAGACTGATGCGTCAAACCGAACAGGCATCTCGGCCTCACCAAGGAGACGTGCCCCGCGGCCCGCGGCTTCGACAAGTCCTTCGTCTTCCTGTCGGGCTGCCACAACCACTACAACTACGAGCCCCAGCTCGAGAACCCCCAGCACGGCCTCTTCACGCCCATGAACGACGGCAAGTTCTGGATGGACGGCGACCGCGTGCTGGACCGCACCACCGACCTCCCCAAAGACTTCTACTCCTCCGACGCCTTCACCGATCGCCTGCTCGGCTACCTCGGCGCCCGCGAGGACCAGTCCAAGCCCTTCTTCGCCTACCTGCCGTTCACGGCGCCGCACTGGCCGCTCCAGGCGCCGCAGGACGTCGTAGACAAGTACAAGGGCGTCTACGATGACGGCCCCGCCGCGCTGCGGCAGAGGCGCCTCGACGCCCTCGTCCGCCTCGGCCTGGTCGCGCCCACCGTCGAGCCGGCGCCTATGGCCAGTCCCGATCTGGCTGCGTGGGAGACCATGACGCCAGCGGAGCGGGCCGAGTCGGCGCGCAAGATGGAGGTATACGCGGCCATGGTAGACGTCATGGATAGAAACATCGGGCGTGTCCTCGACCACCTCGAGGCCGAGGACCAGCTCGACAACACGTTCGTCCTCTTCATGTCCGACAACGGGGCCGAGGGCGCCCTTCTCGAGGCCCTGCCCATCATGGGAGGCTCGAGCAGTGTCAACGACATCCTGGGCAGATACTACGACAACAGCCTCGACAACATTGGCAGGGCCAACTCGTTCGTCTGGTACGGCCCGGAGTGGGCGTGTGCCTCCATGGCGCCGAGTCGCGGCTTCAAGACGTGGATCACCGAGGGAGGCATCCGGTGCCCCGCCATCGTGCGGTACCCGCGGCTCGTCAACGCCGCCAGCGGCAGCGGCGGCGGCGGGCACACCGACTCGTTTGCTACCGTCATGGATGTCCTACCCACCATACTCGATCTCGCCGGCATCCCGTCTCCGGGCAAGCAGTTCCGCGGGAGGGAGGTCGTGCCTGTTCGGGGCGCCTCGTGGGGGCCGCACCTGTCCGGCGCGGCGCCCGGCTTCCATGACGAGGAGCGGGAGATCACGGGCTGGGAGCTTTTCGGGCACCGCGCCATCCGCCGCGGCCACTGGAAGGCTATCTGGATGAGCGCACCTCGCGGTAGTGAAGCCTGGGAGCTGTACAACCTTGAGCATGACCCGGCCGAGCTGCACGACCTGGCCGAGCGCGAGCCCGAGAAGCTGCAAGAGCTCATGGGGCACTGGGAGGCGTATTACGCCCAGACCGGCATGTTCGACCCCGGGCACGAGTTTATGTATGTCAAGTACCTGTGAGCGGTGAATCGGAAGCAGGCTCCGGTGTAAATTAGTTCAATACGCAAATCATGTTGTCCTACGCGTTCCAGAAATCATCTCGTAGCTCCGGTCCCACCTTGTTGCACACGGCATTGAAGAGACGCAGTAACGTGGTGCGCATCCACTCGATGTCTGCTGCTTCGGATCCCCATCGCAGCAGTATGTCGTGGGCCACCTTGATGGCGAGCGGCCAGTTCGGGGGGAGCTCAACCTCCCCAGCGCTCAGCGCGGAGGCCAGGATGGTCATGGAGAGGGCGAAGACAAGACGACACACCATCCACGTTCCTCCGTGGCGGTGGGGATGGGAGGACTCCAGAGGCTCGCGCTCGTGGAGACGCAGTGCTGCGCGATGAGCTTGGCCCGAGCCAAGAACTCATCGTCGCCCTCGTCGTCCTTGCCCAGGGTCCCGGCGGTTGTCCTCCCACGCCGTCTGTGGATGAGGTGGTACAGTAGCGGACGTGAGACGATGACTTGCCAGGACTGGAACCTGCCTTTGAGGTAGAAAGAGAGCTCATTGTCCGGCGGTTTGGAGTAGTCAAACCTGACGGGTTCGGGCAGATGAGCGTGCCTGCGGGATATTGCCAACTCAGTCGTCTGCCTGTCACCGGGTCGCGTCGCCACCAGCACTCACCAGATTGAAATCTTTTCCTGACATTCGTCGTGCTTCCGCAGCAGGCCGGGCAGATTGCTGGTCCAGAGACGCTCTCCTCCGTGGTAGAGGGTTTCCACCGTGTCTATCATTGTCCTCCGCACCGAGATCTCGGCGAGATAGAAGAACCAGCTACTCTCCTTCTCCCGTGAGGCGAGTTGGCCGAGGGCCGAGCCAGCGTCGACAGCACCGGCGGCCCTTCCATCGCCCGGAAATTCGGGAGGTGAAGGGAATGATACTGGATATGGAAAGTCGATGATGCCCGTCGGCCGGAGCGGCAACTCGAATATGAACTCGCTAGCAGCAGCCAACTCCGTCAGTACTCGTCCCCCGGTGATCGTACCGGGCGAACCTGGTAACGTGGCCCAGGTTGACGCACCTTTCCGCTTTGACACAGGACCAGAACAGCCTATGCTCCAGCAGCTGCACGTGGCCGTCTTCGTTCACGCCAGCGAGGTGTCGTCGGCTCCTTTTCCTAGAGAGATGGGTCTGCAGCCGCGAGCAGGCCTGCTCGAGGAAATGCCACGCGCGCAGCGGCCGCAGGCAGACCTTTTCATAGGTCACCGCCAGGAAGAGACACTGCATGTCCATGACGGTGGTCTGGAGCAAGCCGAAGCGCTTCTTTGCAGCCAGGAAGTAGGCCTCGGCGGCCTCGACGTCTTCTTCGACCGGCACGCCGGCAGATTGCGGCGAGATGGGCAGGTCTTCGATGGGTTGCCAGGGGCTCGTGAGGAGAGCCAGGGCGCAGGCGAGGAGCTATGAGTGAGGTAAGCAGGTCAGTGCGGCAGACAGGGCGGAGTGGCAGCACGATGAAATGGGAGGGCAAGGGAGAGCTCATACCACCAGGCAAGACTTGGCGTCCCAGGCCAAGCCGTACTCTGCCGTCTCCTTCGCGCAAGCGATCAACTCGGCCTCGTCCAGCACGGGGTTCCTGGGATGTACGTAGGCGAGATAGCGGTTGCAGAGGCGGACGTACTCGTCATCCCGAATCCTAGCGGCACCGACCCTGACCGGGTGTCTCGGTGGCGGCGGCCGATCATCAGCTCGTTCCTCTGGAGAGTGATGGTACGGCGGAGACGAGTTGGTGGGACCGACGTCCAGGTCAATGGAAGAGTCCAGGAGGAAGGACTGGATGGCAGCATCCTCGGCCGGCAGGGTGTCACTGAAGACGGGCCACCGCAGCATGGCTTCCCCAGACGTAAGGAAGAAGGACGACCCCATCAAGCGTTGCGTGTCCGCGATGGTCGTCGGCGGCGCGCCTTCGGCGGCGGCCGCCGCGGGAGTCACCACGGGGTCCTGTAATGGCGGTTGCGAGGCGGGCCGCAAACCGGGTATCAGAGTCTCGAGTCGGACAGCTGAGGCGGACAGCATCTCCTTGAGCTCGTCTAAGCGGCTGAGAATCTCTAGACTGCCAGGATCGAGACTGCGGGGGATCGCGGTAAGCACGGCGTCGACACGACGGGCAACCCGAGAAGGCCGACTCACAGGTGCTTCTGGTCAGTGTTGTCGCCGGCGTAGACACAGGTGACGCCGTGGCGGGTGCAGAAGCTGCAGGTTGGGCGCGTGTTGTCGCATTTTGCCTTGCGGACGCGGCAGAAGTTGCAGGCGGTCACGGAGCGCTTCCGCAGTGCCTTGACGCGACGCGGGCGGGATGGGCAGGGCTGTTCATCCTCTTCATCCTCCTCCTCCTCCTCTCCCTTCTCATTGCCGTTGTCGTCTTCGTCGTCTGTCGTCGCGGTGGCGGGAGCAGAACGGCGGAGGCGCTTGGGAGGCCGGTGACCCGGTGACGATGTGGCATTCCACGCATCCGCGGGGCGGCTCATCTTGGACGTCCTGGGTTGGTGAAGATGGAAAGAGGGCACATAGTGACAGGCGAGCAAGGTGAGGGTAATGTGAATAAGTAGGTAGGTACCTCAATAGTCACACGCGGCGAATCTTCCCCCCTCGTCTGGGTTAGGTGTGGAGACTGAGTCCTGGCTGCTCCCCGTATGCGCTACCTAGCCAGAGCTGAGGTGGGGATAATCAGTACTAGTAGAGTGATCACCCTGAGCTCGTCTTTCAGTCGTACCTACGCCCGGGACCTGTCGATGTATGCCAGCATCCGCGCCGGGCTTCTCACCCCGTCGCCTCAGCCCCCAGGGCCCGGTTGGTCCGTAGCACATAAGACCTCAGTTGCATGAGCAATCTCCTAGACTTCGTCGACTCGATACAGGCCGCGCGCCTGTCGAGAGTGGCGGTCGATCGTGTCCAGGCGCGCTCCTTCAGCGTCGTACGTCTCAACAGCGATGCCGAGTCGCTACGTCAATTTGACCAAGTCTTTCAAGACGAGAGCCTACGGGACCTGGTCAAGCTGATCGAGTTTGACGCGGTGCTGCCGCCCGTCAGCGACAAGCGCCTGCGAAAGTACCAGAGCACCGCCGAAGCTCGTGCCAACGCCACGGCTTTCTCTCAGGCCATCTTCCAGTTCTTCAGCCGGATCCAAGCATGGAAATCTCATCCCTCACCCTCAGGCGCTGGCATCCACCTGGGCCTTACGGCAACCTCGCCGTCGGATGATCCGGACGTCGGCGCACGGCCCAGAAGGCCGTTGCAGAACCGCAACGCTTACAAGTACGTTGCATTCGATAGACAAGCGCTGGGAAGTTCCACGGGCCTCCCTCCCGTCCGCTGCATCACTGCACTCGACTGGGACAACTTCGATCGGCGAACGAGCCACCGGTCTGCACGCCGGCTGCATCCTGCCGCCGTCGCTGCCATGACCGCCGCGCTCCCGTCTCTCGAGCAGTCTACCTGGCATATCATCATGCCTACCCGCCGCCTGACACCCCAGCGCAAAGAGATCCGGAGCGCCCTCGCAGACACCCTCGCCCACCTGCCACAGAACACCCCGGGTCTCAAGAGCCTGGTCATCCATCTGGAGGACATGCAACCCCGGAACGAGCGCGCCGAACTCGAAAGCTACGTCGAGGCTGGCGAGGAGGACCCCCTGAGCAAAGCAGTACACGCCGTCTGCCAGCTACCGAGTCTCAGCAGCGTCGAGTTCCGAGGCAGCTGGATCCTCTCTGCCGTGGCGCTCGAGGGCGTGAAACTCGGCCCCGCGCTCGAGATCTTCCACGACGATGTTGCCGCGACGACCCCCGACGGCCGGTGGCACCTCGACGAGCTCCCCCCGGAGGACCAGCAGTCCGAGGTCGAGGACTCGGAGCCGGAGTACTACGAGGACTACGGCGTCGAGCTGCAGCCGCGCGTGCTGCCCGAGATCGACTCGGGGGACTCGGACAGGGAAGACCCCGAGCTGCCCGCCAAGGCCTTGAGGATCGCCGACTTGGACGTGCCGTCGACTCCGATTCGCGGGCTCCCGAACCAGAACACGCTCGTGCCGCTCCTGGGTGCTTTCGCCAGGGCGGTCGACGAGGCGGGTTCTGTGCCGCGGTCGTCCATCCGGGAGGCCCAGGCTTGCCTCGCCGCCCCGGGTATGATGTTACAAGCGAGCCTCGCACTTTTTGCGGCCGGCAAGGTTGAGAAGGACGCGTTCGGTAGGAAGACGGAGGTGCTCGAGCAGCCGACCTGGAAGTGGGCTGCATGGGGTCCTTATGGGCAGTGGGAGATGCCCGCGGAGGTGAGAGGGTTCTTACACGGAGACATTCGCGAAAACGTCTGAGTGTAGTGGTTGTAGAGTCAGAGTGTCTAAGAGGGGATATTATTACTCCCAAACATCGACTTCCGGGTTGTTTGTATCTTGCTCTGGACCATCCTGCATGCCACGGCACCCAGCCTCCTTATTATCTACGTCCCACCCCGCCTGCGTCCTTCCTACTACCGTGACCTTTGATAGGTACTCACAAACCTGCTTCACCGCCCAGGATAAATCGACACCACTCTGCCCGTTCATCGGGTCAGCAGCCCGCCGTACTAAAAATACTACATTCACTCGATCTGCGATTGCCAAGCCGCAATGCCGAATCAGGCCACCCGTCGAATTGCCTTTGAAAGCCCTGAGACAGTCCGAAAATGGGGCGATTCAGCGCAACTTCGCAGGGAGATGGAGGCGATGACCTATGTTAAGCGCGAGACGTCCATTCCCCTGCCCTCGATCCTTGAAGTCTACTTGGACGATGAGTCTGATGAAGATAAATGCTGGATCCTGATGGAGCGGCTGCCAGGGCGTGAGCTGGGTACCGCGTGGCCTGAGATGGACGACAAGGCGCGGTCAGAGACGATTCGGGACCTCAGATCACACCTAGACCAGCTCCATCAACTCCGCCCTTCCGGCACTGGGTTCATTGGGTCCGTAGCTGGGGGCCCGGCTTATGACCATCGACTCAGTAACATGCACACCTGTGGACCTTTCGCTTCAGTCGCCGACTTTCACGATTTCCTGGTCGCCCCCATCCGGCAGTGTCCGCGACCCGAATGGGTCACGAAATATCGGAGCCAGCTTCCTGACACATACGGCATACGCTTCTCCCACGCAGATCTGTCGTGGGAGAACATCCTCGTGGACGCTTCGACAGGAAGAGTCACCGGCATTCTGGACTGGGAGATGGCCGGGTTCTGGCCGGACTGGTGGGAGTACAGGAAAGCCTTGTTTGGGTCCCGGAGCCAGCCATGGTGGTTCAAACTACTGAAGGAGGTTATGACGGAATATTCGAGGGAGACGGAAATCGATATGGAGTTAGAAATGTTCTAGACGCAAGCATGTGCATATTCAGGAGGAAGGGCCCGGAGACCATGTGTACACCTCGACTAAGATTTACAGGTCTTTTCGTGAATTAGCAGAGAGAATTGGCGAGAATATCCTGAGCCCCTGAGCCTAGTGAGCGAGGGAGATAAACTCGGCGTTGACCAACCGTCTCCAGGGACAGAAAAGGGGCCGCCGGGTGGATCTGACCCGCCCCGCAGAGACCGAGGCCCGGGCCGAGCGGTAATCCCGCCAGCAAGCCGGCTTGAGCATGCACGGCACACCGCTTGCAAAACAAAAGGACTACAGAGCGCAGCCGCTGTCCTTTTGGTAGCCCAGGTGCATCCATTCAACCATGATGACACAATATCTCTCCGATACCAGCGTTTTGCCTCGGCCACGCATCGCGGTCCCTGTCATTGCTGCGTCGGCCCTCGCCTTCTCGGCGTATCTCTGGATCCAACCGGCCCTGAATCGCAACCCAGCTGCTTCGGGGCCCAAAACGCCAGCTCCGTCACCAAAGTCCACCGTTCTACCGGGACTGTCCAGTTCTCAAAGGGATGCGCTACCATACCCGCCAGACCTCCTCCCAGGAGCGCGGGACGTCGAGACGCCCTTTGGCTCGCTGAGGGTGTATGAGTGGGGACCGAGTGATGGCGAGAAGGTCCTGCTTCTTCATGGCATTGGGACACCCTGCCTTGCGTTAGGAGAGATGGCCAAGTCCTTGGTTGCAAAGGGCTGCAGGGTCATGCTCTTCGGTGAGCTGCCGCTGCCTACTTCACGTTAAACCAACATCCCTGATTCTTGTCTCAGATTTCTTCGGCCGAGGCTATTCAGACGCTCCCTTGGATCTCCCCTACGACAGCCGCCTCTACACGGCTCAGCTCCTGCTTGCGCTTTCGTCATCACCGCTCCCCTGGTCCGGGAACGATGCCTTCCATCTCGTAGGGTACTCCTTGGGCGGTGCAATCGCCGCCTCGTTTGCGCGGTATCACCCACATGCTGTGAAGTCTCTCAATCTCGTTGCATCCGGCGGCTTGATTCGTCCGCACCACGTGTCGTGGAAGAGCCGTCTCCTGTACTCGGAGGGATTCCTGCCAGAGCGGCTACTTCAAGGCCTCATCCGAAGGCGACTGTGGCCCGAGACCGGGTCGGCGGACATGCCGGAGGTGAAGATCAATGACGACTCGGAACGTACACCGCCGGGGGAGAAGATCGAGAGCGACGCCCGGGGTGGTTCTTCCTTTGACGATGCTGTCCTGGCGGCCGGCCGGCCGGACTTGAGGGTGGCGAGGGTCATGGAGTGGCAGTTGAGGCATCACCATGGGTTTGTGGCGGCGTACAAGAGCACCATCCTGCACGCGCCCATTTACGACCAAGGACGGCGAGAATGGGCGCCCCTGAGAGGCATCTTGGAGGCCAGAAGGCGAGACTCTTCGGGAGGCGTGCCGGGCCTGAAGGCGGGGAAGATATTCCTGGTCATGGGAGAGACGGATCCCGTCGTCGTGCCAGCGGAGATGCAAGAAGATGCCAAAAAGGCGCTGGGAGATGACGCTATTCTCGTCAAGGTCATAGAAGGGGCTGGCCACGAGGTGGGAATCACAAGAGGCAGCGAGGTTGCGGAAGCAATTTTTGCGATGTGGACAACCACGGCCGAGCTTGGCCAGTAGACCTTAGAAACGCCCAAATGAACGCCACAACACACAAATCTTGTACAGTGTTCCCTGCAGCATGCCGTGCTGCCCTCTATTCAATCCCAATGCAATCATGTGTCATACTTCGTAACTCATGGAAACAGGTCGGTCCGAGCCCGCTCACTTGTCCAGCCCGCGCGCCTTGACGAACCGGTTGATCTGCTCCCGCGTGACTTTGTCCTGGTACTGCTCGTGACACTCGTAGAACGATATCATCTCCTGCGTGCAGTCGACCATGGCGGTGATATCAACATTGCTCTCTGCCAACCAGGCTCCGAAGCGCTGGACACGACCAATGCGGGCCTCGGGCTGCTTATCCTTGTCGGAAGGATTGGGCGTGCCTGGCACTTGAAATCCTCCCGGACCACGCGCCTGGGCCTGAGTCAGTGCCGCCGTGGCTTGGGCGATACCAGAAGCCGTGGGCGTGACGGGGCCGGGGACGCCAGTGGACGGCCGCAGCACGAGGGCAAGCAGAATAGCCGTCATCGCGATTGTGTGCGGAGGATGCAGCAGGGGGAGGTCCGTCATGTAGTGGTCGTTGATGATGGACCAGGCCAGGGTGACGTCTTCATGGGTCATGCCCAGGTCTCCCTGGAACTGAGTGAGGGTGCGGTATGGCTGGTGGACGATGAGCTGCGAGCTCATCTCACTGATCATGGAGAACTCGCACTCGCCGAGCTTCGAGGTGTCGAGGCCCAGGAAGTCGGGCCACAGGGAGCGGGCTTCGCTGACGATGAGGCGGATGTGTTGGGGGCACTCCTCCATCTTGCAGGAGAGATAGACGGCGGTGGCAACGACGAGGTAGGGGTTCGTGCGGCGGATCTCGACCTTGGTGTAGAAGCGCTTGATGTAGACCTGGGCCGTGGCCATGGCCTGCTGCCTCACTCCGAGCCGTTTGCCGAGGCGGTTGATCTCTGTTTGCGCAGGCAGGTCAGCATGGGGGACGTAAGCGGGGGCTGTCCGGGGGCGACAAACGTTGGTTGAAGTAGATGTACAGATGGCGCGCTTGCGGCAGTGGGAAGGCCTGTGTGATTTCGGCATTGTCGTCCTCCAGCTTCTGGCGCTTGGCGGCTAGGTCATCCTTGCTGAATTGCCAGAACCGCCGCTGCGTCGAATCCCAGAAGTTGGCGGACATGTCATCTTCCGAGGCGATCCATGCGACTCTGGAGGCCTAGACAATTCGTGAGGCCCAATAAATCGCTACTGGGGTAGGTATGAAGTGTTGCTAGGTGATGTTGGTTGTTGATGGGAGGTCCGTCCAAGAAACTCAATTGTCACGATATCGGAGGTCGAGGAGTCGAGTTGGAGAAATATCGGCTTAACCGGGATCGCGACCCCGCCGCACTTCACACCGAGCACACCTCCGCTCCCCATACGTAATTCTAGCTAGATGATTGGCCATCCCGATTCCGTGCTTCCGCTGTGGGTTGGATGGTGCTCCGAGGTCTTGGCAAGCGGGACCGCACGTCTTTTTCTTGGAGCTTCGCCAACTACGTCAATCCCGTCCTCCCACCAACTTTGACCGGATGATCGCGCTGCCATCCATACTACGGCGATAGGCCCATGCTGTCCTGTTCCCCGATACCACATCAGGAGAGCCACTCCATTGCTGCCACCGTTGTCGTCGCCCATCGAACACAGCCCACGATGCTGCTTTGGTCGAGATAGGAGCTTGTCTTTTCGTCCCAATTCACCCCGATTCGATTCTTCCGGCGCCCCATGACCGACCGTCGGATGCGCCCTCCGAGCTCCAAACCCCGACCTCTGCCGACTCGATGCCTCTGATACCGTCCCGATAGAAGCCATGGCGGTAACAAGTCTCGTAGAAAAACTCGAGATGAGTTGGGAGGAGTCGCAGAACCAGCGCGACAAGCGCGTGGAGGACCTCTGGAGGAGCCTGGACACACAGAAGTCCGGGTCTCTGGACTTCAAAGGCCTCCAGAAGGGGCTGAGGAGGATAGATCACCGTATGCCCTCCTGGTGGACAGTGGATGACTCGCTTGCAGAGTGTTGAATGACTGACCCTTCTCAGCTCTGAAAAATGCCGACGGCTTGCTCCGGCAGATCATGTCGAGGCTTGATAAGAATTCGGACGGAAAGATCGACTTTGAAGGTTCGCGCATTGTTCTCCATGGCAATGCCATTTATGCGCTTCGTTGCTGACACCGCGTAGAGTTCCGGACCTTCGTTGAGCAGACCGAGAAGCAGCTCCTCCTTCTCTTTCATTCCATCGATCGAGACCACAATGGCAAGCTGGACAAGGCAGAGCTGCGAGAAGCCTTCAGAAAGGCTGGCCTGACTGTCCCGATGAGAAAGCTGGACGCCTTCTTCAACGATATTGACTACAATAATGACGGCTACATCAGCTTCGGTGAATGGCGGTACGTACCTTCTGTTTTTCTTTATAGAGGCTTTTCAGGGGGGCTGTCAGAGGAAGGGGCGCCGATTCTCCCTCCCCCTTTTCCCGATCGCCTTGTCGCCTGAGGCGAGAGGCGCCACAGCAGGGAACCCGAGTACTGACCATTCACTCAAACTCAGGGACTTTCTGCTGTTCATGCCCGTGCATAATGGCGAGGCGCCGCTTGAGGCCGTGCTTGATTTCTATTCAAGCATAGTCACCCTGTCGGCTGAAGGAGACTCAATGGTCTCGGAGGAAACACTTCAAGGCTTAGGTACGACAGGCTTCCTGCTACAAACTCTCTTTGGGTCTATTCTCCGGATTGCCTCACCGCTGGATAACGATAAGGACCTCTCCGGCTTTGCATCATCTTCCCAAGCACTGTCGCCTGAGGAAGAGCGCCTGGCGGCAGAGCAACGAGAGCAGAATCTCGATTCCGTGGTTGCTCTCTCGACGCGTGCCGCTAGCGCACAAAGTCAACAAGACGTCGACGATATGGAAACCGCGATTCTCCAGGCCTACGTTACTGCGCTGGACGCGTCACACTCGGAAGAACGCGCCGCCATCGCCAGATCTCTCCGCCTCGACAACGAATCCGCCACCGCCACCATGTCGTCGACATCAGAGCCTCCCGCGACGCCCACCACCATGGAGCAGCACAAAAAGGAGCGCACCTTGAAGTCTAAACTGACATCTTATGTCCCTGATCCAGGCTACTTCATCGCGGGTGCTGCGGCAGGTGGCCTCTCCCGCACTGCAACCGCGCCCCTCGACCGCCTGAAGGTTTACCTGCTCGTCAACACCAGGTCGAGCGGCGAGACGGCCATCTCCGCCCTTAAGAAGGGCAAGCCGATCGAAGCTCTTCGCAATGCAGGGAAGCCTTTCGGCGACGCCCTCAAGGATCTCTGGCGCGCGGGCGGCATCCGCAGCCTGTTTGCAGGTGCGTTTGTACCATCTCCTGAACACGCGTCGTGCTTGGAACCATCCCTAACAAACGATTCAGGCAACGGATTGAATGTCATCAAGATCATGCCCGAGAGCGCCATCAAGGTGAGCCCCCTTTTCATTCGCTCTCAACTGGCACACATCTAATATGCCCCAGTTCGGATCATACGAGGCCGCGAAGAATGCCCTCGCTAAGCTCGAGGGACACAACGACCCTAAGAGGATCAACTCGTACTCCAAGTTCACTGCGGGCGGCATAGCAGGCATGATCGCGCAGTGAGTTCCCCCCATCGAACGACCCCCTCGTGATGAATCTCGCTCACAGCATCTAGGTTCTGTGTCTACCCGCTTGACACCCTCAAGTTCCGGTAAGCCGCTCTTTGTCCACCTGATGTATGTTCTCCACCGCTCACAAACGCAGACTTCAGACGTCCACCGTCCAAGGCGGCCTCACCGGAAACGCCCTTGTTCTTGATACTGCCAAGAAGATGTGGCAGACGGGTGGCATGCGCACGGCCTACCGCGGTGTCACGATGGGCTTGATCGGCATGTTCCCCTACAGCGCCATCGACATGGGCACCTTTGAGCTGCTCAAGTCATCCTACATCCGCTACATGGTCAAGTACCACGGCATCCACGAGGAAGACGCGAAGCCGGGCAATATTGTCACCGGCATCATCGGCGCGTCCAGCGGCGCGTTCGGCGCCTCGGTCGTCTACCCTCTGAACGTCCTCCGCACTCGTCTGCAGACCCAGGGCACCGTCATGCACCCCCAGACCTACACCGGCATCTGGGACGTGGCCCGCCAGACTCTCAAGAACGAGGGCTTCCGCGGCATGTACAAGGGCCTCACACCTAACCTCCTCAAGGTCGCCCCCGCGCTCAGCATCACGTGGGTGGTCTACGAGAACTCCAAGAGGATTCTCCGTCTCGAGTAGATGTTGGGACGAAACTATCGATCGATCTGAACGGTAGATCGGCATTCAAGGAACACGACTACACACAAACACACACACACACACGGCAACTTCGGATGGTTGCCAGCCTTTTGCTTGGGAATTTTTGGTACCGGGGAACAAATATCTTGACAGAGACACACGTGCGGAATCGTGTCTCACATTGCACAGCACAGCACAGTACAGCATGGCATGGCATGGCGTCGCGGCTTGATCAGCGCCGACGTTTCCTTTCTTCGTGCGGACACTAGAGGAAGGACCCCCCGATATGAGGGACAGTGAAGGCGTTACGGATGACTGCGGTTGTACAATAGGTACAGAGCCGGTTGCAGCACACCGGGGCGTGCAATGAGCAGCCCCTTTTCTTTTTGGTCGTCTGCGTACCAGGCGAGGATGGGTCTTTCTGACAATACCTCTGATCAGACCAGTAGGGTCTCAATTGACTTTTTTTGGCCTCAAGATGCTGTTGATTTCCGCCGGTGCTGCCCATGGCTATCAGCCAGCTTGCACAACCAAGAGAGATAGACATGGCTCCAAAGGCGCCATCTTGAATCATCTGCCATTACGGAGGTATTAAGGGCAAACATAGAAGCTGTTGTATATGTAAGATCTGCCAACAGACAAGTTGGAAAAGGAAGTTCTAGTAAAGGCTGCCTGCCGTGTGATATCTGTCAAGCGACCCCCGAATCAAACGCCGACAACTCCAAGCCATGCTACAAGCCAAAGAATGATTAGAGTCACCCCCCCGAGGCCATTCCTTCGAGGCCACGGCCGGCGGGGTCCATCTTCCATGTGCATCGCCATACACGTGCGCCCCGGCCCCGGCTCACTTCAGCACGGCAATCAGCAGGACCAGGATGATGATCAGCGCGATGATGGCCACCATCTGCTTGCTCTCGCCGGCGGTCCTCGCGACTCTGCCCAGCGACCTGCTCGCGCGGTCGAGCCTGCTCTGCTGCCTGTCGGTCGCGGCGTCGACGTCGTCGAGCATGGCGACGTGGCTGTCGAGCTCGTCGCCGATCTGCATGCTCAGCTCCCTCTGGCGGCCGATGCTCTGGCCCAGGCGGTCGAGGTGCTCGTCCTGGTCCTGCAGGATCTGGGAGTGGTAGTCGTGGATCTGCTGGTTGTCCATGCCCTGCGCCTGGTCGCGGTAGCCGGCCGAGTCGTTGGAGGGGTCGTCACGGTATGGCCCGAAGAGCTCCTCGGCGGCCGGGTCGGCGGGCGGGAGGGGCGAGTCGGAGAAGCGCACGGTCTTGGGGCCGGCGGAGGAGGAGGACGGGGAGCGCAGGTTGGGCTTGCGCGCCGGGGTCGACTGGGCGTGGGCGAAGTCGGGGGACAGGGCCGGGTCGTTGGGGTGGGTGAGGGTCTCGTTGGTGCTCGCGGAGGAGAAGCCGTGGAACTGCGAGGTCAGGTCCGAGTACTGCTTCTCAAGGCTCGGGAGGGCGTCTGCGATGGCTTGGGCACCGCTGACTATCGGTTAGCACATGGCAGGCGAAGGACACGTCGCAGCCAGACGAACCTCTGGTTACCGGCTTCGTTCAACCGCTGCTCCTCCTCCTTCAACGCCGCCAATCCGTCGCGGAACTGGTCCAGCGACCTCGAAAGATGCCCATCCTGCGAGTCGCTTTCGAGGTCCAGAGTCTGCGCACGCTGCCTCTCGAGGAGGGAGAGCTTGATGTGGTCGGCAAGGAGGAACAGCTGGTTGGGTTTTGACATGTTGATGGATTCTTCAAGTCACCGCGAGGCTTGGTGGGAGAGTATGTAGTACCCGGCGAAGTCTGAGGGAGGCTCGGAGGAGCGGTGGTCGAAAGTAAGCCTGCTTGGGGGATCGATCGGACGTGCGTGTTGAGACGAGACGAGGAGTCGGGATATGATGTCGAGGGTTCATGCGGCCAGGATGGAGCGAGACGGCGCCGCCGGGTGGGTTACGTGGGCCTGGCACTTTCCGCTTGCAGGGGTTCGGTCCACGCCGCCCCGCAATGTACAACATCCACGCTTGGCTTTTGAATCGGTCGTCGGTACCTATGACATGCAGTATCATTCTTTTGATGCTATTTCGACTCGACAGCCCTTATCATGCCTTCGTCATGAAGGCCATTCGCATCCCGCAAGTCTTACAAACAAGTGTCGTCAGCGAATGACGTCCCCCTCCTTGTGAATCCCCTCGAGACTCTCGAGAACATCGCTGCCGGCAAGCATGCCCAGTCCTCCCACCGCAGACCGCCCGTTGGACCGCCACACCTCGTGAAATTTGATACTGTCGTCGCTCGCTGCGACCACGATACCGCCATCTCGCGCATAGGCACGCTGTCCTTTGCCTTTGGGCCGTACCGGACATGGGACCGCGCACAAGGCACGTGGTCCGCCTTCCCAGCGTATGGCTCCAACTTGCTCGCACGTCGGCCATTCGAAGACCGCAATCCGAAAGGGGTGCTCTGGCTGCGCATAACCAAAGGTCGCAACAATCTCCCGTCGTGTGCTCGACTAGATGAGCGAGGTAACCTGCGCGGCAACATCGATCGTGGCCAGCGGCGTCCCCGTCCTTGTGTGGAAGAAGTGGATGCCCTTGTCGTTTGAACCACCGCCTGTTGCGAGCAGGCCATCTTGCCAGGGGCAGAATGCGATGGCTTTGACAGCCGCACCATGAAGCTATCGGTGCTTGGCCATGCTTTCGTCGATCTGCCGCACGCTTCTGGGAGACGTGCGCACCGTTCGAACAGTGACTCCGTCGTCACCGACCTGGTAAGTTTCGGACTGGTAAACGGCATCGTATGTGGGAGCAGCACTTGTTTCGGGGCTGCTGCTGCGACGGCGTTCGACAGTCAACGTCGATGAGGCATGGGGCCGCTTGCTCTGTAAGACCCTTTCCGTCTCGAAAAGGCAGCAAAGGTTGTCATCGGCACCTGTTGCAAAGTGTTGCCCGTTTGGTGACCATACCAACGCACAGATCTGGGCTGTATGCGCCGTGATATTGGCGATCAAGGTCATCGTACCAGGCCAAGAGTCCCTCGTCACCTCCCATGCATCCGGCCACTCGACAATGTAGTAAAACACATTACCTTGCTGGTTTCCGATGAGCAAATCCTCCGTATCAACCTCTCTGGGCGGGAGCGTCGGGTGCTTTGAGAGCCGCGGAGTGCACGTCGGCCTCTAGCTGACACAGTTGATGGGAAAGTTTTGCTCAATCTCGAAACGATGATCTCCCTCGACGGAGGTGAGGCCAATGCGCCCATTCGACCGGCTGAACGCCAATATAGACTTTTTGCCGTTTCCCGAGGAAAAGGAGACCGATGTGACCCATGATCCGGAACCGCTGTCGTGGAGAAGCTGGACGCCTCCCCCCTCTGACCATTTCCAGAGCTGACTGCTCAGTCCCACAGCCAATATGTCGAGGTCCGCAGAGTAGGCTAGGACTGAGCAATAGTAATCATCGCGCATGCCCGGGCCGTCCAGAACTCGGAAAGGCACAGCTGGAAGCTCTCGGTCGGCACAAGGTTGTCGCTCTAAGCCCAAGGATCAGTAATTTGCAACATCGGTGAACCAGCCATTCGTGTGACAACGGTACCTTGAATTAAATCGCAATTCACCCATTCCGTGCCGTTCCATTCAGTCTTCCCCATCCGGGGTGACTGGACCCTGGTTCGCTTGGAACGAGCGGCAGTCACGGAGGGACTCTCATCCAGTCCAAGGACTCTCGCTGCTTGATTTATCTTGAGGGCAGTAGCAAGTCTGCCCTCATGCTTCTCGTAATCCTCTAAAGAGGATGGCTTCACAGGGAGGAATCTACCAGAGTACAAACGGGCATTGGTGCCGCTCCGAATGCGTCGTCCGTGGCCATCGTCAATGGCAGTTGTCGAAGGTGCCAGGCCGCCGACGGCCCATACAGTGCCGCGGCTTACCTGTCTCTCGTCGGAATATTGAGAGCCTGCCGAGAAGCTTCCCAGAGAAATGCCGACTTCGTCTCCATTAGCTGATGGACTCTGGGAGGGAAAGGGGGATGCCCACCGATGGATCCCGAAGCGGTCGGTCGGAGGGCCGAGGATGTCGGTGTCGCCACTCTAGCTCGAGGTCTAAAAGCATCCGAGGCACCCTGGTCGCTCCTGAGAAGCCTCTTAGGGGACGTCAGCTCGGACACGGGCTTGGTGGTTCGGTACTTGTGGTGCGTTGGAGTGGCGTGATCCCGGCCTGGAACGAATCGATCTGGACACTTCAGGGACTGTCGGGCCCGGGATCTTTTGCCGTTAAGCTGCCATGGAATGTTCTGATCATACGATTGAGAACGAAATGATGAAGGTATCAAATTACACGAGCTGGACAAAGGAGTGTGTGGTGGTGGTGAAGGAGTGACATGCGACTTGTCTTCGTCCGAGTCCCTGTTCTCCGCGGAGCCGGAGCCGTCACATACGAAATCGTAGCATCTGGCGCTCCCGGGGATCTCGATGAAAGGGTCGTCGCAGTCATCTGACAGGCTTGTTGGGGACGAACATTCAGACGAAAAGTACCCAGAATCAGTCGGACTGCCGAGGGGGCAATGGAGGCCGGCGAAGACGCGGAGACGGCGAAGATGCGTCATGTTTCTCGTCGGGCAACAGACTCAAAGGGCCTACATCGAGACTTGGGCTTCTCGACGGGGCCTTCAGTCGAAAGATGTTGTGTGGCGGATGTACTAAGCAAAGACGATGAATATAGGGGAAGAAGCGAGAGGGGCAGACGCGGACAGAGAGCGCGGATATAGGTAGGAGTTGAGGGAAGATGGAGGAAGGTCGGACAGATGTGACATGCCGAGATGACTGGCAAATTATTAGGTAGGTTCTATGATGCATGTAAATCATCTGAAACGGATCTCGGGTGCTCCTTCATGTTCGTGGACTTGGGAATGGGCAAGTTGAGCAGGAGCCAACGATGTCGGGACAGTCCAAATACCTTCTACCTACTAACCCAACAGGGGGAGGTGGAACATGAGACCGAAGAACTGATGAGTCAGGAAACTCCCCATAGGTACACTTTACTTGAATCATTGTGCCTTCCCTCCCAAATCCCAACGATGAGGTCGTGGTGTTGCATCTCCACTGACATCGCATCCTCGGTGAGCATCGGTGAGCCGGACAGTGGCGTCCACAACGGCGTGGGGAATCCCTGTCAGCTCCAACCAGCAGCTCTCGTTCGGAAGCTTCCAAGGTTCACCTCACGACCCCCAACACCCACCCGAACAGACACCCCTGCGCTGCGACGCAACCACCATTCCTCGGACGCTTTCCGGTCTTCCAACCTCACATTTTCATGCAATGGCCAGCGTAAGCCTCCCAACCCACTGAGTCTCTTGGGAACTCCTCGCGCAGAATGCATCTCTCCTCCCGCTAGACATGCCCCTGACACTCGCCAGCACAACGTCGCCCGAACTCCCCGCGCCCCTCGCACGCCCGCACAGCGCCAAGCAGAGCAGGAAAAGATCGCATCCTACCGCACCATCGACACCCGTCTCCTCGACCTGAACGCCGCCGCCACCTCCTTCGCCGACCCGGACACCCTCGCCCTGACCGCCGACGTCCTCGTCCGCAACCCCGAACACTACACGGCATGGAACGCCCGCAGGCGCTGCCTAACCTGTGGCTCATTGTCAAGACCCTCGCCTGGGCCCTCGCAGTCGGCGCCGCCTCAGAGATCTTCAGCACCCTCCACAGCGTCAACGTCTTCCGCCGCCTTGTCGGCGTCATCCTCGGCCACGACCCCGCCAGGCCCCAAGTCCCCAGCACAGGGAGCGAGTGGGAGGAGTGGTACAACAGCTGAGGAGGGCCCGGGAACGGCATCAGATGCGGAAAAGGAGCGCCAGGCCCGGGCCCTCGAGACCCTCAAGTCCGAGCTCATGTTCACGTTGCCGCTGATCAAGGCCCACCCCAAGTGCTACTGGATCTGGAACTACCGGCTCTGGCTGCTGCAGCAGGCCATCGTCGTGCTGCCGTTACCGGTCGCTCGTCGCGTGTGGGAGGAGGAGCTTGGCCTTGTCGCCATGATGCTCAACAAGGATCAGCGCAACTTCCACGCCTGGGGCTACCGTCGCCATGTTGTCGGTAAGCTGGAGGGCCCCGAGCTGGCCGGGAGCAGCATGGCCGAGGACGAGTTCGCCTACACGAGGCGCATGATAGAGATGGGGCTGTCGAATTTCTCGGCCTGGCACCATCGGAGCAAGATCATCCCGAGGATCTTGGCCGAGAGGGGAGCGGACGACGCGGCGAGAAAGACCTTCCTGGAGAGCGGTATGTCGCATTGAATTCACCCTTGAAACCTACCCGGCATCATCTAACCTGCGCGAAGAATTTGAACTGGTCCGAAGGGCCCTGGATGTCGGCTTCGAGGACCAGTCTTGCTGGTACTACCACCAATACCTCGTCTCCAACATGACCCAGCCCAACACCGCGGCAACCATCGCCCCGAACCTCGAGGTCGATATCAAAGTCGATCTGCTGCGCCGTGAGGTCGACAACACGAAGGAGTTGCTCGAGGATGGCGACATGAGCATCAAGCTCGCATTCGAGGCGCTCATCGATTATTCGCTGGACATTGCTCGCCTCCAGGGCCGCGAGACGACAACAGAGGAGAAGGACGAACTTCGAGGCTGGCTTACGAAACTCAGACAGCTGGACCCCATGAGAAAAGGGAGGTGGGACGATTTCGAACGACAACACCAGCTAGCTTGATTGATATGGCGAGGAGGAGACCATTTAGCTCACATAGCATATTCATTGGCATTTCAAGGACGGCTACAGCAAGCGAAGATTTATTTGTACTACGGTCAATGCTACACCCTATTTTTCAAGGCAATGGCCATTTCCCGTGAATATCCAGCTTAGTTGCTGCAGTTCTGCCTGACCTTGCTGGCGTTCTCGCCGGCAAGGCCGTCAAAGTACGCAAGCAGCGTCTCGACGGGGAGCATGTCGATCTTGCCGAGCGTGGGGCTCGACGACTTGAAGACCTGTCCGTTGAAGAGCACGCGGATGTACCAGCCGCTCTCGCTGACGGAGGTGCCGGAGGCGGCAGGGGCCGAGGTGGTAGCGGTGCCGGTGGGCTCGACGACGCAAGAGCAGGCGGAGCTGACGCGCTCGCGGTCGCCGTTGCAGTTGGCGATCCAGGTGGGCAGGGGCTCCTCGGCGGCGGGGGCGGCGGTGAAGCCGGGGCAGAAGGCGCTGGCGGAGGCGGACTGGCGGACCATCTGGCGCAGGCAGTTGTCGCGGCTGCAGCCGGGGGTCTGGGTGGGCTGGGGGGCGGCGGTGGTGGAGGGGGAGGCGGGCTTCTTCTGGTAGAGCTCGAAGACGACCTCGGCGCCCATACCGGGCCAGACCATGACGTCGACCTGGAGGAGGGACAGGAGGCGGGAGACGGAGCCGTCGTGGGCGACGTTGTGGAAGTAGACGGTGTCGGACTCACCGGCGACGACGGCGCGCAGGTGGGCGGCGAGCTCGGAGATCCAGACGCCGTAGGAGGCGGCGCTGGCGGTCAGGGAGTCGCGCGAGTCGCGGTAGATCTGGGAGTACTCCCAGTGGCCGATGCGGTAGACGGTGTCGGTGAGCTCCTGGGTGATGCAGTTCGAGGGGTCCTGCTTGCCGTCGACGAGCTTGCAGGGCAGGGGCTTGTCGTGGCACTGGCGGGCGGACAGGTTGTCGTAGTAGGGGTCGAAGGAGGCGTGGAAGCCGCCGTGGTTCGAGGGCACGCCCGAGATGCCGTCGAGGACCTTGTAGAGGTCGCCGGCGGCGCGGAGGTGGTTGGCCCAGTCGGGGTTGTTGTTGGACTTGATCGAGTTGAAGAGGGAGGAGCTGCGGGAGCATCCATACTGGGGCTCGAGGGAGTCGATGCCGGAAGCCTGGATGGACAGGCCAGTGGAGGCGGAGGAGCCGTACATGCCCTTGATCAGGAGGCCGGCGACCTGGGAGGTGATCTGGTTGTTGGTGACGCGGTACTGGACCTTGGACGCCCAGTTGGCATCGTCCTTGCCGGGGAGGAGGCCGAGGAGGTCGTGGTAGACCCCGAAGAGGTCCTCGCCGTGGACGTACGAGTCGTCAAGACCCTCGGAGGTGATCTGAGGGAACTGGCAGGTGCCGATCCAGCCCGAGGGGACGAAGGGGTTGACGGGGGAGATGTAGACCTTCCAGTAGGTCCTGGCGGAAGACTCGCCGCCCTGGAGGCGCTCGCCGTAGTAGAAGAGGCCCTGCTCATCGCAGTTCCACTGGTACGGCTCAACGGGGAAGGCGTTGGACGAGTAGGGGGTGCGCTTGTGATGGCGGTGGACCTGATGGTGTAAGTCATTATTCCTTGGCAGGGGGCTGCGGAGAGATGCAAACTTACCAGCTCGACGTACTTGAGCTCGTACTCGTCCGAGGCCTTGACGTACTCCTTGGCACGAACGTGGGGCATGTTGCACCAGTTGTAGGTGCCGTACTTCTCATCCGGGGTCTCGGAGGAGTCGTAGATGTATCCCCACTTGCCCTCACCGTTGAGGATCTCGGTGAAGTTGGCGTTGTTGTGGGACTTGGAAGGGGCGTGCCAGCTCACATCGACGGACTGGGCCGTGACGGCGGAGCCGACGAGGGCCAGAGAGGCGAGCAGAGGCGTAGTCTTGGACCAGAAAGCCATGGCGACGTCTTGGAGGGCTATGAGGCCGACGAGGAGGATACTCAAGATGAGAACGAGCTTGGTCACCCACGGAGAACCAGAGACGAGTCGGCCTCTCGGGGGAGAGCGAGAGGGAGGCATGCCATTCTTATAGCTGGAGGCCGAGGAGGGTCTCGAGTCCCGACTGAAAGGTTCTCGAGATTGGCTTCAGCACGTGGTGACCGGGAACAGTCCTCGACGACGCGGATGAGGTGGGATGGCTGGACAGCAGCCGATAATTAGATAGCGCGCTGCAGGTGAGCGCAGGCTGCCTTGACGAAGCGGGGATCTTGAACTTTGGACTTTTGACAGGACGTGGAAACCGGCATCGAGGGAGCTTGCTGGAGCTCCTCATGGTGGACAGGGCGAGGTTCGCTCGCATGCCAGTGCATTGGAGCCCCGGCCGTTGTTGCGCTGCGGGCGGGTCTTACGGGTCCGGTGCTAGTCGCAAGCGCCACGTTCCCAGAGGAAACATCCCGACTGGCGGCCAAGTCAGGGGTTGGACAGGGATCGTCGGTAGGTATCCCAGAACCCCTCCAGAGCCAACCTGGAAACACGAGTCCTAGTATGTACAAGTACACCGAGCGAAAAGGTCCAGTAGACAGACACTGGTGGTGGTGAAGGCCTTTTCCCTCTTGCTGCCCGCAAGGTACAAGTATAGGTTCTATCCTAAAATGGGGTGACCTACTGCGCAGTATCTACAAAAGTACCCATGCCCCTTGCTTACATCGAAAGGACGAGCAGTGAATGGCCACTCCGAGCACACATGGTGAGTTCATACCAGCTTCACAAGCTCTGAGCCCTCGGCTTACCAGGCAACCAGGCCATCCTTGCTGTGTCCGGCTGCTCGGGACGGCGTTTCTGCATAGAAGCTTTCTTCAAGTGGCGCCTCCCAATGGAGATCCGCTGAGATCCGCTTTGCTGAGAGATCTAATAAATGCACCAGTCCCAAAGATACGGAGTTCTGTCGATGTCCGGCATGACTGTTCGCCACGTGCCCGGCTCTGCAGCCGAAATACTGCCCGGCATCGAAATGAATAATATGACGCTCGTATAAGCCCAGTGGCGACCCAGGCTGTGGTTTGGGGCGCAAAACTCGGTGAACTTTGTTGGTCACAGGGCCTTGCGTCACTCATCGTGGAGGAATATTGTCAAATACCATTTATTTCTGCACAGGTTCGGGAAAATGTGCGCCGAGATGCGTGCCCGAGGACTCCGGCAGATGCAGCAGACGAACAGACGAGATGCAATGAATCCCGCAGCCTCCGCAGAGGCACAGTGAACACCGAGACGGATTTGAGTTGATACTGGACTGACAGGCGGCTTCGGCACGTGTAAGCCCTCACGGGAGCCTGCTCGCATAGACTACTCCACTGCATTGCCTCCAAAGACAGAAAAAAACACGACGGGCAGAATATTGCGAAGGGGAGTCCAAGCGTGCATTGTGGAAATCAACTAAGACAAATCCCACGGGAGCCGATTCCAGTTGCCAACATCATGATCATGCCCATCATGTGGAGCCTGTCCTGCTGCCGTTCACTCGCACGACCTCGACCTCATAAATCCTCGTCCCCTCCAGCTAATCCCAAACCGAAACGTGAACCTTGAACTGATAGTGCATACGAAGAGACCGATAACGCCATAGCAGACTCGTGGAGCCAGCGAAAGTGCTTGCTGCATAGTAGGTGAGAGCTCGCTCAAGCCGTCTCGAAGTCGCCGAAGGTGTTCTCGCCCGAGTACTGGATGTAGAGGAATCTGGATGCAGGGCAAATGTTAGCTTCCGGCCGCTGGCGTTTGGTTTGGAAGGGGGTCTGCAACGCACCCGTCTTCGTCCTTGTACTCCGTGTAGACGTTCTGCATCAACGCAGCGGTCATGGGCATGACATCTTGGGTGTAGATGAAGATGGCCTTCTCGGGTGACAGCTTGATACGCTTGCGGATGACGTAGACGAACTGGCCCACGGTGAGATCGGCGGGGACAAGGTACTTCTTCTTGTCAATAGAAGCGATGTCGCTCTTGTCGTCCTTCTCGCAGATGACCTGTGATGACCCGTGGTTAGCATGTGATGGGTGTTGCTGTGTAGGGTGGGGGATGACGATCGCCGAGCAGGCAGACAAGCGAACGGCAGTTGGCGGGGATCGCGAGCCTTGCCCGGGCCCGTCCGGACGCTCTCGACAGTGCAGACAGGAGATGCTCGATTGTTAACTTACGGGGATGCGATCAGAGTACTTCTGTCGGATGCGCTCGGCCTCCGCCTTGCGCTTCTCGAAGGGGTGGTCGTCCTTGAACTTGGACCGCATGATGACGGAGTGTTGTCGAGAGCTCGGCGGTGGGGTTTGGGTCGGTGAAGGAGATGCAGGAGCTACGCGGGAGGAATGCCTAGCTGTTTGCGGGATGAGGCGGTTTTGTAGTATTGTTGCAGGAAAGCTGTGAGATGACGAGGCGTTCGCTGGATGTGTAGAGGGGAGAGTTTGGTTTGAGATGTCACAGGGCGTAAATGCGATGGGGGGGCTTCTTGGGATAGCTGGCTGGGGTGGGTAAGGCTCCCGTCCCGTCCTTGTCTTGCGAATCTGCCTGGTCCAGGGAGGCGCTGCTGGTGGCAGCGGGCTGCTCCCAGGCAGTCACAACCTGTGTCACTTCGCCGCGGGGGCAAGGGAGCACCCGGTGACTAAGCTGCTCTAGTCCGCACTTGGACTGGTGCGGGGACATGCGGTGAATCACACTGGCGAGGCAGCTGACCCGGTGACAGTCAGCGGTGCTGCCTGTCAATGACTGGAAGCACGGGACCACGAGTGCTTGTTGACCAAGAACTTCCATGGAGTTCCGACAACGGAAGCTTAGGTTCTAAGGAGTTTCTAAGGAGTTTCCTCGCTGAGAGATGGCCGGATGGCCCGGCCACTGACTGCACCTGCCCGGGTGGTCAGTGACAGTCAGGCAGGTGCACTGTGTGCCCCCCTTTCGGCACGGCTTCAAACACTGTTCCCTATCTTATCGCTTGTCGGCTGCTGACCGCCCCCGGCTTTGCCGCCCAGGCCGGCAGTGGGGTGATGTTGGGGTGGACCCCTGAAGACCATCACAAGAAGTCGGCCGATTCAACCCGATCCTCCGACGTCCAAGCAGGCCAGACCATCTGCAGGGGTGTCGCCCACTACCTGGAGCTCCCTCCTCCGATCCTTCGGACCATTCGATTCTTCCATGCCATTACGACTGTCCTGACTGGCCCATCCACGAACAGCACCCTCCAAGCGGTCGAGCCCGTTCTGTCTTGCCAGAAAGTGGTCTTATGTTCCCAGTGTAGGATCGTTCGATCATTCCAATTCTCTCCTTCTCCGTCAGGTTCTCTTTTTTCGGCTTGGCCATTCGCTCATTACCCTTTTGTTTCTTCGCTTCTTGTATTTATACCACCCGGCGATGGCCTCCAGAGGGCACGGGCAGAAGCTGTTGGCGCAGCTGTCTGCCCGGCATTCGAATCGTTTCCCCCTGCGACAAGGAGCTCGATTTGTTTCCTCCTCCTCGGCACCTCGATCGAGCGGGAACAAGTGGTCATACAACCCCAACTATACTTTAATATCCGCCGTTGCCATTAGCCTTGCGGGGACTGTAGCTTACAAGATGGTATGCCGAGGTGGCCTCCCAATGCTCGCCCACAATGCGCCGCAGCCCTGCTAACTGACCTACGCGCTCTCCAGGCTGTCCCTGATCCCATCCTCCTCGATACCCCTACCCTCGCCGAGCGCGATGCCCAGACCAAGCGCGAGGATGGCGTCACCATGGACGCCCCGATGCGCCTGCGTATGGAGAAGTTCATCAAGGAACAGCAATTGGCCATTGTCAAGGAGCTCGAGAGGGTAGACGGCACCAAGTTCCGTCGCGATGAATGGAAGAGGGCGGAGGGCGGAGGCGGCATCACATGCGTGCTGCAGGACGGCAAGGTCTTCGAGAAGGCCGGCGTCGGTGTCAGCGTCGTCTACGGCACGCTGCCCAGGCCCGCCATCGCGAAGATGCGCGCCAACCACAAGAACATGAACCTCGACGACAACGTCAACTCCCTGCCCTTCTTCGCGACGGGCCTCAGCATGGTTCTCCATCCCAAGAACCCCATGGCACCGACAGTCCACCTGAACTACCGATACTTCGAGACATCCAACCCCGACGGCACCTCGCAGGCCTGGTGGTTCGGCGGCGGTAGCGATCTGACACCCTCCTACCTCTTCGACGAGGACGCCGTCCACTTCCACAAGACAATGAAGGAGGCCTGCGATGCACATGACAAGGGCTACTACCCGCGCTTCAAGAAGTGGTGTGACGAGTACTTCTACAACAAGCATAGGGGCGAGTGCCGTGGCATCGGCGGTATCTTCTTCGACGACCTCGACCAGTCAGAAAAGGACAAGGAGAACACCTTTGCGTTCATCCAGGACTGTCTGAAGGCCTTCCTGCCCTCGTACATCCCCATCATCGAGCGCCGCAAGGACATGCCCTTCACCGAGGCGGAGAAGGAGTGGCAGCAGATCCGCCGCGGCAAGTACGTCGAGTTCAACCTCGTGCACGACCGCGGAACCGCCTTTGGACTCAACACGCCCGGCTCGCGCGTGGAGAGCATCCTCATGAGCCTGCCCCTGACAGCGTCGTGGAAGTACATGCACGAGCCCGAGCCCAAGAGCAGGGAGCAGCGGCTGGTCGATGTGCTCAGGGCACCCATAGAATGGGTGTAAGACCTGATTGTAAATCAATGTAGAAAAGCCAGGTGGCACTTCCAAAATGTAGACTTGTAGTAGTTAATCTGGATTCACATTTATTGGCTCGATGCAGGTTGCAAAGCTTGGTTGACTGCATCATTACATGGGCGAAAAGCGTCGAGACTCCAATGCCAGGCTCCTCACCTTCCAAGTTAATTAGAAAGAAGAATATATATTAAAAGAGTGTCAAAAAGAGGAACCGTGAGGATCTAGATGTCAACTGTGGGAGACTGTTGGTGGTGAAGCAGGGAATACTTCGTCGCTGACCTAAGTAAGCTGAGGTGCCCAACTTGGAAGACGAACCTCTCACTCACACACTCACAGTTGGCCTCGCTCAGTGTGTGTCGTCTCCCACGAATTCAGACCGCGAAACAAGCATCTAATTACAAACAATGGGACTTCGACAATCATCTTGAGCCACCTGGACAAGACCATTTGCGAAAATCGAGCCAATGTGGCACCAACCGGACTTGCCCATGACGATGTGAGCAAGAACATCGCCATGGCATCAATACCAGCAATACCGACGTCGCGGGAGGTCCTTACCTCACTGATCGACTCAATCACGCAAACGAGGCCTCATCCAGCCGCTTCAGACAATGTCCGAACCGCCCAGGGCCGCCCATTCTCACAGCTGCCACCGTCCACTCGTCCTCTACTTACAACTCTTCACGTCTTGTTCCCGACTCTCCTGCTTCCCGCTCTCGATCTCTTGGACCGATCACTCGTCACAAAAGTGGTAGATGAGGCCACGACAGCGACGACGACCACCACGCTACCTTGTCCGGCCTCGCAAGAGTCGGCGACCGACGACATTGGCGAATCATCCAAAGACTCGGCGGGTATAACACAAGCGTCCTTCTATCTTGTTCGATCGGCCGCGTCCACTTCACGGAGAACGTTCAACGCATTTGCAAATTCAACGCCCTATATCGTCCGCCTCGCCGCATGGAGCTGCTCCTGCGCCAACTTCGCGTTCGACGCGTACCCGGCAGCAACGGACGATGGCGGGCTGGAGATTCTGCAGGCCGGGGTAGGGGGGCTGGACTCTGTCGGATACCAGGAGGACAAGCGTGTGTGGGAGTTCGGAGGGCTGGGTTTCGACGGCCGTGAGCCAAGAGGCGGAGGGGTGCCCTGCTGCAAGCATTTGCTGGCATGTCTCTTAGCTGATAGATGGCATGGTGTGCTTGGGCGTTGCGTGGTCGAGAAGCGGGCCAGCAAAGAGGAGATGGCAGGGCTCATTTCTAATACATAACGGACATGACATTCAGACAGTCCGGCTTCTGCACTGGTTGCAACATCACGAGGGGAGGAGGTCCTGGCTTCAAGGACGTGCCGTAGTATTGGCATCCTCGACTATGCTATCAGTTGTACAATACCCGCGCTGCGTTGCCCAATGCAGGCCGGAATGTCCCCCGTCTTATCGCCTCCCGGATCTAACACTGAATCCATACCGGACGCCGTAAGACCAGTGTGTGACCGTAATGTAGCAATCGGGATCCGAACCCGAACCCCGCCGCAGGTTCGTCGCCCAGCGCGCCGCCTTTGTTCGAATGCTCTGACAACGTCGGTGGGTGGGTGCCGAAGCTCGTTCTCACTCGAGTCTCTCATTGAGAACGTCACTTCTTCTTCTCCTTCGACTCCTTGTCCTTCTCGGCAGATCCCTCCTTGTTCTCGCCGTTGACACCGTTGGCGGCGCCGTCCTTCTTCTCGTCCTTGCCGTTTACCGCCTCATCCTTCTTCGCCTCCTTCTCCTCCTGCTGCTGGCGGTTCTGGATCTTGTTCTCGATGAGATCGTGGAAGGCCGTTATAGCGCGGATCAAGCTGCTCAGGTAGATGGCCATGAGCTGATCGTTGGTCTTGATGCTCATGGCGTGAGCGAGGTCACTGCCGGCAGGCTTGGCAGTGCCGCCCTCGGCGTTGGCCTTGGGCGTTGATAGGTTGGGCAGCAGGTTGAAGACGTCTTGCAGGTTGCCGAGGATGGCATGGTTGACGGGAAGCTCGCCATCGAGAACCTTCTGGAGGTAGGCGCCGATGTCGCGAAGGCGCAGGTGCAGGCCCTGCAGGGACTGAAGCTGGTTTGTTATCCGGGTAGACAGGGTGCCGACGGCGACGTCGCGGATATCTCGGAGGAGGTGCTCGACACCGATCTCTTCGGCCTCTTCTGCTTCGATGACGGAGGGGGTGTGGACGAAGGTCCTGGATGTGGTGGTTCCGTCCTAGACGATGGATCAGTTCTGATTCGCAGAATGTAATGCCCAGGGCCACTCACGTCCTTGATCTCTTCTACGGCAAAGTATGCATCCGTAGGGACGCCCGACTCCTTCGGTTGCACGTCGACAATGACGAGCAGGGGGTTTGGTGTGTAGCGCTTGAAGAGCTCGTTGATCTCGAGGTCCGAGGCACGCAGCTTGGGACCGGAGTGGTACCAGCCAATCAACTTCTCCCGCGCGTTGACCTTCTTGAACATATCATTCATTCCCTCGACGTAGTTGTGGTCCAAAAACCAGACAGAGGGGTCCTTCTCGTCCTCCTCGAAGGGCACTGGCGATGCGTTAGCCCAGGGCTGACACGCCCGACCTGCTGGGATCGTAACACACCTGCGAAGCTGTTGGACACGCGGACATTCTTTCCGTCGTTTGATCCGAGGAGGACGCCGACTACTCTCCTCTTGGAGCCTTTGAAGACGGTTCTGTTGTAGTGGTCGACCGCGGAGAGCAGGACGAGGGGAGCGACGGTGACGTTCCGAGTCACGAGGGACAGCGTTTCTGCTGTAGTGGCCGGCATGGTCGGCTCGATTGCTTCTGCGGATGTCGTGGATATATTCGGGTGTCGGTTGGTTCTACCGCAAGGCTGAAGTCCAGAGGCTGCGATGGCTGTGGGTGGTTTGTGGTGTTGTCGTAACTTCTGATGCTGCCTTTGCGACCAGCTCCAGGTACGTACCTACCCTGCCTGCCTTACCTTAGCTTCCCATTGGGTCTAGCGTATTTTGCTCCAGGAACCCGCGAAATCACATGGAGATAAGATAACATGCTGACATAAGCATATTCCAAATTTTCAATTTTCTTGTATTTTGATGTCCTCGAACATCTATCCTGGTAGAAGGCTCGAAGCCGGCGAGAGGGCGCGGAATCAGGTCCCCTGATGAGGCCTCGAGCGTGAAGAGTTGCGGAAATTGATGACCTCACCGAGGACTTATCCGTCTTGCCGGGGGCATTTCCTTGCCTGTCCGAACCTCGGCGCAGGGGACATGGGGGGCGCGACACAGCGCGCCAATAGCGGCCTCGGCGCTGTAACGGAACGAGTGACGGCGGAAATACGGAGGCATTTCTAGCACCCTGCTTCTTACTACCAGAAAAGGAACAACCGAGCAAGGTCCATCCGCTCCACATATTTGCCCCAGAGCTCTCTTTTCAGCCAATCATCCTGCCTTTTTGCCGTTCCTCAGTCAAGATCCCCGTCGGCCGGCTTGGTCTTTGCGCTCGCTCCCAGACAAGCTCCGGCTCTTTTGACAACTTGTTGAACCTCTTCGCCTGGTTTCGCTACCTCGCTCCCCGAGTATTTTCCCCCATACCCGACAAGCTCCACGACAACCACTCCCCTCGACTCTTCCTCTCCCTCTCCCCTCCGTCCTCGACTCCCGTGTCCCCTGCATCGGTCCGGTCCTTCGCACACCTAAAAATACTGCAACAATGGGTCTTATTGAGGATGAAGTCAAGCGGTTGACCGGCGTGGTCGAGGGCCTCGAGTCGCGAATTAAGCAGCTGGAGCAGAAGTCCTTCGGCAGCTCGAGCAAGAGTGCTGAGGAGGTTCGCATGATCCTCATCGGCCCCCCTGGTGCTGGTATGTCTACTCAATTGCCTCCTGTTGTTTTCAGCCTTCACCGCGGCCCGAGGCTAATTTACTCTCTGCTACGCAGGCAAGGGCACCCAGGCCCCCAAGATCAAGGAGAAGTTCTCCTGCTGCCACCTGGTATGTCAATTGACCACTCAGTCCTCATGGGGGCGCTGCAGACAGTCCGGGGACGTTGCTAACGGTTGTTGCGCAGGCCACCGGTGACATGCTGCGATCGCAGGTTGCGAAGAAGACTCCCCTCGGCCGCGAGGCCAAGAAGATCATGGACCAGGGTGGTCTCGTCAGCGATGAGATTGTCATTGGCATGATCAAGGAGGAGCTCGACAACAATAAGGAGTGCAAGGGAGGGTATGTGCTCCCAAACTTGCCCATGGCCTACCGGCGCGCGGCTGACTTTTGCCCAGGTTCATCCTCGATGGCTTCCCCCGCACCGTCGTGCAGGCCGAGCGCCTCGACGCGATGCTCACGGAGCGCAACAAGAAGCTCCAGCACGCCGTCGAGCTGCAGATCGACGACTCCCTGCTGGTCGCCCGTATCACCGGCCGTCTGATCCACCCTGCCTCCGGCCGCAGCTACCACAGCACCTTTAACCCCCCTAAGGACTACATGAAGGATGACGTGACGGGCGAGCCTCTTATTCAGCGCAGCGACGACAACGCCGATGCTCTGAAGAAGCGCCTTGCCACGTATCACTCCCAGACGTCCCCCGTGGTTAGCTACTACCAGAAGACCGGCATCTGGAAGGGCATCGATGCCTCCCAGCAGCCTGGCCAGGTATGGAAGCACATGCTGGAGATCTTCGAGACCCAGCGCAAGGGTGGCCACTCTGGCATCCTGAACCGTCTTGCTGGCTCAAACTAGAAGCGCAACAGGCATGACGTGGCAGGTGTCAATGAAGGAACTTGTCTTCCTTCGTCTAGAGACACTGCCTAGAGGCGGATTCTGGTGCGGGTTATTGTCGTGTGGACAGCGGCGTTTGTGGTTCCCGAAGTGCGAATCAGTAGGTCGCAACCACGAAGGGGCAGGGGCAGGTAATAGGGAGTCAACAACGCTTCTTTGAGTACCAGGACCGGCTCTCACATGTCAGAGAGGGAGGAAAAGCCGATGTATCGATTAGACGAGCCTCCAACATCACGCCTTGTATGTATCAATGTCTCACTACAGCCAAACGGACTTGGACCGACAGTTGTTATCGCTGGCTGCGCGGTTGTGCCAAGCGTGACCAAGTCTGTGCTGCCCATAAAGCACCCGGCAGACCGCTCTGTGTCGATGCTGCTAGGGCCAATGCACGACCAAGCCCATGTGATACCAGCAACGGCGGCTGCTTACACTGCTTGACTGCATGTGATGTCGGTGAGAAGCACACCGAGCCGGCGCACGGGCCACCTGCCGTTGCCTGGTACCTGAAAGATAAGTGGAGATCGAAGCATGGGCAACAGCTCCAACTGGAACTTTACTTTGCTACTTGATGCGGGAGCTTCAAATTTCCATCTCGACTTCAACTCCTCCTAGCGTGACCACCTCCCAACCTTTCGACACAGCGCTCCGACTCTCCCCCTTCCCTGCCCGAATTTGGTCCTCGGCGCAAATATTCGACGCGTCTGTCGCGTCAATCCCGACGTCCAGGCCCGATTCAAGCAACCAGTCGCCCAACATGTTCGGCGCCTCCCAGAACACCGGAAACACTGGCGGCGGTCTCTTCGGAAGCACGGCCGGCAGTAGCATACTCGGGGGCCAGCAGAATCAAAACCAGCAGCAAACGGGCGGAGGTCTCTTTGGCGGGCTGGGTCAGGCGAAACCCCAGACTGGTGGTCTCTTCGGGGCCTCTGCGACTCAACCCCAGCAACAGGCGCCTTCGACCGGCGGTGGTCTGTTCGGACAACAGAACCAGACACAGGGACAGAACCAGCCACAGCAGGCCAAGTCTGGGTTTTTCTCGGGACTAGGCGGCGGTGCCGCTCAGCCGCAAACGCAGCCCGCTGCCACGGGAGGCTTGTTTAGCGGCCAACAACAGCAGCAACAACAACAGCAACCGCAAGCATCCTCCGGCCTCGGTCTCTTCGGCAGACCAGCGGCGACGCAACCCCAGCAGAACGCCTCGGTTTTTGGAGGAGCTCCGGCTGCGGGCGGCAGCCTTTTTGGCGGAGCACAGCAGCAACCGCAGCAACAACAACAACAGCAGCAGCAAGGACAGCCTCAGGCGCAACCATCCCAACCGTCAGGCGCATACTTCGACAGCCTCTTTGCCAAGTCTCAGAAGGAGAGTCGGGATGGATCGATAGAGGACCTTCCCAGCCTGCAGCTTGGGCTGGGCGATCTCCGCCAGCGGCTCAGGAAACTTGGTGCGAAGCCTCACGACAAGCCCCTTGATGGCCGCGCCCACTATCTCCTTGCCGGGTCGGGCGTTGATCCCACCACGGCTGCCAGGGACCTCGGCTCCCTGGACCTGCAAACGGGCAGAGTAGAGAAGCCCCCCGGATACACACCCAGCGAAATCGACGTCGAGACATATCTCGCAAACCTGCAGTCCAAGACGACCCTGACCATGATTGCCGATGGCCTGGAAAGATCTGCGAGAGACTTCGACAGCTTCCTGGAGGATAACGTGACACAGGAATGGGAGGCCCAGCGAAGGCGCATCTACGAGCACTTTGGTATCAAGCCTCAGGAGGACTCTTTGGGAGGCAACGCCCCCAACAGGGAGTCCCAAGCCGGCTTCGGACGGTCCCGACGCAGCAAACCTCAGCAGGGCGGTGCGAAATCTGGCAGGCAAAGCGTCTTCGGCAAGTCCAACCTGCAGCGTTCTGTCATTGGCACTCCCAGCAAGATCGGCACGCACCAGTCCGAGTTCTCGGATGTTGAGAGGTCTACCGACACCAAGACTTCCTTCTCTGCAGGACACGGCCACGGCGACAGGACGCTGCGAGAGAAGCAGACCAAGCTGGCGGAGAAGATTCGCAACCTCAACGCGGCCCGTCTCATCTCCCATCCTTATCCAATCCTCACCGAGCTCTCCGACGTGCAAAAGACCTCGCTTGAGCCTCACGCGCCCCATCTCGTTGAAGCCTATCACGCGGTTCGGCAGATTGTGGGAGAGGATCCCACCGCAGACACCACGATCAACGGAGCGACGGCGAAGGAACGTCAGTTTGCCCAGCTGTACCTGGATGATTCCTCAACCTCTGCCAACGCCATTGCCATGCGAAAGAAGCTTCTTGGTGGCGCCAACTCCTTCCTGGAAAACCAATTCCTGCGGGAGATGGAGACTCTCATCTCCAAGTTTCCCCACGAGGCCAACTTGGGAGGCCGTCCAGACATTGTCAGCAAGGTCAAGGCATACATTCGACTGCGAGCTGCGCGAAAGGACTTGGTCCCGGACAACACGGAGCTGCAGCTGATCAAGGGAGAGTATGTCTGGGCCATCGTCTTCTATCTGCTCCGCTCCGGCCACGTCGACGACGCCGCCAGATATGTCAACGACCAGGCTCCACAGCTCCGCACGTTCGACCGCACATTCCAAGCGTACCTGAACAGCTATGCCGCCAGTGACGACAAGCGCTTGCCGAGAAAGTACCAGGAAAGGTGCAGTTCTGAGTACACCCAGCGCGTCAGGAATGCACCAGAGAACTCGATCGACCCCTTCCGTATGGCTTGCTACAAGATCGTTGGTCGCTGCGACTTGAACAACCGCAACCTCGACGGTTTGAACACAGACATTAACGACTGGATCTGGCTTCAGTTCAACCTGGCGAGGGAGGGTGACAGATCTGTCGAGCAGGCCAGCGAGGCCTACGGCTTGGCAGAGGTGCAGCTCAGCATCAAGGAGATCGGAGCAAAGCACTTCCCGAAGGCAGCATCCGACGACAGCAGCGGCAGTTTTGGCATGTTCTTCTACCTCCAGATCCTGTCGGGCATGTTTGAAGACGCCATCGCCTACCTCTACCCCTTCTCGTACATCGACGCGGTCCACTTTGCTATCGCTCTCGACTACTACGGTCTACTTCGACCTTCAGACCCCTTCACTGCTACCAACGATCTGCGCAGTCTCAACTCCAAGGATCTGGTCCAGATCAACTTTGGTCGCATGCTCGGCTACTACACCAGGGACTTCAGGGCTGCCGACGTCGTCTCCGCCGTTGACTACCTGTCGCTGATTTGCCTGAACATGGACTTGCCCGGCGAGGCAGGGCGACGCAACGCCAACCTCTGCTGGGAGGCTCTTCGCGAACTGGTCCTCGAGTCACGAGAGTACAGCAAACTTATCGGCGACATTCGCCCTGACGGCCAGAGGATGCGCGGCATCATCGAGGAGCGCGGGCCGCTTATCGGTCTCAACGAAGAGAGCGACTTCATCAGCACGGTCACTGTCCAGGCTGCAAGCTTTGCCGAGGAGAACGGCCGCACAACTGATGCCGTCCTCCTGTACCACCTCGCCGGCGAGTACGACACTGTCGTTACGATCGTCAGCCGCTCGCTCAGCGAAGCCATCTCGCTCGACATCGGCCAGGATCCCCTCAAGCTCATGCCCATCAAGCCCCGGGTCGCTGGCCAGGAGGCCCAGCCGGGAAGCAGCCTCAGCCTTGCGTCCATCGACGACCCCGTCGAGCTCGCCCGGACCATGATGTCCATGTACGAGCGCGACGCCATGTTCCATCGCAAGATCCAGGACAAGAACAAGGTCGCCTGCGGCGTGCTGCTCGGCATGAGCGGCATCAAGTCGCTCGTGGAGACGAACCAGTGGGCGCAGTGTCTGGATGTAAGTGTCTTCCGCCCCCAGGTGCCTCAGAAATATTCATGCTAATGCCATCCCCCAGAAAATCCGCTCCCTCGAAATCCTCCCCCTCGCGGCCAAGGGCGACCCGGCCATCATCCGAGCCTATGCCGCCAAGTTCCCCGGCCTGTCTCAGCCCGTCTCCATCAACGTGCCCAACCTGCTCATGTGGACGATCATCGCCTGCACGCGACAGCGCGAGTCGCTTTCCACCGGCGCGTTCTCTGGAAACGAGGGCACTCGCCGCCTCATGATTGACCAGATGAAGCAGACCGTTCTGGACCTCACGACCTACACCTCGCAGCTGCGTTACAGGCTGCCGCCGATGCTGCACGAGGCGCTGGCAAGGGCTGCGGCGGAGTAGACGAGTCACGGAACGTGGGTTGGGCGCGTGTAGGACAAATGGTTTGGTCGTAGGTAGGGCGTCATACACATCATACACTTGTGTTGACGTGAGGGTTGTTTGGACTAGAGAGTGCAGCATGGCTCGGCAAGAGTGCGCATGTAGATATCAATATGGCAATGTGTCAGCCTCGAGTTGTCTCGAGAGCAACTACGATTCCCCTGTTCCAAGATCACCGTGATGAGATGTTGCGATAATCAGACTCCCCAAGGGGAGATGACCCGCATTGTATTGTTACGAGACTGCATCTGCAGAGCCTCGACATACCGATTCCATTCATAGCAAGGAAGCCATCGCACCCTGGGTATACATACACCTCAACTCCTGATCAAAATCCACAGATCCCAAATCATTGCTCAACTCCGTCTCCCTTAAATCGGCGCTGGAAAGTACAAGTCACCGGGTATCGAGTAGACTTCCACGGCTAGGCGCGACCACGACCGCGGCCACGTCCCCTCGGGCGTCCCCTCGGGCGTCCCCTTGCGCCGCCACGACCACGACCGCGCGTGGCGCTGGCCCTTGGCTCGTTGGGAATGTCCTCATCATCACTGCTGCCACTCTCCGAAGGAGACTCGACCTCCAAAGGTGGCGAGCCGGGACCATCATCAGTATCATCATCTCCACCACCACCAAATTCAGACCCAGACAGTGAGCCCAGTCTGACAATCGTCGGCCCAGTCCGAACGGGACGCGGCGGGGGAGATGGGTCCAGCTTGTGAGCGGACGGGGAGGATAGCGACATGGGCGAGCCCTGATGTGGTTCGAAATCTTGCTCAACCGACTCCTTTGGCGAATTGCGACCTTCCGGTGCAGCTGGTGAAGCTGCGTCTCCAATACTCTCTTCAGATTGAGCCCCCGTTGCGACCTCAGAGCCCGAACGGTGCTCTGGTGTCTTCGATGCCTCCAAGGAGCCATCCTTAAGTCGAGGGGATTCCAGGCGGCTGCTGCTAGCGAGACCGCCACGGGTTGGTCGAAGACCTTTGGACTTGCGCGAAGTGATCTTGAACTTTTTCCCGCGAGCTGCCACGCGCTCTGCCATCGACATGGGGCGAGGGGCGTCGTCGTCTTGATCCGCATCGACTGCAACTGGCTGAGGCTTGGCCTTAGGCGGGCGACCCCGGCGCTTCGGCAGGGTCGCTGGCGCGGGCGTTTCGTCGTCTGCTCCAAAAACATCATCGAGGTCGGCCGCAAGCTCCGCAGCTGTGGGCTCCCTTTCGTCGCCTTCCTCGTCCATGGAAGCATCATCCGCCAGCTCCATGGCGGAAAGAGTTGAGCGACGATTTGCCCGAGCTGCACGGCGCCTTGTAGCTTCAGTGTTTGATGGAGAAGGAGACTCGTTGGCTTGAGCAGACGCCGCCCTTGTCGACGATGATGGGGCTCCAGAGGCGGACTTGGGAGGTCGTCCTCGTCGTTTGCCGGTGGGCGTGGCATTGGTTGCGCCAACCCCGGCTGCCAGACCCTGGGTAAGTAGAGCCCGCACCGCATCTGATGCCTGGTCAAGAGGATCGGCTGTCTCCTCCCCGCCTAGGAGAGGGTTAACTGGGGTTTTGGGTTTGCGGCCGACATTGCCACTGTTCCATGCAGGCAGCAAGTCTTCTACGTCTTCTAGAATGGCTTCATCTGGCTCAGCATAGGACACCTTCGGCCGGGCGTGTCGAAGCTCGGGGACATTTGCCTCGAAAACGGGTGCCCTGCTCCCCGGCAACGGGTGCTCTCTGGCCTCTTGCTGCTGCGCCTCTTCGGCTAGCTGGGCAGCCGGGCCGGCCTCTTCGTCTGGCGTGTCCGCCCCGGCGCCTGGTGCATCGCCGCCGAGGAGAGCAGGATCAACCATGCCAAGGTCCACGTTGTCGCGCTTCTTCTTTTTGCTCTGATACTTTGGCTGGGGGAAGTCCGGGTCGTCCTCGTTCTGTTGCTTGGCCTTCCTCTTTTGAGCACGGAGAGCCTTCTTAACTACCTCGGCTTCCTCGTCAAAGACCATGGCATCTGCTGATGGCAGTTGGAATGGGTCAAAGAGAATCTGGTCCGGACCGGTGTCTTGATCATAATAGCCCATGCCCAACATGCGCTGCCCTCCCATCATCATGGGGTCGGGATAAGCCGACTCGTCGCCGACCATACTGGAGGGCATGGCATCCATGGAGTCCAGGCCGTAAGATTGATGGGGTTGGGCAATACCCAGATCGTGGGAAGCATCTTCCTCGTCGATGGTGTGGCTTGTCAGAGAAGGGTCGATCTGAGCTCCTCCGAAAAGATGACTTTGGTCCCCGTACGCGTCCATTCCGTCCTCGCCAGGATGTTGTGCTCCGTTGGTGGCATTGGCGATGGCTTCTTGAGTCGCTTGACCGGTCTCGTCCTGTGCCTTCGCCACATCTGCTTGCTGGCGCAGTTCCTGCATGCGCTTGCTGTTGGTGTTTCGGCTTTCCTCGCCCATGGCCTTGATCCAGTTCAGGTTGTGAACACGGAAGTCGACAAGAAGCTCAACGCTCCGGTCATCAGCAATAGCCTTGGTGTCGTGGCCCAAGAGTGTGTTCTTGGGCATGTATGGCTCACCGAGGCCGCGACGGCAAGCGCCGCAGTTGCATATTTTCAGACACTTGGGGCACTGCCAGAACTCATCTTCCTGGACAGTCTGAGGCATGAGATCGAACGCTCGGTAGAGAACGCCGTAGCAGTAGGCTTCTTTGCAGCCAGGATTGGTGCATTCGTGGACCCTGTAGGCGTAGTCCTTGTGACAGCAGACGTGGCATCGGCGAAGGTCGCCGAGCTTGCGCTTCCGCTTGCTCTTTTTCTTCTTTGGGCGGCCCTCGTCGTCGATTTCCGGCTCGGATTCCGTGGCCACCTTCTCCTCCTCGAGCTTTGTGAGATCCTTGAACGGACGCCGCTTGAGGGCCTCTTGGCAGACCTGGGCCGTAGACTTCTTTCCACGTCTCTGACGAGCGATCTCCAGTGGTGCCGGGGAAAGCTCCATGTCCACGAACCCGTCGTTCTTGATGATCATGGCCCGCCAGTTCTCGTAGTTGTCCACGAGTTCAGACCATGGGAATTGTTCGCACCAGGTAAGATTCGACTGGCACATGCACGACCGCCCCATGGCGTAGCATTCCATGCATATGTCGTAAGCATCCTCATCGCCGCCGACGAGGGTCCGGACGCAATTCTTGCAGGTTAGGAACCTGTTGAAGATGTTGGACCGGCAGTATGAGCATATGACGCAAGAGTCGAACTCTACGTACTCCACATTCTGTTCTTTCGAGGCGAACATCTCGTCCGTGAGGGTCTCTGTAAAGAGAGTGAAGAGACGTCGAAAGTCGCCAGCCAGTTGCTTGAATCGAGGAGAAGAGCGAAAAAGATCCTGGCCGAAGCCGCCAAATCCAAGGAGGCTCATCTCGTTCTTCTCCTCTGCCTCTTGCAGCAGTCGGTAATACTTCTGCAGGGTGTAGTAGATGATGGCCTTGTTCTTGTACTGTTCGTCGCGGCAGACAAGCCGGGCTTTCGGGAGAGCTTCGTGGAGAGCAAGATCGAGGGTCTCCGAAGTGGTTCGGTTCCAGGCGACCTTCATCGTGCGGGTGCCCCTGTTCCAAACCTGATGGGGTGCCAGGGGGGGGATCAGGATGAAGTCGCCGGGTCTCTGATCGACGATGTAGACAGGGAATGTCGCCTTCTTCCAGGCGTTGACCTGTGCGAAATGCTTCTCAATCTCGACGTCATGACCGAGCATCGAGAGGAAATACTCTCGGACGACCTCGCGGTCCTTCGTCTCTGTCATGAACCAGATGGAGCTTCCTGGTTTCTCGCCATTCTCGTCGCCGGACGCCTCGACCATGATGTTTTGCCCCAAGCTGGCGCACATTTCGCGGTGGGCGGGTGTGTAGGTGCCCTCGTGTCCGATGTAGCACATGAGGTTCTGTGCGCGCATCTCCTCGGGAAGGCTGGACATGAGGTCGCCTGCGGAGGCCGCGGTGGCCTCTGTGGCGCCTCCGAATATGTCGGTGTTTCGCTTGTCGCCGCCACCCCTCTCCGTGACATTATCGTTCAAGTAGAACAGACTTGGAGGGATGACCTTGCGCAGAGCCTCGTGCCACTCGACGGGGCAGTCGATATCCTTGAGGTAGAGGCGCTGACGGCGTTCGTCGCGGAAGTTGCTCGGGGTCCACTGGTTTGTGAGCTGCTTCATCGACCGCAGGTAGTGGCCCGTGGTCATGGGGATTTCGGTCTGTCCTGTGATGTCTCTAACATTCTCCTCTGGAGAGCACCGTCAGCAGGTAATCTGAGAAGGCCTTGGGCAAGCTGTGCACTTACGTTTTTTATCGTAGGTCCTTTCCAACCAGTCGACGCTGAACAGACTGGTATCCAGGACCTCATCCCAACCCTCGATGACCAGCGGTTTACCGCCGTTGACTACGTGCAGCAGCACGAGCTTCTCGAACTCCTCAGGCCCAATGTTCCGAATTTGGTGTGTTGAGATGCGCAGAACCCATTCAAAGTTTGTGCAGCGATCCACCAGACCGTACAGATCGAGGTCTGGTGGGATCGGATCGAACTTTGCCTGGGGATGAAGTGAAGTCGGCATCTTGGCTGGCTGCGGCTCGACAAGACTCGGCTCGAGGAACGCGCTCTGCCTTAGAGTCGTCGCATTGCTGGCGCGCGCGGGCAGTTGACACGGACTGGCGCGTAAGAAAGGAGAATAATCGTAGGACAAACCCGAGTACGGGTACGCGACGTGGGCGTGATGATTCCGAGCGGAGATGGTGTATTAAGGCAGAAGGAAGGTGGCAATTGCGAGGGGAAGCTGTCGATGTCGACCAGAAAGTTCACAAGTTTGTCGCGACTGCCCGCGGTTCTACGTTGACGTAGCACCCGGACAACTTACTGACTACCTAAGGAACCAACGCGACCGCAGGGGCTCATTTAATAGTGGAACTCCACCTCGCTTGGCCAATCGGGTGCGCGCCAGGATCCCAGGTGCAAGGGACGAGCCAGACCCTTGGTTCGTATCAAACCTCCAAAGCTCTCATCGTGGTAATGTCCCAGTCCTTAAACTCAAGGCAGATCACCGCTGGGCGAGGGCAGCTCATCTAGGTACTCCAAGACGCGCGCCTCCCCACAGACACTCACGCGAGCCCTGATTCGTGTCGATTAGGTATGTTTATTTCTGTTGCACTGCTATCAACCGTGTTGCCATGGTCTCGGGTCGGGAGCTGAAATTTCGCCCGCCACTCTCCTCGACTCTCAGAGATCATCGTCTCATCAACCTCCATATTACCGTACTTTTCGTCTAACTATACGGCAACCAGACTGACACCTGCTGCAGCCACTCATCATGAGGTTCTCTAAGATTGCGACCAGTCCGGCGTTGGCTCGCTGCCAGACATGGACCGCTCAACGGAGATGTCCCTCGTCGCTCGGCGGAGTTCACCGAACATTGGGTCTCAAAACATGTTCTGAGCACAGAAGTAGGCTCGTCACAATGTCAAAGACCTCGAGTCAAACCGCCATCCTTCACACCTCGGCGAGATGTCTGTCAGCGACCATCTCAGATCACCGCGCCGCGCCACCACCTCCTGCCGCCGTTTACACGCCCCCCACGACCGGAATTCTCTCTGTTCTTCCCAAGTCATGGGTTCCGTATGCCGAACTCATCCGAATCGACAAACCGGCGGGCACTTACTACCTGTTCTTCCCGTGCATGTTCTCCACGCTCATGGCTGCTCCCTTGGCTGCACCCATGGCGAGCCCTGGTACCGTCGCTGCCACCACGTTACTGTTCTTCACCGGAGCTATCATCATGCGTGGAGCCGGATGTACTATCAACGATTTATGGGACCGCAACCTTGATCCCCATGTCACGAGGACACGCTTCCGTCCGATCGCCCGTGGCGCCATCACACCCTTCAAAGGGTTGGTGTACACCGGGGCACAGCTCCTCGCCGGCCTGGCCGTTCTCGTCCAATTCCCAACATCATGCCTCTTCTACGGCATTCCGAGCTTGCTCTTCGTCGCAGCGTACCCCCTGGCCAAGAGAGTCACGTACTACCCACAGTTCGTCCTCGGGCTCACCTTCTCCTGGGGTGCGTTCATGGGCTTCCCGGCGCTGGGCGTGGACTTGCTTGCCAACAGCGCCGCCTTGACCGCGGCTGCCTGCCTGTACACCTCCAACATTGCGTGGACCGTCTTGTACGACATGATCTATGCACACATGGATATCAAGGATGATGCCAAGGCGGGGATCAAGAGCATCGCGCTCAAGCACGATGCTGATACCAAGAAGGTCTTGACTGGCCTTGCCGTTGTGCAGATTGGCCTCCTTGGTGCTGCAGGCTTCGCAGCCGGTGCCGGTCCAGCATTCTTCATCGGCAGCTGTGGCGGCGCTATCGTCACGCTCGGCGTCATGATCAAGCGCGTCAATTTGAAGAGCGTCAAGGACTGTTGGTGGTGGTTCATCAACGGTTGCTGGATTACAGGCGGTGTTATCAGCCTGGGCCTCGCGGCTGACTATGGGCTGCGATACCTGAAGAGAGACGATCAGGAGCAAGGAAGCACGGCGGAGGAGTAGATCGCATAATCATGTACCATCATGTACCATCATGTACTTTCCATCAAGCCAGGACACGCCACCTCAAGGTCCTCATATGCCCGGCCATGTACAATAATCACACACTTCCACACAACCTTCCCCAGCACGCGGGCACGATATCGGTGTTTGGACGTTTTGTGATCTTCATTCATCGACCATTTCTGCCATCCGAGAGTATCAGGACCGTGACCCTAATGTGATTGATCCATGCCAATGCAAAGCGTGAACTCCAGTTGCCGAAATTTTATCATCCCCTGCCGAACTTGCTTTTCCTTGCGCGCGGAGACCGTTTACGAACGGGGCTTCTCCTTCTTCTCCTTCCACAGAGCGAGCAGACCGACACCGGAGACCTTGACGACCTTGAAGCGGACACCGGGGATATCACCCTTGGCCTTGCCCTTGCGACCGAAACCGGCGAGGAGGACTTCGTCGTTCTCGTCGACGAAGTTGAGGCAACCGTCGTTGGGGACTGCAGACACCAACTCGTTAGTAACAATGTTCCTATACACGTCTCGTGGGCTCGTGCTCGTCGCTCGCTGCTGTCCTTCGCATCGCCCATCGAGTATTCGGGGACCCAGGGAGAGGGAATCGGGGTATGCGTACCGAAAGCGGTGACCTTCTTGCCGTTCTTGATCAACTGAACACGAACGCACTTTCGGATGGCGGAGTTGGGCTGCTTGGCCTCGACGCCGACCTTCTCGAGAACGATGCCCTTGGCGTGGGAGGAGCCACCGAAGGGAGAAGACTTGAAAGCGGTACCCAGGGCACGCTTCTTGTAGCCCAGATCAGCCCAGCGCTGGTCCTTGCGGTTAAGGCGCAGCTTGCGCGCGGCGTTGAGACCTCTGGCCATGGTTGCTGAATTCGGGAATCGTCAGTCTGATGGTCAGAAAGGGATGTCGGCGGAATGATTGCGTGTGTCGCTCGATTGCTCGGGGTTGGTGTTGGGGGTTGAGTGCACCTACCGATTTGACGTGTATGAGGGTCACGAACTTCCTTGGTGGTGGTGGTGCTGCGAGCTCGCGAGAATTTTCCTATTTTTCGAGAATGTGGGAAGGTGCGGTTTGAAGGTCACGTGGACGGCTAGTGGGGGCTCTCGGCTATGTGGGGCCAGGAGCAGTCCATCGTGGATAAACGGGTCCTTGCATCAACAAGGTATTATCGGCATACTGGGGCCCCTCAACATCATGACGGGCTGCCAGGTGGTCCGGCATATCCACGGTCAAGGTCTCTCCCAGCAACAATCACCATGCAATCCAGCAGTCACATTAAGGGCACAGGCTCGGACCGGGCATGGGATATCATCGAGGAAACGCCCAATACCGGATCCATCCCTCTTGCTAGGACCAGGAGCGTTCGAGACCCACCTCCCGCACTCTTCTTACATCCATCACCTGCCGCATCTCACGTCTCCATCCCCGGCGTCCCACCCTCGGGGCCGTCATCCATTCCTCCTCTACCACGACAGCCGCAAGGCCATCAGCGTGATGCCTCTTTGACCGTATCAGGGCCCTCGCTAGGCCGGCCTGACCTCAAGACCCAGGAAAGCCACCGAAGCGCAGACAGAACGGACGCGCTATGGGCAGAGATGCAGGCGACCCTCGAGGAGGTGGAGCTGTCGGCGTCTGGTGGCACCCACGTCTTCGGCCCTGACCATGATCGGAAGCTGGAGGAGCTGAGAGCGGCTCAGATTGCCCTAGCACAAGCATGGGCGCGCAGTGAAGCTGATGATGCGATCGGCCCGGGCCACCGCGACGGCGCCATGGCGGCAGAGGAGGTGCGGAACTTGAAGGGTGCATTTCTGGGAGATGCCGGCAAGAGCGGCGACGGGACGGACGCGGCGAAGAGCACCGCGGGCACCGGCAGCGCGAGGCCCGGCAGCAGCGGCATGGGCACCGAAAGGCTGGGAGCCAAGTTGGAAGAAGAGACCGAGGCGGACATCCTGTTGGCACGCAAGAGACGCGAGGCGAATGATGAGTACTTTCAGAGGGTGAGCCAGGGGGTGCTTGACGTTGTCGCGCGGCTAGAGGAGGTTGCCGTCGCCATGCGGGCAGTCGAACAGGAGAGCAAGGACATTTGGGGTGAAAATGAGAGCATTCCGGGAAGCTCCAAGGCTTAGTCGTTCCGGATGCTTGAGGCACCCGGGGACCGACCCATTGCCGGCCGGTGTTTGGTTGATCGACTTGATGGCAAAACAAGATACCCTAGAGCAATATTACACTGGCGTTTCATTCTTTGGCAAGCACCACCTGGTCCTGGTCCATTGCATGTGAAAACAAAAGAGCCAACTCGGGCCAGTCACCAGCCTGGTGGCACGACTTTTGAATTCTTCATCAGTGCCTGGGCGGCTTAAGAGGTTTCTGATACTTCGGCCACCATTACGTTGGAAGAGGCGCCAGATGAATCTGAACAAACTCTATTTCGGCCTTACTCCGTGAGGATGTTGACCGGTGAGTTTCATATCACCAAGCCACCTGGCATCTGAATTGTGTGTGGCGTCTGAAAGTAAAAGTATACCTGAAGATCCGAAAGGTAAGTTGGTCCACGCCGTGATATCTGGACGCATAAATTGCCCCCCCTTCCGGTTTCCCTTCCGATTTCTGGCCGCCCAAGATTTCCTTTCCCTTCCCCGAAGCAGACTGCCAACTCTCCTTCCTTCTATCTATCTCGACACACTCTCTAAGCACGATGCGTATTATTCGACTCGTGGGCTTCCTCATCCTTGCGGTTTTTCCCCCACAGAAACTTTGGGACAAAACTATGGACATGCTCCAACTTACGGAGTACTCTACAATGAATCCGCTCATCCCTGGGAGGTCAAATGTGACCCCGAAGGGACATGCCAAGGGGATGACGATGTCCGCGATGTCCTCTGAACTACCAGACGAATCCGAGGACACTGAGTCTTGAAGCCAGAACTTTGCCGTGAGAAATTCCGAACCATGGCCGGCGAGTACGAGAAAGAGCGGGCTGGCGGGCAGTCATGACGAAAGAATACCGCAACATATGTTTCTGTTGGGAGGGCATCAGGTACTTGGCCGAGAAGCAGTTGGACGAGGCGTTTGATGGGCACAACGTTTATTGAGCGTCTCAGTAATCGTGCGTTGCGCCAACAGGGCGTGACCAGTCCGGGGATCAACGACAACAAGACTGAGCAGCCTTCTGAGTCCAAGGGGGTCAGCGTTGCGATCATCACCTTCTCCCGAGAAGGAGGCTCAGCTGGGGCCAGGACATCGTAGCACACTTCAACAAGAAATTTGTTTAACTTTGAAGTAGGCATCACAGAATGGGGTCGTGACTCGCCACAAATCGAGAAGAGACATACGTGCTGCACACACGGAGCAGGGGCGGGCGATGGCCCGACCTGCCATCCTCGGAAGGTGACATGCAGCCGCCTCTGACGCCACTCGGGTGAGGTGTGGTGGCGGGCGGAAATTGTTAGTGCAGGTGACAGGCACCAGGGAACCGCCCAATCAGGGTCCCCGGCCGCAACCCTTGAACTGTCAACTGCTTCATCGGACAACGAACCCGCCCTCACCACCAAACCACGCAACGCAACGAAGAGAACCCATCGCCGCATCGCACAATCCCCGTCTCCTCATCACCAACACGCTCGCAAACCTCTGCCGGAGCGTCACTCAATCGATTCACAACCTCAGCTCGACGATCCCCTCCAGCGAAAGTCACGTCATCGACCCGCAAAACCCTCTCCACCGAGACCGACACCCGCCCGCCCACTATGAAGCCCTCCACGTTCCTCGTCGCCGCCATGGCCCTTGTGCCCGGCGCGCTGGCCGTCGACAAGATGAAGAATGTCATCGTCTGGCTCGAGGACGACAAGCTGCCCAACAGCCTCATCGAGAAGGCCAAAAACGCCATTCTGGACGCTGGCGGCAAGGTCATGCATGACTATACTTTCATCCGGTACGTTACCTGCTTCGTCGCCTCTGGACATCGTCAAGAGGGCGAGCGCTGACTTTGTGTGCAGCGGTTTCGATGCCGTCGCGCCGGCCAAGGCTGTCGAGGTAGTCCAGGCATTTGACACCGGCATCAAGATCGAAGAGGATCAGGTCGTGACAACGTTCCACGAGGAGAACTGAGGGTCGCAGTGTCGTCTTGCCGCGGCATGGGCTAGTCGCGGCAACTCTCTTTTGTCGAAGGGTATTGGTTATTTGGAATGGACTTTGGGAATTGATATCCGCTCTCCGTCTCGACGGCGAAGGGCACCACTCTCGCTTATGGAGTTTCGGGCGTCTGGTTTACTGTAACATGGGGCATTGAAGCATCGAGCTCTTCTTGAGAAGTGCCTAATGACGGATGAAACCTGGAGTGATACCAAACCTTGCTGTCTCTGCTTCTGCCTCGTGATGAACGGACACGGGCTTGGTGCACGTGCTATAGATGCAACTACCCACTGTGAGAAGAAACAAGGTGGGTATCTACGGCAACTTGAGGCCTAAAAACGAAAGTTGCAGGACATTCTTCTGTATATGTTTTGAGTGTGGGAGTGTGTGCCGGCACAGCCTCTCATGGCAGACTGCCAAGAGGCGCCTCGACTTGTAATTGGAAGGGAGGCAGCCCAGGCGGCTGTACTGCATCGCCCGCTCACAGTCCAAGTATCTAGTATTTATGCAAGTCTCAGCCGCAATGGCTTCGTGTTACTTATCAGTAAGATGCCGTCGCGCCCGTCGCGGGCCCGGGCCCGGTCGATGCGGCGACGACGACGACGAGCACTTGGCAGTGTTGTCTTCTGTCCTCTTTGACGACACACACGATGGGCTTCCCCATCACATGGAGTCCCCTCGGAGACGAGGAGCTTCTGCAGACAGCCAAATGGCACTCGGAGCCTCTGGCCCGGGGAACGTTGACCATCCTGACGGCCTCGCTCATCACCATGTCCCTCTGCGCCTGGACCACCCTCCACCTAAACATAGCGCCTCAAGATGCGACTTTCTGGATCAAGTTGAGGCGGAAACTCAAATGGCTGTTTGTTGGTATCGTCTTGCCCGAATATGTGAGTGAATGAGTGGCCGAGGACGTAGAGAGAGGCCAAGTTGGAGTACTACGCTGATAGCAGCTGGATTAGGTCCTCTTCGTCGCCGGTACGCAGTGGCTAGCTGCACAAGGGGCACACCACCGAATCCTGAGCAGCTTTGCAGAGCAAGGTCTACAAGAAGCTCCCGTGCTTTCCAAGGGGCAGAGACTGTGGAGAGACATCGTCCAGGCGTCGATACGGGGTAGATGGCGTTCGGAGCCCCTGGAAGAGGATGGCACCGTCCCGCCCAGAGACGACGTCTCGCGAGATATCTCGGCCAGTGTGCGTGACGACATAGACGTCGAACTGGGCGGAACCGACGCGACGCCAGAGCCTCCGAGGCGCCGGAACCCATGGACCATCCGTCATACCCATTATGTGCAGATGGGTGGCTTTGTTTGCGACCCGAGCGAGGTCTTTAACAACGACGACAGCCCGCCGTCCGTTTACTCACAGGAGGAGTTGGGTACACGACTGGCCCTCACCGTGGAGGCAGTCGTCTTCCTGTCCAAGTCTGCACCGGACCTGATACCAGATATCTCCGAGGCCTACATCACCGACAAGAGCAACGCAGATAGTTTCTCGCGAGTGTTGGCCATCCTGCAGGCCTCCTGGTTCCTCATCCAGTTTATCACCCGTCTTTCCGTGGGACTGCCTGCCACCATCCTGGAGCTCAACGTGGTCGCGCACATCGTATTTGCCGTCCTCGTCTTTGCCTTCTGGTGGAAGAAGCCGCTCGACATTGGCATCCCAACGGAGGTGCGCGCAAGGTCTTCCGAGGACCGCTCGTTGCTTGCAGCCATGTACATACGTAGCCGGATTGGATACATGCGGCGTGTGGACGACTATGAGTCTCTGACGAGAGCACACCACACAGCCTTCCTCGACCTGGCACCTGTGACCTCCGAGTCTTCGCCCCGCCAAGAACCAGAAACAGAAGATGCTGCGGCTTCGAACGGCAGTTTGGATTCCGACGAACAATACTCCGGGTTTTCCACACGGCGCTCCTTTCAGATCTTGCTTGGCCAGAAAATACACGGCATACATGTGGTGGCATGCTCGCACCACGATATATCCACCACCATTCGGCTCGGCACATATCGCTCACCGACAGCTCTCCTGGGTGACCACATCGTGTTAGAGGGCCACTCGCCGAAATGTTGTTCGAAATGGCCAGCCTTCTCAGAAAGGGTCCCCAGCGTCACCATCAGCGACGCTCGCCGTCGTGTTTTTGAGCTTGCGCGAAGCTGCGAGCATCTCGGGGCGCTGGGAGTGCCAGCAGCACACAATGAGTCGGCTGTCAAGGCATACCTGGAGAGGGTGTGCCGCGCAGAAGACGGTAAACTTTTTGTACAAGCACTGCTCAGGCGGGACTTTCTCGTGGAACCACCATCAGATCTCGACGTCGAAGACCTGCGTGGCGTTACCGCGAACCTCTTGTTCGGCCTCTTCTTTTACTTCAGTACCATTTTCGGGATCCTTCACCTGCTGGCATGGAACGGGCCGTTCCGCACCCACGCAGAGCTGGTTATGTGGAGGATCGCGGCAACTGCGCTCATCTTCCCTCTTGTGATTCTGTTTGCGTGGCCAGTTCTCGCGGCAGCGGCTTTCCTGTTCCTCCTGCTTCTGTCGCCCTTGATCGCCCCCGTGCTGGTGTGCGTTCTTCCGCGATCTGAGATGCAGTGGTCCCGTGTCTTTAAACCCGCGAACGCAGCTTTCAGGAGATTTTATGTGCGAGAGTCGGACGGGCCTCTCCCGTCGTCAGCGACGGAAGTATCTCCGCCTAAAACGGGCTGGGACTCGGTTTTCTCTGTCGCCAAAAGCGTCAGCAGAGCCCTGTTTCTGATTCCCACGCTATGCTATCTGGTTCTCTTCTTTCCGGCGAGGTTCTTTTTCCTGGCAGAGTGCGTCATCAGCCTGATCTTTGCGCCTCCGCGTGTATTTGAGCTACCGAGTTGGGTGTCCTATATTCCGCATGTCGCTTAGGATTGATACCATGTCTTTTACATTCTTCCATCATTGGGCCGTGGCGGTGGAAATTATTAGATCGGCATTTTTATACCCAATGTATAGCAACATCTGTGCCGAAGCGCGGAGTATTTTCATATCAAAGGGGCCACACAACTTTACATGAAGCGGTGATGTATGTATCTCTTGGTCTCCTGGCGCGAGAGCTTGATGCGGCACGGCGTTCACCCTTGTCCGACATGTCCTGGGCGACAAGGCCAGAGGCCCTAACAATCTCTCAAACCCCTACCGCCAGGTAGATTGGCGGATCGCGAGGAGGCCAGAGCGCAAGGTGGGAGGTCTGCGCGGGCGAGTGAAGATCTCCTGACTCGAAGGAGGCCAGTTCAAGGTACAGCTCTCGTCCAGCAACGGGTTGAAGATGTGCTGCGGCCGGATATCAGTCTGGGACGAAAGACGGAGAGAGTGACGATGCTACCTAATGGCATTGATCTGTTGCTGGCTGGCGACTTGTAATCTTTGTTTGAGCCCCCCGCTGCAGAAGACGGGACGGGAGGTACCGAAGTACCTCCGGGCAGGGGAATGTCATGCAGGCCGCACCTGACCTAGTGCGCTAGCGTTCTCGGGGGAGGGAAATGACGACGGACCCTGGCCCGTGTCTCGTCGCGTTCCCCTGCAACTGGAACTTCCGGGGTCACGGCTCCCAAGCTAGGAGTTTCGGCTACGATAGCACATCTGATGCCTTTTCCCACCGGAGAGAAGCTTTGTTCTGAACACCACCTGCACAGATCACCTAGCCGCGAGCAGGGCCACCGTTCCGAATTCGAGGACGCTGTCCGCCGTACGACAAAGGGATTGTGCTGACTGGTCTCGCGACCCAAAGCTCTCGTCCCCCGAATAATCGCAGCTACATGCTATGTTCAGAAACACTCGACCTGAATCCCCCGACTCCTTCGACAGCTTAAAACCTTCGCCATCTCAGCTCTACTACCGTCGAGTCGTCTCCGGGATGCTCCCCTAAGATAAACAGCAAAGCCACAGACGGCACGACATCCCCGAGCGAAGTGATAACAGACCCCTCCAAGATAACGATTACTTCCCTCGATCGCAACGATGGCGCTCCCAGGGAACATGGCCATGAAATTCAGCGAAGGCGCGCAGGACGCGCTGGTCCAATGGGCCAACACATTCTCCCCCGACAAGAAGGCGGATGCAATCACCGATTTATACGACGGTGTCCTCCTCTCCCACGTCCTCTTCGACCTCGACACATCCTACGACCCCTCAGAAATCGACACCGAGGCCGACCGATGGCTCACCCAGAAGAAGAATCTCCAGAGTATATACAAGGGCCTCGTCCGGCTTGTCAACCGCAATGTGCCAGAGCTCAGCGGGCAGGCAAGGATCTCCGACTTCCGCGCCATTGCCTCCGACCCCGACGCACAGGGCATCTGCAAGGTGAGTATCCTGCGGACTGGCGCGAGGTCTCTGGCTTCTCGGCTGACACGATGCATTGTCCAGATCCTGTCCCTCATGTTCGCGGTAGCGATGCTCGGCAGCAACAACGAGCGCTTCGTCATGCGCATCACCAAGGACATCACCGACAGCGCCGTCCTGAGCCAGCTGCAGAAGATTACCGTCGAGATGAAGGGCCTCATGGACGAGACTCCTGTTGCTGGCGAAAGTGAGGCCGAGAGGGAGCTGACAAAAGACCTGCGAGACCCCGACCTTGCTTTGGAGGAGGAGAACGCCGAGCTCCATGCCGAGCTAGACAAGACTAAAAAGAGGCTCGCTGACACGACAACACGTCTGGAAAACCTCAAGGTCAGCTATGATGACTTGACAGACGAGACGACCAAGCTCTCCGAGGAGCTCGAGGCCTTCCGAAGCGCGCAGGACGGTACAAGCGATCACGTCGTCAGGGCGCTCGAAGCCAAGCTGCGAGAGCAGGACGAGCTCATCCTGAGCCAAGAGAACCAAGCTGAGGATGACCGTAACTTCAAGTCCAAGTTGACCCACGAGATCACGACGCTCAAGGCCAAGGCCGACAAGGCTGAAAAGTACGAGGACGAAGCAAACGAGCTGCGGTTCAAGGTCGAGGAGCTCACACGAAAGGCGAACATGGCCGAGAGGTACAAGCAGAAGCTTGAGGCCCAGGCTGACATCCAGAAGGAGATGGACAACCTGATCTACGAGAAGCAGCAGATGCAGCAGGACCTGATCGAGTACGAGAAGCTTCTGAAGCGCAACAAGGCCCTCGAAGACACCAACGAGCAGTATGCCAAGAGGATGCACGACTACGAGGTGAACTTTATCGAGATGGACTCTCAGCGGAGGGCTGCTCAGGCAGAGATGAATCACCTGAAAGACCTCATCCGGACACACGAAGCTCAGTCCTTGGCAGACGAGCGTTTCATCACTGAACTGCAGGAACAGATTAACTCAGGGGCTCCCAACCAGGCCAGGACCAGGACTCCCGACACTGAAGCTCCCGGGTTCAACCTGGAAGAGGAGCTCGAGAATGCCAAGGAGGTCGCCCCGAACCTAAGCGTCGAGATCTCTCGACTGAAGGCCGAGAACAACCTGCTGCGAAACAGCGTGGGCTCGGGCTCCGAGAATGCACGCCTCAGACAAGAACTCGAAGACGAGCGTGCGCAACGCAAGCGGTTGCAGGGCGACTACAACCTGAGCTTTGAGAAGCAGAAAGTGGCCGAGCGAGACATGCACGAGATGATGAAGGCACTGGAAGGCAAAGAGTACGTCAGCTTCATGAACCGGAAATTCCCTCGCGGTGGCAAGATGCCTTGGGTGACTGACGAGTTCTTAAGCAACGAGATACTCAACAACCTCAAGGCGAACATTGAGCGAGCGAACAAGGACCTGGAGCAAGAGCGCGCCACTTCCCGAGACTTGCGAGAGAAGTTGACAGACCAGAGCCGAGATCTCCTCAGCGCACAGACCGACCTTTCCGCCGTGGAAAAGGGCAGTGTAGAGGCTCTTGAGGAACTCAAGCAGACTGATCAACTAATGTCCAGCTCTCTGCGCGAGGACCTCGAGGCACTGCGCCTCGAGTTTAAAAACGCTACGACTGATGCTGATGAAACTCAAAGGGCCCTTGTCAAAGCACTCCTTGAGAAGGACAACCTGCGCAAAGAGGTCGACACTCTCAAGGACCAAGGATCCTCAGAGCAAGGGCCCGAGGCTCAGAAGAACGTCGAGAAGGTCAAGCAGCTCCGCACCAGGCTGCAGGAACGGAACGAGGTGAGTGACACAAGTCCACTCTCTTCTACGTCCTTTCGGCATTCTTCCTACTTGTACACGAGGGATCATATCGAGTACAAAACGATGTCACGGCATCTTCCACAAGATCCGCGATTTCCTCCCATGTTCATCGATGCCAACATCAGCACATACCCGCCCACTCTCCGTCAAGCTGTGCTCTGTGACAGCCGGCCCGAGGTTCAGCCAGAGCCCTTCGTCCCCATGATCCCATCGGATCCATGGGACTCACTGCAGACGATGGCACCAGTTGGTGCACATCCGCATAAGCTTGCTCCACCGCAAGAGTCGCGGCTGGCCAGGACCACCAAGCGGTGGCCCTTTCTTGCCGTGTTTAAGCCACGGAAGAAGTAGCTCTCTCAAGGAGATGAGCATTACGATAATCCCATTTAGATTGTTTGAGAGGGACTTGGTGCTGACGTCCAGCTAGCAACTTGAAAAAGCTGAACGCGATAAACATGACTTGGCGCGGAAACTCAAGGCAGTTCAGGACGGAAGTGCCGCTCTGAGCCAGAAGGTACGTGATCGACGATTTGAGCCTATTCTAATCTTACATTTCCCCCTGATCTTGTGACGTCTGCGACGACGTGCTTCCAAGTGTTGCCTTGCCCTAGTGCCTCATACTGACTTCTCAAAGGCACAATACGAGCAGATGATTCGCAATCTGCAACGCGAGAATGCGCTGATAACTACGGCATGGTACGACCTCACGAGCAGATTGCAGAGCAATCATGTCGTGCTTCAGAGGCGGAACGACGTGCCGAGGAGTTGGATCAACAAACAGCGGCAGATGGTGAACGGTAAGACGAGGCCCGCGCAACCAGCGTTCCCCCGATCCATGCTCTCGAGCAATGTCCGAACGGTGCATGTCTCGGACGTCCTCCTCGGAGGCACGTCCATATAGAAGAGAGCTGACGAGTATTCTCATAACAGCCACGCCACGGAAATAATTCTGCATGGAGGCAGAGAATCTGCACTTTTCCCGATGTACATAGTTGCACGAGGTGGCCGCATTGCCGCTGTGTGGCCACGGAGCTCTCGTGGGTTAGCATTCGATGCACACCTGGCAGCGCCACCTGGAGGCCGACGACGAGATCGTCTTGTCACCGAGGTGGTGGTTTTGCATCGACCAGTCATTTTTTCACTAGATAGAATTATACCCCTTGTGTTATCTTCCTACTTGGGTTTTGTTCGTCTGTGATCCTTCGGATGAAGTGTGCTTATCTCGTTGTCCATCATGCTGGGACTCTGCGAGATGGCACGACGAGGACTATGTCCGGTTCGATGTTACCAACTCTTATAGAACACCAACACCAGACCAACGGGAGCGAGCGGTGGCGAAATCTTGCAAGACTGTCTTCATCGTATTATGTATCGTACACCTTCCTTGCTGTTGCCGCTGAGGGGGAAAACATGACCAGAACCAGCACGTCCTTGCTTGCTCGTTGCGCTGACTGGTGGGTATCCTTGGCTCTCGCCGAAAACAAACAATATGAGCGAGCCGCTGTTCTGTGTGCTGCCGGTCCCTCCCGCCAAACGCCGAAAATACAACCAACCCGTCGATCCCGGGAAATTTGACTGAAAAAAAATCGGACTCTCCCTTCTTGGGGCCCTGAAAGACCCCTAAGACCTGAACGAGCCCGCCCCCAAAAGCAGAAGACGACGCAACGTCTCAATGTTCCGTGGTGTGTATCCCCAGAACGCCGAAACACCTCGGTCACGCCTCGTCGTCGAAATCATGTCATATAGTAGTACAGTTGTTGTGTGAATTGGCCCTCGTGAAAGAGCCTCGTAGTAGTGCTCAGGCACTGCGGTCGACGGTCCGCCGGGGCTTGTAGTTGGGCATCTCGTCGAAAGAGCGGTCCTTCGGGTTGTAGCGGTACGCGTGGAAGTCGATGCCGTAGGGCTTTGGCTCGATGGCGTACAGCATGCCCAGGGGCACGTCGAGGTCCGCGATGTCCTCCCGCTGCAGGTCCATGAAGTATGCCATCAGCACGCGGCACACGGAGCGGTGGCCTATGATGAGGATGTGGTCCTGGATGCGCTCGATCTCGCGCACCATGTCGCGCAGGCGGGCGATGACCTGGAGGTAGCCCTCGCCGCCGACGCCCGGGTACACGTAGTGCAGCTTGTCTCGGGAGCGCTTGTCGTATTCCCCGGGGAAGTCGCGGGCGATCTGCTCGTATGTCATGCCCTCGAAGAGACCGGCGTTGAGCTCGTTCAGCATCTCCCAGTTCTTGACGTCGTACTCGTCGTCGGCTTCGAAGGGGTCCGCGGTCTGGACGCTGCGGCGCAGCATGGACGTCCAGACGCAGAAGTTCTTCTCGTCCAGCTCCTGGTTAATCTCCGGGTAGGGTGGTGTGTGATCGCCGGGCAGGGGTGGGAAGGAAGACTGCGCGATTTTGTCCTTCTGTTCGATGAGCCACTCCTTGCGCTTCTGGGTCATGAACTCGTGCAGATCTTTGCCGTACTGTAAGCCGCCGGGAGTGAGGTCAGAATCGCCACCGAGCTTGCCAAGCTGGTTGTCGATGCTCTGTCCATGGCGGGTCAGCCAGATTTGTCGCGGGGCGAGGTTGAAGGTCGTCAGGTAGGAGCTGATGCCCCCGCTGAGGAAGCCTCGCAGCCTGTGCTGGATGACCTTTCTGCCGACGTCGATGAGCTGGATGTACTGCATGTCGTGGGCCTCCTCATATGCGCCGATGGGCTCGTAGGCGCATTCGTATGCGGCTACTCGCTTCTTGAAGTCCTCCAGGGATTTGATCGGGTCCTTGTCCTTGTAGTCCGGGCCGGACAATTTGAGACGCATGTTGGCCTCGAGAAGGTCCTTGTCGTGGCATATGGATTCGATGAAAAGGATGCCCAGCCGGTCGTCCCTCGCCTTGATGCGATCGACGAGAAGCTGGCGTCTGTGGACGGTGCTGTTCGTTGCGTCCAGAATGCCCACGGAGCCCTTCCCGACCAGCAGATAGTCCAGAAGCTCGTCCAGGGTTTCCATTGCCACCTGCTCTCGGATAGCAGACGCCCTCTGGTTGTGGGGATCGAAGAAGTTTGCAGATTGGTCCATGGAGGGGTCTCGCTTCTCCGTGTTGTTGAGGTCCAGCGCCGTCGGTTCCCCTGCGCCAGGGGCAGGATTGCCGTTCAGGAGGATGGAGGCCGCTGCCGTGGGAGGGTCAAAGTTGGTGATGGACGGCTGGTTGTAGAAGGGCTTCGACGGCGCCATGCCCGCGGCAATTCGACGCCTGTTTCCGACGTTGAAGATGCGCGAGTTGTGCTGCATCCACGAGAGGTATCGCTGGAGCTTCTTGGTGATGTAGGACTTTCCGCGGGCGGGGAGGCCGACCATGATGATGACCATCTTGGCAGCGACGTCTCGATCGGGGATTCTGCCGTCGGGGGATGCTCGAGAGCGTGTCATGCCAGGGACGTTGAGGGTCGTGGCATGGCCGCGAACGCGGGGCGTCGTGCTCGCCGAGTTCTGCCTCCTAGGGGCGCTGTCGCAAGATCATGTTAGTCTGGCACTTCGATTATCGCGAGCCGGGGCGCAATGCGCTTACACTCTGGGCGAATTTGGCGCAGTCGAGGCGACACTTCGCAGATTGGGAGGCGTGTCGGTGGCCGCTGTGCCGGGGCCGAACCCGCGGTCGCGGAGAGGGAGCGAGCTGCTGATGTCATTCAGGGAGCGCAGGGCGTGGGCCATGGAAGGCAGGGCCGGTGGCGGGAGGAGCGCATCGTGAGCGGACGGCGCCGGCGGCGGATGAGGATGAAGTTGTGCATCATCCTTGGGATGGGATGTGATGGAAGCAATGTCTGGAGATGGCGCTGCGCGGTTGCCGCTCATCACGGCGAGCTTTGCCAGGGCCGACTGCTTTGCCTGACTGTGCCCGTAGTCTATAGACACGGGATGTTGGTTACTTTGGAGCCTTTGTTGGAGATCCAGCGTGAAAGATTGGGGGGAGGATTGTTGCTGTAAGTGTTGGGTGCTGGAACTGGCGCTGGCGCTGGCCAGGGGGGCGGCCGAGAGTAATGGGTGGTTGCGTAATAAGTTGGGGGCGTGCAGGAAGGATGCTGCCGCTGCCGCAAAGGAATACAAGTAATGTGGTGAGGGGGTATCTCTCGTTCAAAGACCAGCATGAGAAAAGATGAAAGAGGCGAGGAACGGACCTGGCACTTCAATGTAGATTCTCGAAGGCATCGGCTCTACAGCGTGGATGGGAGGTTGAGGAGGAGGAGAATAATAATTCTGGCGAAACTTTGCTCCCGCGGGAAGCAGAAAACCTAAGTAAGTGCGAGGCACTCGCACGACCTATGATGTCGGGGCATTGAGTCAGAGAACCTTGCTTTGAGTTGGGGGGATGGCCGCTGTGGCTGTCACTGACCTTGCGCTGATGGGCAGCGGAGTTCACGAGGGCCAGCCAATCGGCGGCCGATGCGCGGCGAGCTGGGAGCAGGATTTGGGGCGATGATCCCTGAGTGCTCCAGCTTTGCGCCTTAGCGTTCTTGGTGGGTTGGCAATGACGGGTTTGTCGAGCCGAAGAATAAGGGGTCCTGCTGGGCGATCTTTAGCCTGCGGCTTCGTGCTTCCAGGTGGGTATGTAAGGGGTTCCAGGGTTCCCGTCGCGTTGGGGAGGACAAAAAAGTTGCTGAGGGAGTTGGGGAAATGTATTCGGAGATGCAAGCCCGCGAACTGAGACTGGTGAGATGAGGGCGGCGCTGCTCACCCTTGGCCGACACCAGCAGAACGAACAACAGACAGCACTTTGGAATGCTGGACGGGCGCGTGTGGTGAGGACAGGAAGACGCGAGGGAATATTCAGACAATGAGGGAAAAAAGCAGCGGCCCATACGTACCTGGAACAGTAATGCGATTCGGGCTCTCCCAGGACTCGGAGGAGGAGGAGGGGATGGCCCGAATCGGAAGTGACCCCAACTGAAGGGTCCAGTCCAGCCATGCGGTCGGGACTTTTAGTGGTGGTATGAAAAGGCTCAGTGGGACTGAGCTAGAATCTTTTAAGAAGCTCTGAATCGGTGTCCGGTGGCGGAGACGGGACGGCGGGGACGGGGAGCAACAACGGAGGTTGAAAAAGACCGAAGCGAGAGGGGAGGGCATCGAGGCAAGAAATATCTCTTGCTGCCAGCAGGGCACCGACGAGATGCCTGAGGAGGATGGCCTCCCGGACGCCATGCCTGCCTCCATGAGGCATGGACACCACGGTGGTCATTGCAGCCTCGCAATCTGCTGTTGTTCGGGTCCCTCCCGGGCCTTCCTTGCTCATGCCACCCACCCCCTTGGGTCGATTTCACAGGACAGTGGGTGTATACTGGACAGACTGGTGGTGGTGTGTTGACCGGCGCGCAGCGCTGCGCCGGGGGCTCGTCTCGAGCGTGGGATGAGCAACTTCCAGCACGCTAGGTACAGTACACCAAAGGCCTCGTCTCGAATCGACTGAAGCCGTCTCATCCTCATCTTCCTTGACGAAAATACCTGATACCACGAATGTATTCCGAGTCCTCAGACGGGACGATCCCATCGCAGTTCGAGGTGTATTCTTAGCCCGCTATGACACGCGGCTTGCTGCTAGACAATCCCGCCTCGCCCTGCGAAACAAACCCGCGAGGCGAAGCTGACATGTGCGCTGAGATGCTGTTGTCATAGGCGGCAAAATAGCTTTGGATTCAGATTAGTCGTCGCACTCTCGTGCCACCGGACTGAGGTGCTCTCTGATGCCCATGCCTTTCTTGGCTCCAGTCCGACAGGCGGGATCTGGACGGGAGGGCCTTGTCAGGGTCAGACTCCGAATCTCATCGGACGGGCATTCAGTTTCATTCTCGTCCCCGACGACAACCTGGCCCTCCAAATTGATGCCAAGCCCCTGCTTGACAGGCTGGGCGTCATCGCATGTGTGGCGCTGCCGTTCTACATACGGTACCTACTGTACGCACTGTTGCTCGGTGCAGTGCATGAGTAGCTTGCGAACCCGTGGCGGCGGCCTCGTCTTCTGAGTGGTGTCCTGGACTTGGGGCTCGGGCGCCAGAGATGCTTCAGCCTGAAGGCACATGCCCGCCAAGCTGCTGGCTTCGGTGTCTTCCTCCCGATATAGCCCAGCTTCGCCAGCTATCACTGAGCTTCAGTGTGCCCCAGCATGTGCCTGGGAGCGTCAGTCCACCCGCTGCTCCCGCCCGCCAAGCTTGCATCGCACCGATTTTGATGAGAATGAACACCACAAATACGCGACATCAGCAGCTTTGCGAGTGGCAAGGTCACAAGACGTGCCATATTACCAGGACCACCGACGGCCTCAGGGGGAAGAACAGTACCTGCTCCCTGTTAGCCACGTCGGGCTCAGGGATAACTCCTGCTCGGCGGCCTCCTCCCGGTCGCCTCGCAGCGCACAGAGGCTCCTGTTGCTGGTACCGGCGGTGGTGTCGGACGAGGTCTTGAACAGCCCTGGTCCACGTAAGAATACCAAGCACCGACTCATTCGCCAGGAACTGCACCAATCCAAGCAAGATCAGCGACTGCGCCAACACAACGGCAGCCTCACCCGGAGAGCGTTCGTATCGGGCTGGCCGGGACTTCAGCGACCTGGCCGAAAATCGACACCCGGATGATGTGCTTGATGGGCAGCCCATGGCATCAACTGCCCTCGCTGTGTTCCCAAGGTACGCTTGGATGTTTGTCACCGTGCTTGACTCGTTTGCAGAACTAACAACGGGACTTCGGCCGAGATGCAGGACGTGGCCAGGAACCGGACTCCAGTGCTGCTGCAGCTTGCTGCTGGTGCGTTTTGGGGATGTCACTGGATCCACTCAGCGAGATCCTATCGATAAGCGATAAGATTACTGACAGTCGCTGCGAACCACCAAAAATTGTTCGTGAGACAGGGATTCAGCGCAGAGAGAAAGAGAGAGCGAGCCGAGGAAAACGAGTAAAACATCAAATTCAGGTAGGATTTTGAGTCATCGTTTGATTCTGCCTAGAATTCTCTGACGTTGGGCTCTCGCTGTTGCACCGACTGAGTACTGGGCGTTGGCTAAAACGCTGCTTCCATTCTCGTGCAACTTTCCAAGGCCGCTAACATCTCTTCTTGTCACAACCGCAACCAAGCCCGGAGTTCACCTGCCTGCCTGCCCACACTGTTCCCTCCGTCAACAAGCTCCGGCCGTCTCTGTGCAGGAGCTGCCTGCTCTTACTTTCTTTTGGACCCGGTAGAGCACACACGAGTCTCAGGCACCTTTTGCTTGAGAAGCAATTTTCGTCCAGCCCAACTTGCAACGAGGTTGCCATCCTTTACAACCGGCAATCGCAGGATTCCCAAGGAAGCGGTCATCGAGCGGGACCCCCCGTTGCGCTTACCGTCACCTGCTCCTTTGCGGCTTCGCGCCTACCCTGATACGCGGGCTGGCTGATTTCAGGCAGGGAATTGACTCTGGTCCGTCCGTCCAGGGTCCAAATTCTCCACGGACCACACCCGCCAGTTTGAGTCGCAGCGAGGTCATACCATCTCCCATCGCAAACTCCGGTCGTCCCAAGGGCCACCGCGTTGGCATCATTCTTGTTTTGGTAGAGGCAGCGTCTGCGTCTTTCCCCTGTCAGCCCTGGCATGATGGAGTCCCTCATATCAGGGTCCTCGGAGGCTTCCGAGAAGATACCCGAGTTCACCGGTCCAGACGTCATTCAGCCTCATGTTCTCGTGGACGACCTCGTGCCCGACCATCTGGGACAGGGAGTCATCATCCCCTTGAAGACAACACTGGAAATCCGTCAGGACCATACGGTCGTCCAGGCGTTCATCACACGAGTACCCACCAAGGCCGCAAACGACTTCATCACGTATGTGTTTCCACCCCCTTCGCTACGCGCAATAACCTGACTTCTGACACTTTGATTAGTCGACTTCGTTCGGAATTCCCCGACGAGGTGGCTAAGTGCCTTCCTCACCTTCGGAGATGCGTCAAACCCGGAGACCTCCCTCCCCACCTCAAGGCACAGTTCATGAACGAGTCTTCCGACGGCAGGCAGGCCCATACTGGCAAGTCGACGTGGGTTTACATCATGCTCTGCCCTCCTTCGGCTATCAGCTCGGCAGAGCTGATCGACATCCTCTCGGCGATCGAGGGCCTTGAGGAGAAGGCAAAGATCTTTCTCGAGACCATCCCAGTCCCTCTGACGCCCCCTGTTTCGCAGATACAGGCCGCTATGTGGTCAACGCAATTCTGGCCGTGCGTGTATCGCAAGAATAACCCACTTGGCCCGCACCCGTCTCTCATCGCCCGCGCAACTGAGGTCATTCGAGATGAGACGTCCATGTGGATGGCTCTGGCTCATCGCGTCGCCCACGCATCCCAGCAGGCCGGAATAGGGGAGGCGATGGGATGCGTCATTGTACAGCGCGAGGGAGGAAGATCGGAGCTCGTCGCGGTTGCCGGAGATGCCCGCTGGCACCAGGAGCCCAAGCGGTGCGGTACCGGCAACCCGCTTGCACATTGCGTCCTCCGTGCTATGAGCATGGTCGCACAGAAGCTGGTACGGCACGAGAGAAGAGCCGCTGGTCTTCCTTTCGTTCACGCAAACATGGAATTCGACGCTTTTCAAGATCGGCCGTTGCTGGAGGAAGAGCGCATCGTGTACGAGGAGGACCACCCGAACTCGGACGGCTATCTCTGCCACGGTCTCGAGCTGTACACAACACACGAACCTTGTGTCGAGTGTTCCATGGCTGTGCTTCACTCCCGCATGGGCAAGGTCGTCTTTTGCAACCGGATGCCCCTGACGGGCGGCATGGCGTCTGAACAGCGAGGCGAAGGCTACCCCGACCTTGCTGGCTTTGGCGGTGGCCATGGGCTGGGCCTTTTCTGGCGCCGCGAGCTAAATTGGAGCTTGCTTGCATGGGAATGGGAGATCAGTGACAAGACCAAGGCATGCCCACCGATCAAGCACACTGTCCATGCTTGAAGGCAAGGGCCCCTTCGCACCACCAGGGCCTGACCTACTGGACTTCTCGAAGTCGGAGAAGCAATCTTTTTATCCCGTTGTTACGGCATGATGTATTATTGGAAGAGGCACGGCAGCCCTTCCCCTCAGCTGTCCATATCCATGAGAAGGACCTGGAGGATGGCTCGCGTTGCAAGATGGTGGCCCGAAAGCTGTATGATTCCATAAAACGTAGCCGAGTTTTTGGTCGCTGAGATATCACCACAATGATGAAGTTACCCAGTTACGAGCGTCTCCCTCAACACTAATAATTGCAGAATATGCGATGCCTCTTGTTCTTCTTAAGACCACCTCAGACCGAGGCGGGGAGCGCGTGACGAGGGGCAGTTGGCTTATCTTATCACCACCGGCTGCCCTGGCTTTCAGCCTTGTGCTTTCCCTCTTTGTCAAGGGTCCTGCCTGATCAACAAACACTCGCCGACAAACATCGCACCCTTTCTCCCTCATAAACTTCCAGACCCCGTCGAGCATGGGATTCTTCTGAATATTTTAACCTCAACCTAGCTTTCGCGAGCTTCTCTGCTCCCTTTCCCCCCAACTTTCACCGAGTCGGGCGCACGCGAACCGATTCCGTGCCACGGCCTTCGCTTCTGCCCTCGGCCAAGATCATGCTGCTGTAACGAACCGACGGGCTGAAGCATATGCATGGGTCCATAAGAATCGCTGCGAAGATTTACCCTACGATACACCGGCAGGTTGGAGCCCGAGTTCTCTCCGCGATCACCGACATCATGGTCAAGAGATCGAATGATGAAGCTGCCCCGAAGGCCTCCAAGAGACCCAAGACAGACGGTCCGAAGTTTTATGCAGTCCGGAAGGGAGTGACGCCTGGAATATACAATAGCTGGAAAGACTGTCAAGACCAGATCACCGGTTACCCTGGCGCGCAATGTGAGTATCGCAGGGTCGTGTATGGAATGTGGACAGCAGGGCTAATGGAGCAACCAATAGACAAGTCTTTCCTCGATCGCTCGCAAGCCGAGGAGTTCGTCGCCGGCAAGAATCCTCTTGTCCCGAACAGCGCACCTAAGCCCACCAGGTACTACGCTGTCGCAAGCGGCAACGATACGGGCATCTTCACCGACTGGAAGGACGTCGAGCCAGCGATCACCGGAGCGAAAGGGCCCAAGTACAAGAAGTTTGACGACCACGCCAAGGCTGTCGAGTTCATTGAGGAGTGGGGTGACGCGGCGGCGATACGGAAGGTCAAGGAGAGCCTCAAGCGGCGCCCGGCTGCAGCAAGCACGGCTGCCAAGACGAAGCAGCCAGTCAAGACCGCGCAAACCAGCAAGTCTCGGCCAAAGGATGGCACGCTCGCCATCTACACGGACGGAAGCAGCCGAGGTAACGGACGTGCGGGCGCGACTGCCGGCGTGGGCGTCTACTTTGGCCCGGGGGACTCCCGCAACTTGGCGGAACCGCTCGACGGAATGCCACAGACGAACCAACGCGCGGAGCTGACGGCCATTCTGCGGGCCTTGCAGATTGTGCCCCTGACGCAGGACGTGGAGATATTCTCCGACAGCCAGTACTCCATCAACTGCATCACGGTCTGGTACCAGTCCTGGCAGAAGAGGGAGTGGAAGACTGTCAATGGGCAGGAGATCAAGAACCTGGACTTGGTGAAGGAAACTCGCGAGCGGATCGAGGCGAGAGACGAGGCGGGCAGCACCACGACGTTGACGTATGTCAAGGGCCATGCCGATAATGTTGGCAACATAGCGGCCGACAGTCTTGCTGTGGCGGGTGCAAAGATGGATGCTGGTCGTCGCTAGGTGTGGCGGGGACGGCCGGCTGTCGTCGACAGTCATAGGGTGCCGGGGAGGGCCTTTTCTTTAGGTTTGGTCATTGTTATGAGCGTCTATACGAGATACCTTCCTGTATGTGTGGTGTTTGGATTTCACTTCCGTCCGTGGGACTGACGATTGCATGGAACTACGTAGCCAGTGTCGAGCACATTACCTCTGCATTTTCTCCCCTACATGCCTTGGTGCGCGAGGAAACGAGCGTGACGCGTGTGCGTGAGGGCTTCAGGCCGCCAACATCGCGCGTCGTCGACCCGTCAGGTCTGGGGTTGCGGGGCGGCGAGGTCTAGGCCTCGCGGGGACAATCATCCTGCCCCTTTTAGGGGCGTGCGGCGAGCGACTAGCTTTGATATATGCCCGCGAGGGAGGCTCAAGCTCGCCCGACGCTGCGTGGGGAGTTGGAACGTGGAGGGTCCAGTATGTTGTGCGTGTACATTCCAGGCAGATTGTTCTAACGAAAGCAAGGGAGTCTCGTATGAAACTACGTGGGGGGAAGCGGCCAGCCTTTGCGCAATCGTGCTGATGCTTGGGACCGGGTGGTATCGGTGATGTTTGAGGTAAGGTGCATGGTGGAGCGCGCAGCGCATGCTGCAATGAACCAAACGAAACACACATTGGGAGAGCTGCATCAACAACGCTTGACGTAAGATAGATAGCGCTCCTGTAAGGCGTCTTGGACTTATCGTCCTGCTCTGGCAGCTGCGTGATTTTTGTTTTGGGTTTCGGCCTGGCACCGAACGTATGGTCGGTCGTACCTCGAAATAAACCCGGACGATCGATCCGGCGAGGGACGAGAAGAGTCTGCTTCGCCTGTGTGGCTGCACGTCGGAGGCTTAATAGTGAGGTGGTTGACCTCATGGAGCTTGCTCATGCTGCCGCCCCCCCACGACGTACCAGGCGCCCGCAGCGACGAAGGGTCTTTCCAGGTGGCTGAACTCAATCTCTCCTGTCCCTGGCCGAGCCCGGCTCGTTGGTGTGGTCGCATCGGAGAAGAGAACAGTTGTCAGTCTCGAGAACCAAGGCAGAGGCAGCAGCCAACAGCCCAGGCTCATGAGAGCCGCTTGTCGAGACTACTGAGCAGGCAGACATGTTGGGAAGACCCGGCAGGTGAGGTCGTCAGTGCCACCGGAGCTCGGCGCGACATCGAACACGGGTCCGCTCCGGGGGGCGAGCTGTCAGTGTGGTGTTGACTGTGTGGAGGGCGAGCCGTCTGCCGATGTCGCTCGCACTGTAAGATTGTGTGGCACCGTGCCTCGGAGCCGCTGCATAATAACGTCGAGGTCGGTGAGGGCACGCCACTCAACGGAGGCAATTGACAGGTCAGCCATTGGCTGAAACCTTGCACTCACAGTTCATGGCGGGGCGCAGAAGGGAAAATGTTTACAGTGCGAAAGTTGGATGTGGACTTCCACCCAACCTCAGCCACGGATGTCGACCCAGACCTACCTTTCCTACTAATGCGCCGCCCCTTTCGATAACAGCGAGTATTTCGTGTCGACCTGTTCCCTTGCAAATCCTCATCCGTGACCTCGCAGCAGAGAAGAAAGTTCCTTTTACAGGGCGACAATTCCATCGGAGACACCTCACCCATTGTTACCCAAGTTTACGAGCCTCAACCCGCGCCTAACTGGACTGACAGGCGCCCTTGAGACATTGGATCCATTCCAACGACAGACGTGCATCCTCTCTGGGAGGTGTCTTGCGCCCAGTGCGGCTCGGGGACCAACCACGGTCGGTCGGGTCCTCTTCTCTTGTTGAGAGCCCCATTCGACTTCTCCCGTCCACGACACATTGGCTTCCTCCTCAATCGTGCGTGCAGCCCTGGTCCGAGGTGATCGGTAAGACCAACGCGAGCGGGAAAATCGCCCAAATACCCGGCGCATGCTCATTGCGAACTCTGGCGACCCGAAGGAACCTCTCACGGCAACAAGAGTCGCTCCAAGTCGATACTTACCGACGCAAGCGACGGCCCCCTCCACTCACCACAACGCTGTGAACGAACAGTGGGTGCAGGTAAAGGCGTGGACAGTCCCCGCTCTCCACTCCACCGGGCAGGCTCGGCGCCACTCAAATCCGTCTGCGAAGGAGCCACTGGACCATCCCTTCTCATTTTCCCCACAAGGCGACCGCAAACTGAGCTATTCTCCTTCAACCCTTTCCCAGTCTTGTCGACATCCAGCGTCCCTGAATACCATCACCCCTCGACACGACATCTCCTTCGCTGGCTATGACGGATGCTGGTGCCGGTACCGGTGCCAGCCCTCTGATCGTTGGCCCAGTCATGTCCGAAAACCCGGTGTATAGCGACTTCATGCACTACGACGACGACGCGTTCGCCGCCGCCCAGGCTCTCAACCTCAACCCCGGCCTGGCTTCGAAACCCTTCGACCTCCAGGATCCCAAAGCCGCACCGACGACACTCGGCGCCTCTGACCTCGGCAACGCCGAGTCTCCCGACTCGTTCCGCGATTCATCCTCGGACTCGGGCTCCTCCAAGCGGACAGGCAGTTCTGCCATGACGGCTGGCGATGTCTCCATGATGGACGGGCCCGACGATGCGAACAAGGAGTGGCACTCGCCGTATCACAACGGCGCGGCCGATGAACCCCCGTATTTGTTCGGTACCAGTGCCACGGATGATCCATTCGCTGGCGAGCACTTCTTCGATTTCGACAGCGCATCGAGTAGTCCCGAGGCTCCTGTCAATGGCGGCACCGTTGCAGTCGAGTCACCGGCCATGCCAACCTTTTCTACGAACGGCGCCAGAACCTCCACCACCCCGAGCAGGAGCAAGCCGCACCCCTCGAGGAACCAGTCCAATGCCACTTCCAACGTGAGTCATGCACCTGATGCCCTCGCTGCCGTGACTTTCTCTCCGGAGAATGATCGCAGACGCGACGGATCAGAGGCGCTGCTTCATGCAGTCCCGCCGATCCCAAGAGAGCGCCTTGTTGACCCATCTCTGCAGTTCCCCCTCACACAACCAATGAATGGGCTTCACATGTCTGGCTCCCGAGAAGTGTCGCCTCTCTCGCAGGAGATGCCGAGCCATCAGGCCTCGCCATCCGCCGTATTCAATAACTCCCCTTCCCCGAGCAACCCGATGGAATTCAACCCTGCGTTGTACGCGGCCAGCATGGCTCCCGGATATTGGCCAGGACCAGTGGGCGATCTGCTCAACGGCCATCATATGGCCACTCCGTTTACCCAACACCAGATGATGCGCTTGGCGTCCCTTCATACGCAGGCCATGCCGATGCGCTGTCAGCTTCTCATAAAACCCACACCAGCCAAGTCTCGAGTGGAGACCCAGATTCCCATTCAGCTGACGCTCCGTGGCGCGCCGGCCACGATCAAGCGTCTGCATCTCCCTACATATACAATTTCCAAACCGAAGTTGTTGGCAAAGCCGCCGGTCGATCGCCACCCGGATATGCTTGAGCTCTACACGCAACTGGTCTGCACAAGCGCCATGGGGATTCAAGAACAGAAAACCCAAGCAATGCACAGAGCGGCAACAGCATCGCATCCGCCAATTATGTCCGAGGAGGCTCGTGCCGAAGAAAAGACTTCCGGCAACTCTCGCGACAGGGCCCAGAACGGCGGAGAAGTTCGAATTTGCCAAGGATGCATCACGCGGGAGCAGAAGAGGGCAGGCAGGAAGAAGATCAAGAAGGTGGAGGAGGAAGAACTGTGGAGGCAAGACGAATCCCGTCGGGTGATTGTTTTCAACACTCAAGAGGTCAAGGAATGGCAGACTTCGCCCGATGGACCTGCCATGACGCCACCGGACCTGTTCGTCGACGCCCCCATGCGGATTGCATGCTACTGCCGGCATCACTCCGAGAAGCTGGGGTTCCAGGTCATTTTCACGATCAAGGACTGGCAGGACAATGTTGTTGCCCAGGCGATGTCGCCCTCCATCATGATCACCGACGACCACAAAACGCATCCGGGCGTTCCTCCACCATCGCTGAACACGACAATGCCAGAAGGAGACAGCGCCATGGCGGGCAGCCCTCTCAACACGGCAAACAGCGTTGGGCCTTCGCCGTCGAGCACAGACCTGCAGGCTTCGCAAAGAAACCAGCTTTCTTCGTCCAACAAAGTCCCGGCATCGATGTCGCGTCCGGTCTCGCCGTCATCAAGCATGGGTCCCGCACCGAAGAAGCGGAAGGCAAGCGGGTCGAGGGTGCCGATGGAGATGACAATGACCAGGCTCGACGCTTCTCCACCGCTGGGTGTCCAGTCTCTCGTCCCTCCCTCGCGAGCATCCGTGTCTGCTACAACGCCTCCATTCACGCCCATGGTAAATTACAATTCGCCTGAGGCCATGTTCTCTCAAGGAGGGGCGGCCGCCAGCATCCCGCCAGGGTTCAATGCCGGCGCAATGGCACCCAACAGCAGGGATCCAGGGCTTTTCTCCAACGCAAATAGGTCAGCCAGCATGGACAACATGGCAAGGATGTTCTCGGCGCCAACGTCAGCGCATCATAGCCGGGCGCCAAGCCCGAATACCCTCAGGCAGGGCCTCGGTGGCGTGCCGCCCGGTTCTTTGGCGCAGGGCCTCAACGGGATGTCATACATGCCAAGTACCCCTGGCGCACCCTCCCCGCTGCCAAAAATCCACAAGATCGTTCCCGGCGAAGGACCGAAGGCAGGAGGAATCGAGGTTACCATTCTCGGTAGCGACTTCACGGAGGGACTCGTGGTCTACTTTGGAGAGCACAAGGCCACTACGACGACGTTCTGGGGTGAACAGTCCTTGGTTTGCTTGCTTCCTCCGGCGTCAAGGCCCGGTCCCGTACCTGTCACCATTAAACAGGCACAGTCGCAGAGCCAACCTTTCACGCAGGGTCCACACATGTTCCGCTACTTGGACGACGAAGAGTCACAGCTCGCGAAGATGATGCTTGGCATGATCTCTCAGAAGATGACGGGTCATATTCTTGACGTTCGGGATCTCGCCGCACGAATCATGAACACGCCAGACGTGGACTGGAGCAGCCTAGGCTCTGCGTCAGGGTCCGCCGCTGGCTTCGGCACCAATAACTACACTACTGGCCTCGAGTCTCAGCTACTCAAGTGCCTTGAACTCATCGATCTCGACGACAGCGCTCGGATGCCCCGGTTAGATCTCAGACGGTCGGCTACGGGCCAGTCCATGTTGCACCTTGGCTGCTCTCTCGGCTACCACAGATTCGTGGCTGGCCTGGTCGCCCGAGGCGCCAACCCGGACTTGCGTGACAGAGGTGGCTTTACCCCTATGCACATGGCCGCATTGAACGACCACGAAGCCATCGTTCGCCGCCTGATGCAAGCAGGAGCGGATCCCACCATCAGGAGCCTGTCAGGGCTGCGTCCCGCTGATTTAGCACGCTCACGGAAGGTTGTGGAGCACATTCGCCGCTGCGAACGGCACATTCGATCACGCAGCGGAGGCTCGCTGCATAGCAGAGCCAACAGCGCCGCCTCCCTCCGGTCTCTCTGGGATCCTCTCACTTCATCCGCCGAGTCCAACCCAGCATCAGACGGCGAGGAGAGCCCCGAATACTCTTCGGGAGACTTCGAAGACGACGACGAGGAGGAGGATGTGGATGACGCGTGGCTCGATATGCGTAGGGCCTCGTCTCACCCGCTCGGCCCAGGCGCAGAGCGGAGAACAAGCCTTGCTCATGACCGCGGTGATCTTCCAACGGAGCCAGAATCGCCGACGACGGCCCTGGCGGCCGTGGTTCGCGACCAGGTCGCGGCACAGCTTCATCAGTTCCAGCAGGCCATGCAGATGCACTTCCCGAATTTCGGGCAGATGCCGAATCTTCCTCAGATGCCCACGTTCCCGAGAATGGGCCTGCTGCCGAATTACCAGACGTATCTGGAACAATCGCAGATCATGGGCAGAATGAGCTCCCTGATGCCAAACATGTCCAGCTCGTGGCACGGATCGTCCAACGACGAACACCCGAAGCCAGAACATGGCAAATGGTGGGACTTCTCGTCATTACTCAACAAGGATGCGGCACCTCCGCCAGCATACTCCGAGATTTATCCTCGACAAGGGGAGGCTTTCGACACGAAGCAGGCTTCTGCTGCCCTGGCTGCCGCAGAGGCGGCAGCGGACACGAAGTGTTCCAAGTTGTTCGACACAGAAACGCAGAATGTAGAGGTCGTGGAAGAGGCCGCGGAAGCGTCGAGCAGCACGCCAGAAGAGCCAAAGGCTCTGAGGATCGGGCGGAAGGCGGCAATCACGCGAGAGCAACAGCAGGACTTCTTACGTGTGCACGCCGAGAAGTTCAAGGGGATGCGCAGTGACAAGAACCTCTGGTTCATCTGGGTGAGTATCCCTGCAATCCTTACACATTGGCAATGGTCCCGTTCTAACGCGCATCAGATTCCTCTGCTCACGCTGATCCTTGCTACTATGCTCTACAACCGTTTCCCCGAGGTCTTCACCATGATCTGGATGGTTCTGCGTTCCATCTTCTTCGGCCAACCCTCACAGACTACCGGCGCCCCTGGGGCAGCCTCCGTGCCTGAGGAGAGGGTTCTGGAAGTGTTCTAACACTGGTAAATCCCTACCACGACTTCATTTGTAAAGGTCTGGCGCCGAGTTGCTGGATACTGTTTCTTTTGCCTGGCGCATCTGGCGCCATGGCAACTATTTTACGACACAAAGCGCATGGCATTCGACCAGCCTTACCACAACATTCGTTTCTCCAGCCTGGCGCATCTGACGGAATGACGACTACCTTGCTTGCTACACGAAGCGCATGGCGCGCGTTCGACCAACCTTTACCATCACATTCGTTTCTCGACATGCAATATTTCTTCTATGCAGCCCCCTTTGCATCTATTCACAATTACGACACGCAAGACCTGGGTGTCCTAGACGATCAGCCTCTTTCCTGGCTCGCATCAACACGAAAGGGTCATCGCAGGCCTGTACCTCTATACACTTCGACGAGGGCGTTGGACAGGCGTGGGAGCAGAGACGCTTTGTTTTTCCTGAGTTTATGTAGACAGTCAGCCGAAATGCGCTCTCCGAGCGCAATAATGGATACCACAATCTTCAAACATTTTATCTGGTCGTGTTGCGTGATGAAGTGGTACAATCTGGGTGTTCACTGTGAATGAGTTGTGTCGACCCTAACTGGAAGCTCGAGTGAGGTCAGGGGCAGGACTTACAGTAGTCGGGACGGCGAGATGTGGAGTACTGCCGAGGTATTTCCGCCGGGCCCCACCACGAGGCGCGAGGTGGCCGCTCCCGCTGCACTGAGCACGAAGCTCTTGGGAGCTCACGGTTCCACCAACGACGACGACGAGACCTTGCAACTGTCCACTTCCATCGACACCTGCGTCCCAGGTTTTGGAACATCCCATTACCGTAATGAGGGTCGCAGCTCTTCTGACCGCCCTCGGCGCGGTCAGCCTGGTGCACGCAAACCCGCGCATCGCCCAAGTCTACTACCAACCCGTCTCCTCGACATCTCCCCAACCGCTTCCCCTAGCCGATATCACCTTCGACCCATCGGCGCCGTCCACGGCCGAAATATCATCCTACGAGGCGCCCGATCTGCTCTCTGCCTCCGGCGACGATGCCGCAGACGCTGCTCCCCTCGTTCGCATTGGCCTCTATGACACGAAACAGAAGTCATGGATCTCGAGTGTCGGCGTCACTGCGGCGTCCACGTTCTCGGAGAAGGGATACTCGCCGCACATCGTCTTGACCGTCGACGAGACGGGGGCCGTTCTGGGTGTCGCGGCCAGGGCGGTCAAGATCGATGCCGGCCAGACGAGAGACTTTGGACCGCAAGCCGTCGTGGTGGTTGCGAAGCAAGGGAAGGGAGTAGAGCTGGGGAAGCCGGTTATCCTAGGTGCGGACGGAAGAAAGAAGGTCGAGGAGGGGGAGAAGTCGCTGTTGCAAAAGTAAGTTGCCCCTCCGCATGGACTTGCCGTCGTCCCCGCGCCGGATGATGCGCGAGACGAGGGTTCCGGAGCGCGCCGAGAAGTTGAACGAGAAGCTAACATATGAACAGGTACTGGTGGGCGATCGGCCTCGCGGTCTTCCTGCTGCTCGGAGCTGGAGGGGACAAATAAGCGCCTCGCGGAGCTGCTGGGGTTGTTTCGGACGAGATGTGACCCAAGAAGCACCCTTACTGTAATACACTCCCGCTTTTCGTATGAGGAACGTTTGCGCTGTATTCTCTCTGAAGGAGGGCGTGCTCCGGCGCCCTGGGTTTATCGTTTCTACAAAAGGGGGAAAGGGTCCCCAACGCATCGAGCCGCAGCACAGCTCGCGCGGCGGACGGCAGCGCTTGGTTTCCCCTGAAGATGAAGACAGCGTGACATGCAATCCAATTTTGCCCTCTAAATGCCTTGAAGGTTCCGTTCACATTTCTTCACTGCGGGCAATCTCTTCTGGGTGTAATCGCATCTGGCCAAGACATGGAAGAGAGCCTTCCGAGGCGGGACACGTGACCCGGATCATGCCAGATATTGGGCCGCTCCTATCCAATGAGAGAGCCTGGCTCTCCGACGACATCGCCTTCATCGACAATCAATTGACCCTCGCATGGGATAGATAATGTTTGTTTCTGTCTTCATGTGCCTTTTGCCTTGATCTGTACATTGTTTCCCCTGTATTTCAACTTCTATCGCAATTGTTCTGCCATTCTTTGCGGCGTCGATGGAGCGCGATCTTCGAGATGGCGCCGAGGAGAATGAGCCCATGCTCGGCGCCAGGCCATCGCTCGACTCGACATCGGACCGAGCATTGTCTCACGAGGCCCAAAAGGAGGGACGGTTCCGAGGGGCAGCAAGCAACAAAAGCAAGCTCTTCAAGATTACGGCCTTGCTCTGCGCCATAACTCTCATCGTGCTCCCCAGCTTCATTTTCGTTCACTTCTTTCGAGCCCAACAGCATCCGTCACCACCGCCACCGCCAGCACAGGGCGCAGGTTCCGGCGGCCACGAGCACGGAGGACACGAGGCTGTCGACGTCAAACCAACTACGACGCCCTCGGTCGCAAAGACGACGGAGAAGACGACGTCTGCGCCCGTGCCGAGTGCTACTCCATCACCCATCGGGGACATCACCGGGATACCATCCTCGCTCAATGTCTCACTGACTGACCAGCTCGATCTGAACACTGGATTTGTCATTTCTGACACGCCGACGATCCGCAACTATGTCTTCAACGTATCGCGTGAGCTCGGGGCGCCCGACGGGTACGAGAAGTCCATGATTCTGGTCAATGGGCAGTCCCCTGGTCCGTTGATCGAGGCCAACATCGGCGACACGATCCGTGTCGTTGTGAACAACCAAATGTCCGCCGAGAGCACGACCATCCATTGGCACGGCATCGACCAGCGGAACACCACCTGGATGGATGGGGTTGCCGGCGTCTCGCAATGCGGCATTCCTCCGGGAGAGAGCTTCACGTACGAGTTTGAGCTTTCCGGTCAACGGGGCACGTTCTGGTACCACTCGCATCTTACCATTCAATACGTCGACGGGCTTTACGGCCCCTTGGTGAGCATGCCAACGCCCCTAGGAAGGGGCATCGCGGTCATGTCCGTCGCTCACTGTGTTTAGATTATCCACGATCCCTCGGAAATGGTGCCAAAGGTGGACGATGACAAGATCATCATGGTCGGAGATCTGCATCATCGATACGGCCAAGAGGTGAGCCTACTGATGTATGCCACAGCCGCGAAGGAACACGAGGTGCTGACCGGCGCCACCAGCTTCTGGCCGACTACCTCGGATCCTCGCCGCCCTGGGCCCCTGCCGGGCCTGGCCTCGAGCCTCCGCCGGACAATCTCATCATTAACGGCCAGCATGTCTCAAATTGCTCCGCTCCCCCCGAACAGGACCATATGGGAGGCATGGGGGGCATGCATCACGATCATGACACCAGGGCCCTTGGCCCTTGCGCTGCAGGGTCTCTGTACTCTACTCACGTTAAAAGTTCGGACCGGGTGAGAATCAGGGTCATTAGCAGCAGTGCCAACGCGCCCTACTATTTCACCATCGACAACCACACCCTCGAAGTCGTCGAGATGGACGGCGTGGAAATCGAACCGATCAAGACTACGCGACTGTTCATGAATCCGGGACAACGATACTCTGTCGTCGTCACTGCCAATCAAACAGCCGGAAACTATCTGATGAGAGCCGCAGCGGCGTCACACTGCTTTCATCTGCCCGGCGGCATGCATCACAAGCAGACGCACGGCGATTCAGGCTTGGCCAACGTTGATTTCGAGGCTACCGCGGTGCTTTCTTACGACAACACCGATGTTTCTGTACCGTCAATCGGCTCCCCGTGGGACGTCACGAGCAGGTCGACGCCGGGCGTGGGCAAAGAACCCTGGAAAGGGAGCTGCCACGACATGCCGTTTGACATTCCCCAAGTCCTGAGGAAACTGCCGGCGTACGAGGTCGGGCCAAATAATCACCACTACTTCAAGTACAGGACGGGTTTCAGCGGAAAGACCTGGAGAACCTTGATCAATAACGTATGTGTTCGTGAAGCCAACCCTGCCGACCTGACTGACGATTCCCAGACGCTTTTTACTCCCCTGGAAAATGACGCAGCGCTTTGGCAAAACGTGCTTCTGAACGACAGCTCACAGGTCGCAAGCTCGGAGTTGGGCAAGCAACAGCACTTGCTGGTGTCCCTCGATGAGGACATGGGGGCCCAAATCGTCATCAACAGCCTGCACATGATGTCGCACCCGTGGCATTTACAGTGAGAAACAGCCCATCCATCCGTTTACGTGCGCCATGCTGACCTTTTTACAGTGGTACAGGCGTTCCATGATCGCGTTAGGGACCATCCGTAGCTAACATTCGAACAGGACAAAACTTTCAAGTCGTTGGCTGGGGACAAGACTTTTACGGAAAGGGGAAGACGACCTGGAATCTCGGCAACCCTATCAGACGTGATACCGTCACCGTGGCGGGAGACTCGCACATCGTCATTCGCATTGCCGGCAACAATCCGGGGTTATGGGCGCTTCATTGCCATATCCTCTGGCACGCCGAAGGTTCGTTGCGTCCCTGGCGGCGCTTGAAATCTCATCAGAGAGCGGCTTGTTGACAATTTTTGTGCTTGCAGGTGGCATGACGGTTGCTGTGGGCCAGCAACTGGCGCGGCTACGGTCTCTCCTCGAGACTCTCGACACGGCCGATGGTGGGAGCACTATCAAGAACCGGTTCTGCTCCCCATCTGCGAGCCGGCCAGTCTTGCCGCTGGAATCTGGCAGCTAAGCGGGAGACACTTGACCGTGCCATGGCCTGCCACAGCGGCTTCAACGCTCCGCTATATCATCCAAAATCTGACTTTCCTTCTTTTCTGGGCATGGGAGTTTTCATTTCATGGCTTCGATACCTGCTGCAATAGATGCATGGCCTTTCACTGCATCACGGCCACCATTAGTGGCGAAGAGACCCCCTTACTCGAGGATCAATACAGCGCAGAGACAACGATGCAGCACACCGCGACGAGAGTACTAGGTACTTGATGATGTGACCACGACGTGTTCATATTCTGAGTGTTGACTCCAACAACTGACCGCTCCATCTGGCCATGTACTCTCACGGAGCTGAGCAGTGGCACAACCTCGACTACACAGGAATATGTTGTGTGCTATTCTTCCCGATGCCCAGATGGAGCCATGATCATGGAAATTCGCCGCTCCACATCTCAAGGCAGGCACTGACCTATCGGGGATTGTTAGAATGTTGTCCGATGAAGGTTCTGAGGCTGAAATACGTACTGTACCACTGGTTGGAGGCAACGCAGGTGCCTGAAGCACAGGTCGTCGGGCCCGTGTAACCGCTGCCACCGCACTGGCCGTACAGAGGAACCGAGCCGCCGGAAGGAGGTCCGGTCGTGGGGGCAGGGCCGGGGGCGGTCGTCGTAGGAGGAGCGGGCGGCTGGGGGTTTCCGGAGCAAGTGATGGGTCTCGGGCCCGGGATGGAGTAAGGTCGGCCGCCGTTGGTGGGCTGGCCCCTGTTGTCGTAGATGCTGACGAGGATCCCGGGGTCTGTGGCCGAGTAGGCGCCGGGGAAGTTGATGGTCGAGCCGGCGCCGGTGGTCGTGCCGGATCCGGTGACGCGGATTCTGTGATGTTGTTAGCTGACAGGGGACCTTCGTTGAGAGTCGTGGCGGGCTTACTGAGCACATCCGACGTAGAACTGAGCCTCGCCGCGGATGCTGGCGCTATGGAGACCAAGAAGCTCCACGCGGAGCAGATAGTCGCCGGGAGCGATGCAGGTTGGGAAGTCGAAGTAGTGCCAGCCGTTGCCTTGGATCATGCGGTCAACGGCCCATGTCGTGCCGCTCAACCCATCTTCGGCTACTTTGAACCAGCTGAGACCGGAGGTTCCGGAGCTGGCAGCGTTGTCGACCTTTGCCAGCCAGTAGCTGATGGGACCTGCGGACGCCGGAAAGTTAGCCAAAGAACGTTGCTCTAGGTGGCCGTGCTGTATGACCTTTGTGACTCGCCGCGATGGGGTGGTCAGGATCGTTGGAGCCCTGAGGTCCTCCGATGATATGACCCCACCAAGCACCGATACGGGCACCCGGAGCAATGGTGTGAACGTTGTTGTCCTTGTGCTGGATGTTCTTGTTGCAGGCCAGCTCGGGGTCGTTCACGTTCTGAATGGGGTAGTTGCTGTTGGGTGCCCGGACACCCCTAAGCTGACCCTGATCAGCTCCATTGATGGAGATCTTCTGGAAGATGGCGTGTCCAGACACGGAGGCGGCAAGGGCCAAGAGGAGAGACGACGTGAGCTTCATTGCAGGCGTGAGGAGCAGGGGTAAGGTTCGTGGACTGAGCCTCTTCCACCTGTCTCGATCTCGTTGCCGAGCATATTCTCTTTCTTTTGTATCACGGGAGGAGACGCCTCTGCCAGCGTCAAGGCGCCGGAGAACTGGGTAGATGACCCCCTGCAGGCTGATCCGGTTCGTTCGGGTCTTGTCGATCCGTGAATTGCTTGATTGAGATGGTTGTGTGACATCGCTCTCGGAACATGGCGATGACAAGATCTAGCCACACCCCTGCTCTTCGGTATCTGGAGCCTGCTTAAATTGCAGGATCAATTATGTTGCGTCCATATATTAGCACATTTGTCTGGAAACCAGGCTAAGGATTCGTGACCGCTGGCCTTTGGCTCCGGTGGTAGCACCGCGGCCCGGTTTCCAGATGCCGCAATGGTATAACTGGTCACGGGGCCAGGAGAGAACCAAGGTTCACAGCAATTTCCAAAATAGGACCGATCTCCTCGGAGCTGGTGTAAGCAAGTGGACTCGAAGCGTGGCGATCGTGGGGGGCTCGGAGGAGCAGTGACAGACAGCCTCTGCCCGCCACTGAGGTGGCAAGGTGGGTTGGCGGAACGCTGCCAACGAATTCTAGTACAAGGCCCGAGGAGTGCTTAAGGACTAGGTAGTTTGGGTTTAAATTCAGATAGGTGTGACAAAAAGGGGGTTGCTAGCTTTGAGAGAATTTGGAGTGGACATTGCTTAGACGTCCCCGACTGCGATCTATTTCAAGATCTGACATGCTGTCGGGGGATTCTGCCGGAGCCACTTTCGATGACCATCTTTTACGTGCAGATTTGGTCCCACGGGATTGGCTGAGCAGTACGGTAGTGACTGGTGTGTATTTGTTTCGAGATAGTACCTAAGTAAAGTAGGTTGCGGCGAGGTAATGACTGGCTGCACCTACTCTCACCCTGATTTCCAACAAATTGTCTCTCAGGGTGCCTTGACCCGGCAAAGCTCTCCTTGCTGCCCCCTGACCTTCCAATCCAAGCCCGGCGCCATCATTCCCCCAAAGGTTGCAAGCTAGCCTTTATTCCTTGACAGGAATAGGAACGGGCAGAGGGGGGAGACCAGGAAGAGGAAGACCGGCGATGACGCAGTCCAGAGCAGCGAGAATGACGTTCAGGGGGCTGGGAGGCTCAAGTCAGTATGGTATCGCCTGTGTTTTGATGAGGGGACTCATACCATCCCAGCAAGTCCCTGAGGACGGTCCCGGGGCGGACACCCCCGGGCACACAGGCAGTGATTCCGGTAATCTGGAGCAGGCAAGTCGGGTCAAGAGGGAGACCCGGAAGCTGGCGTTCCTGAATGGGAGCGGGAACGGCGGCAGAAAGAGCCAGGGCAGGGAGGACGAGAAGAGTGGCGAACTTCATGATGACAAAGAGTCGGGTGGACAGTGGATGAGTTTAAGTGAAGACTTGTTGGGTGCTTGATTGACGAGGCTGCTTGATGCTGTGATGGAGAATAAGAATGAGGCAAGAAGACATGATGCTCAAGACTTTTATACTTTTCTGCCTGGGCGACTTGCACTGAGCCTGAGGCGGCCTCGAGACAGTTCTCTCAGTCTTCTTTGCTCAGTAGCAGAGGCCGAGAACGAGACTCTGGCCAAGAATGATGGACGCATGCCAATGGTCTGGACCGTGATGCCGTCCTGTGAAAGACATGGCGCTTGTTGAAGTCCATGTGACGGTCTGTCTCATGCTGAAAGCCGAATCAGTGCCGCAGAGTCCAGCGGACGAGCAGCGGTGAGCCAAGAGCTGGCCGGAGATGTTGGCAACAACATCTGCACTAGCTGGTGATGTTCGTCAAAACCTTGGAATAGGGCACAGAAGAAAAGTCAGAACCTCCACCAGGCCAATCCCCAACCCTGCTGAGCTTGATGATCATCTACGGATGTGAGAAAGCTAAACGCCACTTGGGCAACTGTTGAAACGGCCTCAAGTCCAGAAGACAACCACCAGAACAAGGCTGCCATAGCTCGCGAGATCCTCATATCTAATCTGAGACTGGAGGACATTCCTCAAACTACATAGGCTGCGCCGATGACAACATCGAGACTGGCCCAGCCAACTTGGTTCAACCTTGAAGGCTGGGTAAAGCCCACAGCCTCGCAGCCAGATTGGTCTGGACGCAGTGTCCCTGAGCAGGTTAAACGCCACAGGAGTCTACGGAATGGGAGTTGACTGCATGTCCAGGCCGTAGATGCCTCCCTTTTAGGTTCGACTTTACATGTCGGAATGTTGCCTTTGGTGTCTCGTGCTCTGACCCCTCGAGCCAGAGCCCAGTCCTGTCACACAACTTGTGGAGGCGCCACGCATACAAGAAAGTGAAATGTGACAGCTTCAGAATCCTGGATATTCCGTCAATGAACGACGGGGAACTTCCGGAACTGGTGCGAGCTTGAGCATCAGCGACAGCGCCTGGTGACCAAATTGATCTGGCTGGCACTTCGGCGGGAAGCCCAGAGACTCCTCTACAAGTAAGTATTTTACTGAAGACGTTGACAATTTGACTAATCAACGCTAGATTGCCGTCCTCCTCCGAGACTAGAGTCGGGTAGAAAGGGGCGTAGCGCCTGGGCTGCGGGAGGCTGCCTCCTGATGTGGCATTCAGTCACACGGGTCTCCGCGTTTGAGGGGTTTGAAGACATCTGGCTCGGGAAACAAGAACACGGAGAGCATGCCGGTGCCTTGAGTGGCTCTTCAGTCACCACCTAGGGCTGACAGGGCCAAGCCGTTCGTGGCGTTGAGACACGGCCGCGTGCCGTGCCCTTGCAAGACAGTGTCTCACAACGGCAAGACGGACGCTGCTCGGGTGAAAGTGGGTAAACGGGGATGACCCTGGTTGTAGAATGTCAATGGTCAATCCTGGTCCGCTGTGTCAGACAGCGTAGATCTCTTCTGGAGGTGCCGTCAGGGCAGCTGTTGGTTGGTTGGGGGCCAGTATGCATGTTCTTGATGGTTCCGGAGATCACCTGCATCACGTCGGAGATGCTCGATACTACACTAAAACGTGATGAGCACTGAGAGTTGAAAAAAAAAAAAATGTAGTATTCTGTTGGAGCCTGAACGCCGTTGACGGCGGGTGCCGGKGGGATATTTTTGCAAGGAAATGACAGCCATTAACGCTCCATGTGTCGTCCATCTACCTCGACACTCTCTGGGGTATCTTCTCTCGCTCAACAAGCTCCGTTAATCGAAAGGCCCGTAGGCTGCTTATCGATGTTCGTGGCCCGGCCGACCTCCCGGCCAGGGAGGAGGCCCTCCCTCTTGGTTCGTACGCCTTCTCTCCCGGCGTGCCGGGTGCGTGATATGCCGCCGGCACGGAGTGATTTGTCCGGCCATTGAGGGCCTTGGCCATCATCCGTACGGAGTCGGCAGTGGCCAGACCGTGTGATTTGCTGGGAATGTCGATGGAGGACTCAGACCTGCTGGATGTCCGCCTGTTGAGGCCCAGTCCCACATCCATGCGGTCTCTGGCCGATGCAGACCGGCTGGAATCCCTGCTTCGCGGAGGGGTGGGTATGCCGGCCAAAAGTGACTGCATGTGCTGCAGTGTCTTGGAGGTCGGGTCTAGGTCCAGGTCCTGTGGCGAGGAATGGGCGCTGCTGGGCTTCCGGATCGAGTGCATGTTGGTGTTGATGAATGTTGATAGTCTCCGCGCCGCGTTCCCGTTTTCGTAAGTTTCGAAGGCGGGAGCTGCGTCTGGTCTCACGGCCGCTCTAGCCCTCCGTCGTTCGTTGAGCTGCATGCTCTCTCCGGTTCGGTGGTCGGAGGTAACCGGTAAGGCCTCCTGGACGCGGGAGAAAACGCCACTCAGAGTTGTGGTATGCCTCGTTCCTGGAATCACAGGAGGCTGCTGCTGGATGACGGCGGTCCGGGTGAGCATGAAGAACGACCCGTCGCGTATGCGCCGGCGGACGAACATCCATCTTGTTCTGGCGGGGTTCTGCTCTGTCTCGGGCTGATAGATGGAGTGGCGGGCGAGCTTGGAGTAGAAGATCTCGAGACGCTTGGCCATGCGTTCCAGCAGGTGCAGCAAGAAAGCACACATCGACGATAGCCGCTGGGCCTCGGTGCTTGCATCGAGTTTCATGACGGTGTCGAAGGCGTTCATCCCGTGGCAGGCTTCTTCGCGAATGTCCTCGAGCAGCTCGATGTCGAGGGTCACCGACTTGCTGGCGTAGTCCATGATGCCCTGCTGCTGGTGCCGGGCGGGCTCACTGTCGCATATGAACTGGCCAACCAGGGCAACCTCCTTCATGGTTGCGACTGCGTCGGCCGAGGTCTTCGCGCGCGAGACGGTGCCGAGGATGTCGGGAAGCTTGTTCTCGCCGCCTGTCGTAGAGGCAGCCTGCGCGGCCATGAAGGAGATCTTCAAGACAAGCTCCTGGAACTTGGCCCCGAAGAGGGCGGAGAAACCTCCCTCCAGAAGCCGAGACTGGTACTGGTAGAAGATACGAACCCCCAGCATGTTGATCAGGCCCTCCTGGAACCAGAGCTTTGGCGAATGGATAAGGTCATCCATCTCGAACTGCTGCGCGACTAGAGTCTCGACGGAGGTCTTGAGGTACTGTGCCCAGAGGTCATACAGGTCGCCGAGGCCCTCTGAGCTGTGGAAGTTCGGCTTGGGGGTCAGCTGGCCGACGAAATACTTCGTCAGCAGACTGGCGACCTCGGGGTTGTTCGTGTGAGCAAGGTTGTCGAAGGACTTGGTGCAGTCCACGCCCGCGTTGGACTTGATGATGAGGTTTCCTCCTGGATGCATCGGGACAAAGTCCGTGACGTCGTAGACACTCCCGTGCACCGCGATCCATATCCTGGTCCCCGGACGGTGACCCGTGTGCTGTGCGAGCTGCGCAAGCGAAAGAGTGGGAAGGTTGCAGGGGAGCGGCTTCGGCGTCATGAAGACGTCGAGCATAATTCGGCGCTCGGCGAAGGCGGTGTTGATGATGGCGTCCGTAGAGTCCATTGTGGCGGTCCGATGGTTGTAGATGGCCTTGCGGAGGCCGCTCATGACCGAGTCGAAGACCGACACGCTTCCACAGATAAAGAGGTAGCCGCCGAGGCCGCCTTGCTTCTTGGACATGACCAGATCGCAAACAGTCGCGCCTTGCTCGGCGATGAGGGTATCAATGTACCTCGGCTCCGTCTGTCTCTCGACGAAGTCGCGCAATGTGCTGTCGTAGACTAACCCGCGGTTGTCCCTGGAGAAGGCGAGATGTACCTCCATCACGCCAGCGTTGACGTACCGGCGCAGCTCCTCCTCGTAGCAGAACTTGTCCCGGCTCTGCACTCCGAGGTAGAGGATATTCCTGCCGACGGACCGTCCTGCCCGGGACTGCCAGAAGCTCCTGAAGGGAGCGATGCCACTGCCGCCGGCAAAGAAGGCACACGGGGCGGCGCCGTCGATGGGAAGTTGAAAGGCAATCGGCCGGGAGATGCCGATCAGGAGGTCTTGCTCGGGAGACTCGAAATCATCGCTGGAGCCGACAGGCGGGTTGAGGAACCCGCTGCTGACGCCGGATCGCGTGATCTGGGAGCTGCCGGCGAATGTGTCGCACAGCTTGTACTCGGCGCGGGATATGGTGAGGTCGACGGTGCTCGGGAGCAGCTCGTCCGGGCAGTTCGAGATGGAATATGTCCGGGGGACCTCCGGTGGTACCAGGTCACAGAGCCATGGCAGATTGTCGGAAAGATCAAATGCTCGATCCCAGATCTCCACGGGGGTATCCATCACCGCAGCCTGGAGAAGGTCGCCGAGCGTACCGCGGACCGGCCACTCCTCTGTGGCCAACACCCGGATTACGGTGCTGGAAGATGCCCTGAGAAGGGTGTGGACCTTGAGGACGAGTTCCTGTGTCAGGGGCGACAGATGACCCCTTCGGAGAACGTCCATGACGGAGATGGCCGTATCGTTCTGGGACTTTGAGTTTCGTGAGACAGCGTTGAGATGGTCTGAGAACCGGGTCCATTGGCGGTCAAGAAGCGGTTTGGCGTCGAGCAGATCATCGAGGCCCAGGGCTGCAGTGACTTTGGCGCACTCTGCCCAGCCATTGAGCGGCATGACGGCGAGGCGATCGCCTGGTTGGAATGTGACGCCGGTGTTCTCGAGGTCCAAAGTGACGAGCGCGATAGATCGGTTAGGGTCAGAGTCCACGAACGACCGACTGATCACTCTCGACCTGTACCGACACTCATCAAAGGTCCCTCGCATCTGATGCGGCTCCAAGGAAAGGTCGCCGCGGTACGGCTCGAGCCTCTCCTTCATCGCGTCTGAGAACTGTCGATGGACCTCCTCCCACGGCCGGCCGCTGTCGTCGCCTCCGCCGGAGTTGCCGTTGGTCTCGGTGCGCCCGGTCTTGGAGGCCACCTCGAGGATGCCGAAGACTTTGTACCGATGGGTGCCCATGAAACCACGCTCACCGGTGTAAGCCTCGATGATGCCATCGAGAACGCCCATGAGGCGGGGGTCCTTGGATTCCATGACGAACTCCGGCACCCGGTAGTGATATTCGACGGCCGCGATGAAGGCCCGGAGGTTGGAGGGCAGCCATGCGCGCAGGTGCAGTCCTTCTTTGCCCAGGAAGGAGTCGTACTTCTTGCGGCCGAGGAACGCGTCCATCAGCAGGTATGGCGGGAATTGGAGCCCGGATGCCGCCGGGCAGCGCTTCGAGAGAGGAGCCGAAAACTTGCCCCAACGGACCCATTCGGTGGCTGATACGTAGTTGTCGCCGGAGTTGGGGTTCGTCGAGATGGAGTGGAAGGCGTTGGGCATCATCTCGAGGATCTCCTTGAGCCGAACCATAGATCGAAGAAGCCCTTCCACGTCGCGGTTCATGACATGCTCCTGGCACTCCGCGATCGCGTCCGGGCCGTGTTGGAATGAAGCTGTTTGCCGGTTTGATCAGCCAAGAATCCCAAAAGATGTTACCAGCTTCCGCGAGGGGAGTCTGGGCCTACCTGCGGTGTCGGCGCAGCCCTTGAGGAAGGCGATCTCTGTGCGTTCTCCGAACATGGGCCACCGGAGGTCGGTGTTGTCGAAGCGGCCTACATATGGGAAGGTGGATGTGGGATCTCGGATCTTGATGTTGTATGATGCCTGGTCAAAGAAGGTCAGGTGCGGGATGGCTCTGCCCATGCGGCGAGAGATTTGCCAGTAAGGAAGCCCGATGCTCAGGGGTATGTTGGTAAGTTCGGGCCCAAGATCGTTGCTCATGGGTACCTTTGGCCTGGTGGATCGAGACTGAGTGCTGACTCCGTCGTATCCGTCATTGTTCTCCTCGTATCGGTAGATCGAGCAGAGCATTCCGAGGGCGACGAGGGCAGCCCACAGAGCCCTGTCTGGAATCACGTCCTCCGTGCCCTCGACCAGAGGCAGGGACGCTACAGATTCTCGGACACGTCCTCTGCCCACGCAGCCAGGCATCCTCTCACACAAGTCTGACCAGATTCGACCGGGGCTGTTGGCGAGCACACCAGCAGACTCGTTGGAGTCTGGTGGGCAGAAGCCGTACTGTGAGCTCATATACCCGTCCTTCCATCCTGTTTGTGTCCCGATGGACTCGGCTCTCAGCATGACTTGGCGAGCAGGAGCTCCAAGCGCGACGGCGAGCAAGTGCCGATCATCGGCAACGAGGCTGTCGACGTCTTTGACGTGTGTGGTAATGTCAGCAGACGGAATCTTCGAGTAGAGGACCTCGTTGATGGCTTTGTGCTCCCTGCGGGTGGGTTAATGTTGTCAGAACTGGGCAGACTGCTGTCACCGGGATAAGAGTGTCCCTACCGAGCGCGGAGCCAGTCATCGATCTCGACATTCCGAGGAATCTGTGCCTGTTAGCATAGTACTGGGTATTTCGGATCCGGTCTGGCCTGAGGCGCCGTACATCAAAAGCAGCCCGGAGGTCGCCCTGCTGTGAAAACCCGGAGAATGAGCAGCCTCTCGGGCCCTTTCGTCTGCTCTCAACAGCCTGATGGTTGCTCATGGGGCACCGCCCGCCCACAGAGCGGGTTGCAGGACATGACAACTCCGACATGTTGAATACTTAAAGGGGGAAGGATTCGATCGAAGGAGCCAGCCTGGAATCGCCGTGAGAAGTGAAGTCTAATGATCAGAGCCCAAGTTGGTGAAGAGTTGGAGGCGCTAACTCGAATGATATAGGGGTAGGTGATCTGCTGCCTCCCCCTAGAGTGCAGGCGCCACAGGGACAAAAACGCTGTGAAGTTCCATCCATCGGAAACGACGAGGCCAGGGGCAGGCCGGTACCAAGTCGGGTCCCGTTGCCGGATGCGGTTTTCGGGTCCCGCCGTCGGGTCCCGCTGTCATAGCATCGTTGTACTAAGTAGGATTGCCCTGGCTCTTGGCTTGTCAGACGGCCAGAGGGCTTCAGAGGGGGGCCGAAACATGTGATGACACTTGCAATGCAACAAGGCAGGACGAGGTTTGCGCTGCGTACGTCTCCTGTCAACAACTGTGGGTTCGCCAACCCTCGCCCAGCATTTGGGATGACACGTGCTGTCAGTGCCGCCGGCCTGTTCGATCCGCTGCTAGATCCCCAAGATCCCGCTGCTTGAGCCGCATCCTTTTGATCCTGCCGGTGCTGCCGCTGAATCCTCCTCCGCGGATCGAAGGCTGACGACGGCGATTACGGGAACGATCCGAGGCACCGAGGTCAGTCATCATTATTCCTGCCCGTCCGAAGATGTTGCCTCCCTCCGACCTTGAGACGAAAGGACGGACGATGATGGGGTGACACTTTGACATCTCGACGCTGAGGTGGTAGCTGGTGGTGGTGCTGCTGCTACAGCACACCATGTTCCGCCTGAGCTCGTGCTCAGCTTGTAACAGCCTGAGCAGGCCCCTGTTGGCAGGGTTGCAGGGCTGCAGGGGTCCGGGTGTCAATGCACTCGATCCTTGCCAGTGCTACGTAGGCCTGGAGACGCGTCGCCGCGGAGAACCACTTTTTGCCCTGTTCGGCAGGGCCTCGGCCCCCCTGAGTGGACACAAGTCGGCTCCCATTGCTTGTAAGTGCCGCCCTCGTTGGGAGAGAGAGAGAGAAAGAGATGTGAAGTGAGTGAGGGAGGCAGAGAGAGAGAATGGAGCGAGATGGCGTGAACCGCACTTCACCTGTACTGATGATGAGGGACGAAAAAGGCACTGGAGGAGACTGGACGCCAGTACACTCAACTTCTTCCAGATCTCCTCGCAAGTTCTCTTCTCAACCATGGCATTGGAACGGTGATCAAGCAGTGCCGTCCATGGGTCCAACGACTCCCATCCAGTCCAGTCCAGTCCAGACCGTTCAGCCGTTAAGCTTCTAAGTTCTGCCGAACTCTATCCCCGCAGTTTCACTCTTTTAATCCCCCGAACAACAGGGCAATCCATGGGTGATCAGGCCATCAATTGGCGCCGCCAGGGGCTTTGGGACGCCAAGGGTTTCGTCTCCGACAGTCAAGGCATTATCAGATGGTTCCTGGAAGCTTGATTTCCGGCAGGGATTGGCTGGTTCTTCGCGCGCAAACAGTGCCTGTTGCTGCAGAAACTTCCAGTGGTTTCACTAGGAGCTCGACTGACAGCTACGGGCAATCCTAACCGTACAACGGCATTTCCTCCGTCGACAACACCCCCGTCCTCCGTCGACAACACCCCCGTCCTCAGGCGATGACCGTGCCCTCACGCCCCTGGCCGCCCAACCCTAGCCCCTCAACTCAACCCCTTTTCTTCCCCCGAACCCCATGCGAGATTTCCCGTCTCCGTAGCAGGCCATCGCAGAAGTACGTAATTTGATCATTCGATTCGATGGCCGGGAGATGTCGCATTGCCCTGGCTCAGTTACAGCACATATGGGCTGTACGCTGTCCCGTTCTGGAGAGCTTCCCGGTAGAGCCTCTTGTTGGAGCGCCAGAGACAGAACTTGAGGATGAGACCGCACGCAATAGCCAGGGCGGCCATGACGAACATGAGAATGAAAGCCATCAGATACCGGGGCTCGTCGGACTGGACAAAGAAGTAGGGGCCGATGAACGTGCCGATTTGCCCGAGCACGTTGTTGAGGGCCACTCCGACGGCGCGCTTCTCCGGCGTGCGCCCCAGGCAGCTCGGGATCCATGTGTTGATCAGGGGGTTCGCCGCGAGGATGGTGCCGATGTAGAGGAAGGATGCAATGTAGCGAGGAGTGCTCTCCATCTTGACCATGCAGACGATGTAGCCGATCATACCGATCACGACGGGCACTCCGAAATGGTACCCGCGCTCGCCGAAGTGATCGGAGCTGCGGGCGAGGACCAGTGCGAGGATGGCGGCCAGCACATAGGGCGGGAACGTGATGACGAGGGTGATCGTGCGCTCATAGCCGAACCCGCGGACGATGGAGGGATAGAAGTTGGAAAAGCCGTAGGCTGCCGAGATGAATATGTTCATGCCGACGATAAGCCAGAGCTTATGATCGACGATGCACAGCCTCAAGCCGTACCAAACGCCGCCCTTGGCCTCGGAGACGGACACGCGGTCAGCGATCATCCGGGCCTCGCAGATCTTCCGCATGTCTTCGGTGAGTGACCACATCGAGCTGCCGGTTCGCGAATGGGGGTAATCGGGGAGGATAAAAAGGCAGCCGATCGCGAGGACCGCCCCGACGCATGCGAGGACGACGAAGAGCCATTTCCACCCGGCCATGCCGAGTGCGCCCTCGAGCGTGGCAAAAACAGCAGCGGCAATCAGGCCGGACGTCCCCTGAGCCAGGATGTTTGCCGTGTAGAGGAGTGCCACGCGAAGACCGATCTCCTTACGGGTGTACCAGCAGGACATGATGTAAATGGCCTGTTTAGGGAGTCAACGTCAGCATGTACTTAGTCTCAGCAGCATCTAGGAGATAGAGAACGTACTCCGGGGAAAAGGGGCGCCTCGACCACGCCGAGAAAGAATCTCACGGCGATCAGGCCCGAATAGCTGTTAACGCCGCAAGTAGCAGCGGAAACGCCAGACCACACAAGCGCGCATACGGGTAGGTAGAGACTGGGTCGAATGTATGGAAGAATCATGTTGGAAGGCAGCTGGCCGAGTACGTAGCTGGCGGAGATTCGTCAGTGGGAGTTACGAGGAGGGCATGGAGTCTGGAGATACTTACCCGACGCTCAAAATGGAAACAGCAGTGCTAAACTGGTAGCCCTCGAGACCGAGTTGTTCATCAATGGATGGGCTACTCAGGCGAGCTTGGCTGGAGGGAGGCAATCGTTAGCAAGTCTCCATGGGACAAGCAGGGAAAACCTACGCAATAGAGGCTCGGTCGAGATAGTTGAAAAGGTAGAGCACCCAAAGAGCTGGCATCAGGGTCATGTCCAAGCGCCTCACGGCCTTCTTCTCCAGCTCCCTCCAGTTGGGAATTCCCAGAGCCTCGATGACCTCTTCAGGCCTGGGCAGGTGAGATGCGTCCATGATCTTGTTGCCTTCTTCGGCTTGTTCGAAATCAGCCTGCTCCTTTTCGGGCACCGCTTTGTTGGGAACGGTTGTGTCGGCAGTGTTGCTGCCCTGCTCCTCATGGGCGAGGGCCGGGGATGTCTGAGCTGCCATGGCGACAAGATAGAGACTTCTGCAGCTTGGGGTATCGAAGCGGGAAAGGGGCGGTAGAAGTGCTAGAGACCAGCGATATAGGCTGAAAGCATGTATCTGGCGAGGACAGACAACCGGACAGAGCTTGGGAGCCGAGATCCCTCTTATAGCTTTTTTCAGTCTTGAGAAACGAGGATTGCACGGTTAACCCCGAACCCCGCCTCCCCATGGAGAAACGAATGACGCTGGTGATGTGTGGGGTTTGTGGAGAAGCCAGTGATCCTGTTCAGGCTTGTGAGAAGCTGTTGATGGTGGCAGTCTGAGAAACAAAACCTGCGATTTGCGGTAGTACACCATGGATTTCTTGGCGATCAGGTGGTGTAGGAAGAATCCCGTCTTGGCTTTCGTCGGTGCCGCCCCGTATCCGCATGTTCCTATTATGCGCTGACGGATACATCCGAAGAATTGCGCAGGTCGAATGAAGCTGGAGTCGGAACGTTCGAGAGCATGGTTCGAATGGAGACGAAGTTTACCGCCCACCCTGGGCTCGAGGAGTATTCATGGATATTTACCATCTACGCGCAGCTTTTGGTACCGAAGAAAGACTCCAACACGTAGCCAGGAAATGGATGATGTAAGGGAGGTGCTCATCTGCAATCTCTCAAGGCCGATGCCCTTATCCTGGAACGGGGGTCGCAGAATACATGGCCGGTCTGGTGGTATCACCGTCCAGATAGGCCGTCTTCAGAGCTGCTTGAAGTCGATTAGGCAGCCTTTAGAATTGCTCCTGGTTGAGAAAGAAGCGATCTCGATTTTCTGAGGTTAAGAGAGAGGCAATCTCAATGAGCTGAGGCTTGATCTGAAGTCTGGTCGACGTAATCGTTCAGAGCCTGGGCGGCCATCCTTTCTACGACACCTCTTGCCTGGGTCGTTGTTTTATCGACGGCCTGAGGTGAAGATTGGCTTTCTGCTCTAACCGCAAATGAGACGGAAATAATTGCAATGATTCGGTCTGATCCGTCAGCTGCCGGTCAGGTAGTGAGTAGTTGGGGTATAAGTTCCGAGAGAGGCATGCCGCATCACCGCGATGTCACGTTCGGACTCGCCCCCGGCTCAGTCCCTGACCGAGACAGCCTTAGAAGAGACTGTTCCACGCAGAGCTTCCCAGGGCCCAATGGCCGAGAATCCGGCATTCAAGTTGCTGCAGCTAAGCTGCAAGCAGAAATGGTGTGGTCCAGCGTGACTAGCAAACTCAGAGGAGGAACCATCTATCCGAATGTCGGGGTTTTCCGCCGGAGGAGACTCCACAATTGATTTCGATGACGGGATTTCCCCGTCTAACACCACAGTACTTAATTGCGTCTTCGGGAATTCCCCGTCGTCCATGTTCTCCATTTCCTCCCCTTTCCGCCAATCCACCCCCGTGCCCAAGCATCAGTTACGGAAGACTCCGCCAGACGCAACGAAATGGAGAAGCGACGACGGAGTATGGAAAAGCCCACGCGAAGAATGCGACTGAAACTCGCTTGCGCGGTACGTGGCCCGTCACTGATCATGGACATGATCGAGTCCGGGGTGCCTTGTTCAACACAATGCTGATAGTTTGCCGGTAGCGATGCCAGCGACGAAAAATCAAGGTATGGGAGAGACGCTGTCAACTTGTCCCTGGTTTCCGCAGCATCTTCAAAGCGCTGACACTCTTAGTGCGATGGTCAACTCCCGAAATGCAGTAATTGCAGGAATGCGGACGTCGAGTGTACCGACGGAGACAGTGCTCGGCTCGGGCCCATCGGGGACGTCCATCGTGCGTGAGTGCTTGGCCGCAGTTGCATCACACCCGAGATCAGGTCAGGTTGCTGAACTACTTGGCAGGCAGGTTACCAGCCTCAAAGCCAGAATCCAAGAGCTCGAATCGATCATCAGAGTCAGATGTCCCGACATCGACCTGTCCGAACTTTCGAATTCCTTCCCCGAGCATCCGACTGAGTCCATTCCACAAGACGTCGTGGTCGCCAACGACCAAGCTGTACCGCCATCATCAAGGACCCCGAACACACCAGCTCCTGTCACGGCCACTGTTTCGACAGGCACCAACGACATCACCAGCCCGGGTCTGCTCGCTCACGAAATAGGCCTCGTCTCGCTGAACATCACTCAGGATGCTCGGTACATTGGCCCATCCAGCGGGTATTTCCTCGCTCGACTCATGTTGGCAACCGGACGCCGGAGTAAGAGCACATCTATTTACCAAAAAGCGTTGGCAACGCCGCCCCTCCCCTTGGGACTGGTGGAATGCCTGCAAGGCCCACTGCCTCTGCCGCCACTCGACCGGGCAACACAGCTTTGCGATGCATACTTTGACATTATCAACCCGCAGTACCCCATCTTGCATCAGACCACATTCCTCTGGAAGCTGCAGCAAGCCTCTACCGGGGGACTCAACGCCGTGGACAGCTTTCAGGTTTTCATGGTTCTGGCTATTGGCGCGGTTGTCCTCTCACAAAGACACAGGGTGCGGCTTCCGTCAGAGTCTTATTGTCTGTCGGCTCTTCAACACCTCGAGGCCATCAACGTCGAAAATTCGGTCTCAGGCTTGCAGTGCCTCTTGCTGTTGCTTGTCTTTACAATGCACTGCCCCAATATGAAAGTCAATGTGTGGTATCTCAACTACCAGTGCATTGCATCAGTCCTTGATCTGGGATTGCAGCGAGACGTGCGGGCTGGCAGTCCTGGCATATCACTTCTGGACCAGGAGATGCGGACACGATTGTTCTGGGTCGTCATGACACTGGATCGAAGAGTGGCTACCATGATGGGGAGACCGATTGGTCTCAGGGACGAAGCGTGCGATCTTCGAGTGGGTGACCCTTGGGATACAAGACAGACGCGAACCACTGACACAACATCCAGCTGCCCCAAGACTTCACCGATGACGAGCTCATATCATCATCTACCGGCACTGAAGCAGACGCGTTCAAGCCAATCCAGTTCTCTACACATCTCTTCAAGCTGGCCAAGCTCAACTCGGAGTTCAAATACGTCGCCAACAGCATCGTGCGAGATACTCCCAGGTACGCGTACCCGGCCATCGTCGATATTCAAGAATGGCAGCGCGATATCAATCGACGTCTCGATGAATGGGAAGAACACATACCGGTGTCGGAGAGTGCAGCCCCTTACTTCTACCGAATCTGCCGCTTGCGCTGCCTCGAGCTCAAAATGGCACTGTTGCGCCCGGTGCCAGCCATCCCAGAGCCAACACCGGAAGCTCTGAGGATGTGTTATGAAGCTGCACGGCAATCACTCTCCGTTCTCAGCGATTTGTACAAGGCCAACATGCTGTTACACAGCTGGGACGTGTTTTATTCGGTGACTCTGACGACGATCACCCTCCTCTACTGCGCCAAAGTGGTTCCCGGGCTTGTACTGGCTCAGGCGCTGTCCGACGACCTCGAGACTGGCCTGCGGGTTTTGGGTGCCGTGGGGGAGCACTGGACAGGCGCGAAGCGTTGCCGAGATATCCTCGAAGAATTGGGCCGAGCGATGGTGGCCTCGATCCGAGACCAGTCATCGGGCTCGATGGTGAATGCGAGAGCTCAAATCCCGACGCCCAACATGTCCCAGATGGTACAGTCGGATGATGGCACACTCGTCGATTCGGAGGTGGTTTGTGGGGGTATGCTGAACTTGTCGGGTGACTACTTCGACCATATGGGCGCTGATGGGCTGCTTGGCGATCAGTTTGGCCTCGGCGATCCTTCGGACGACATGGAAACCATCATGAGGAACCTCTTCGACGATTTTATTCCGACGAACTCGGTCTTTCCCTAACTCAAAATTGTTGGCATATTCCATAACTATCTAAGGCTCCATGAACAAGCATATCGCCTTCGACTAGCTGATCATCCAACCCGGCTGCCTGCCTGTATGTCTGCGTCGTTTTCCGGAGGCAAGGAAATCATGTCTGTTGCGGAACGTTCTCTCAATTAACCCCCACTCTCAGCGGAATACTGCCGCCCCCTTGTTGGGCTTAGGGGGCCTTCGGGAACGATCGAGCCAGAGCAACGCTACAGCTAACCGAAAGAAGAGTTGCAATTACGAGCACATAGGTAACCTTTGCCTTACTCATCGAGACAGTTACGGTTTTCAGGGATTATCTGCGGGACGGGGGAGGCGGGTATCCGGGCAGGACCTTGGAATGGTAAGTTGAATGAACGACGCCGTCCAGCATCCCTTATATTGCCTCGTCTATATTATTATAATTTGCCACGAGGTAAACTTGCCCACATTGACCCAAGCTTCGAAAATTGAAACCTCCCCCGAATTTGCTACATCACCGTCACTCTCGACGTTGATGCCGGATGCCCCAGAGGCCAGCTACGACCACCTTACCGCTGGCTTTAGCAACAATCTGGCGCTAATTCTGTTTCAGGCCTGGCAGTGTTGTCACCTTATCTTGCATATATATCCCTGCCGGGAAGAACAGGGTGTGAACGTACTATGACGCGCGTCGAATACTCGATGACCTTCCATAACCACGTTGGGGCCGACATCCTAGACTGTCTGGGGCCTAATAAGGCCCCGTTCCCACAGGGTCACGGAGGGAAGCCCTCGTCATCAACGGTGCTGCGTGACGATCTCGGCGAACTGTTTGGCCAATCGGCTGGCTCAAGATTGTCGAAGTGCTCTTGGGTGGAAACGCAAGGTTCATAATTGAGGCCCGCCATTCGCACCTTTAATGTGATACTTTCATAGAATCTTCATTACACAGTTGCATATGTAGATAGAGCAGGGTCGATTCATGGCTGCCTAACTTCGTAGTAGGGATCTTACATTACATTCTCCACTGGGTGCGGAAATTCGGCCATCGGCCAAGCAATCGTCTCCGTCCTCCGAGACCGAGTTGAGTGAGCTCTCGGGTGGTGAAAGACAAAAGCCCTGACATGGCCCAGCTGTCTAACTTGATGTGTGTACCCGGGCATCCTCCTCCACCTTCAACGAAAACATGCATCTTCCCAAGTTGAAGTCGCTCGTTCTCGCTTCGGCGATGATATGCTCTTTCCAGGGTGCCTTGGCCTCTCCCGATGCCAATATCCCCGAACAGTGGCGAGAATCGATCCCTCAGGCATGGGACCATACAATGGCTCGCTCAGACTTGGGAGTTGGGTTAAACATTTCTGCAACAAACAACTGGGCACTTGACCAGGTCGTCAATGGAAGGGGGTAATGAAACTACGCAGCTTGCGATGATTCAGCAGTTCGACTGACTCAATGCAGGACAATCAACGTCTGTATGCGTTGGGGTTCCAACAGAACCCTAACCAAGGCCAACCGCGAGGCCTTTGAGGCCGTCTACAAGAAGAGCATCCAGCAGTGGACCCGATGGCTTCCGGGCTGGGACAACTTCCCATTCTGTGGTGTCAAAGTCAACGTGGTTGGCTGGGCCGCCAGCAGCAAAGATTTGATTCTGGGGGATACAGACGGACTCGACATCTATTCCGACTTTACCGACGATGAGGGCCATCCAACCTGCAACCCAGGATGCTCCCGCGAGATTCACCAGAATGACGATTACGGGGAGTGTCCTGGTGGAGAAGACGCTCGCTTCCATCAATTTATCCTTCTCGACCCTTCGTGGGGCGAGTATAACATGGGAGCCGCGTCTTCTGGAGGTGTTTCTATCAGTCTGTATGGGTGGGAGACGATCGGGTCGCAGGGCCAAAAGTGGCCTATGCTGGTACATGAACTGGTAAGTCTTGACCTTTGCTTCTGGTGTCGCTCATCGCGGCGTATTCACGGGCGATATCTTGCGCTGATACGAGATATTATGTCAGGGCCACACGTTTGGCTTTCCCGATTTCATCAGCGACGGAATGAGGCCAGCAAACCGCACTATATGCAGTATTCTCTGGGTGCCCGAAAATGCTCCCGAAAACTTTGTTATGAAGCCGGGAGGCGGTGGTTTAGAAATGGCCCCCGAACTTACAGAGATGGAGGGATGGATGCTTCGTCACTGGTGGTCTAGATTCTCTCGACTGCGCGGCTGGCAGAATGACGATGTTACCTGGCCTGCTCCTACAAGGTGCTCGGAGATCGAGGTACGCGGTCTCGACAGCACTTCCGGAGAGGATCTTTGCAACTTGCATGCCAACTAGAAACTCAAACCCCACTGAAACTATCAACTCAACACGGGAGTCTTTTGGAGCAAATTGTCAAAGTAGCCGTCGGGCATTTTGGGCTTCCGAGCTATCTCAGATGCTCGTCTAGCGGCGCCCAAACAGATTTGGATCCGGTTAACTTGGACTCGCATTATCTCTGAAGACCATTCACGTGGAAGCTGGTCGAGACTCGACAATCGGTATATCTCATGCTCCCCAAGTGGAAATTTGGCGCGGCATCTTTGAGGATCATCTGCTTCGGGTAAAAGGACGTCAATTGCTACATAGCTAAACGCCGGTCGCCTATGCCTTCCGCGAGCGCCGTCAATGAACTCCTCTGAGAGGCGGCAGCAAACATGCCCATGCCGCTGTTCCTAAGCAGGAGAATCTCCGACCCAAGATCACGTAAAGCAGGAAGAGGGGGCTTCATCTGAGGATTGCGTACCCACAGCAAGAGCACTGGCAACCAGCCAAGTAGAGATCGACCTCCTTTGCCTCTCTGTTCCGGTCCCTAAACTTCCCAAGGGACGTCGGAGATTGTTAAGTTGAGCCAACACGTCTGGATTAGTGCCGAGCAAGTTTAGCTGACGGCTTCTTCTGGGGATAGAGCAGATCCGAGAGGGTCCAGGGGAACACCCCGACAGCATTCTGTTCGGCTTGTTGAACGTCGATATAGACAGTGTCTTTTCGGCTTTGACATTACCGTAGTAACGGTCATTCTATGTCTAATTATTGTCTACAATGTGGAGTGGATGATCTTCCCTGCCCATTTTGCGCCATCCTCATCGTCCGGAATCTCAAAGTCGAACCTGACCACGTCCTCTTTATACGGCCACAGTAGGTTGTGTGTCACCCTTTCCGCTCGGTCAGCAGGTTATACAAGCTTTATTGACATGAGATCGTACCTTTCGTGCTCTTTGCTTGCTTGGTATTGTTCCAGCGCAGCCAGATCAGGGTGGAAGCTGGTTAGGGCAATCTCGAACCCTTGGCTCTTACTGATAGGGTTGGTGACCGACGGGCTGCCAACCCATAGCATCCTATTCTTGACGCATGGAAGTTCTCGGAGGGTCTTGAGCTCCTGAACAAAAGTTGACTTGTGCTCAGCAGAGACGTCAGGCTTGAACTTGAAGAGAACTGTCAAGTGAAACCGATTAGCGGCGGTTAGGACTCGAGCATCTTGCTAGGAACATACCTATGTGAATTATCGTCATTTTGTCAGCTGTCTTCATATGTATGCTTGTTTTCTGGCAGAGGACACAAATTCAGAGGGAAGGGGAATATATGGGATGTTGCCAAGTCAGCTCCGGCGAGGCACCGAGCAGTGGGGTGCCTCGCCGGAGCAAGGCCGTGACGGAGATTCGCCGCCCAGTGAGTGGGCACCCTGATCTCGGTCCCACCCAGGGGCGGGTTAATTACTTGCCCACGCGCATCATCTCATCAGATGGGAATTGCCCGTATGATTTCTCGCGTCGTCTTGGGTTTATTCGTCTGAGCAACGCGCCCGAGTGTCGGGGTAACATGGACAGGATTTACGAAATATCGTTCTCGACCTCCTGTGTTCTCAAACTGCGATTAGCCCGGGCTGCCGGCTCTGCCATTGCTACTGCAATGTTGTAGCCATGACGTAGAGTTCGGAATACGAATAGGAGGGGGGAAATAGTTTATTGTCTCAGCTGCAGTGGGTGATCTCATGTCATGTTCTCCCTGTGGAAGAAGTGAAGCCCCCATCCACGACAATCTTTTGTCCCGTGATATATCTCGCCTCGTCGGACACTAAGAACACCGCAGCGTTGGCAACGTCCCATGCATCCCCCATCCGCCCCATGGGGACCTGCGCGTCCCGTATCTTCTTGAACTCTTCGTAACCGCCAGCTGTTGGAAACCTGTCGGCAAGTGCCCGTGTGTAGGGGGTCTCCATGAGCCCTGGGGCAACCGTATTGAGTCTCACTCCCCTGTCGGCGTAGATGACTGCTGTGGCCTTGACAAACTGCATGATTGCGGCTTTGGTTGCGTTGTACGCCACCTGCGGCTTGCCGATATATCGGAGGCCTGCCACGCTGGATATGCAAACAATGGAACCCCCAGTTGGCTGCTTCTCCATGACCGGAAGCACATGATGGCACGCCAGGTAAACGCTCTTCAGGTTGATATCCATTTGAGAGTCCCAGACCTCCTCCTTCATCGTCGCAGGGCAGCCTGGTTGAGACCCGCCCACGTTGGCCACCAGAATGTCGATTCGGGAGTGCTTCGACAAGCATGCATCGATGAGATTCTTCACCGACTCTGAGTTGGTGGCATCCGTGGCCACGATGTCGCAAACCCCGCCTGCAGATTCGATCGTTTCTTTCGTCCTGGCCGTTGAAGCGATGGACCGGTTGCCGCCGAAGATTTTCGCCCCTTGCCTCGCCAGCTGCACTGCGCACGCAGCACCTATGCCCCAACCATCGGTGCCGGTTTGACCAAGGCCAATGACGAGGGCAACTTTTCCGTCGAGATTTAACATTTTTGGTTCTGAGGGAGAGATGGATCGGACGAGGCGACGACTAGGTGTGGCTGGTGTTTGAAGCACGAAACAGACGAAATATTTAGGAGAAGATGCTGCTTGCTTCGGACAGGCGGCTACGGTGATTGTTAATGTATTAATACCACCGACATGAAATCAGGAAAGTCGCGTGGTCGTCAGTAGTAATAATACTGGCTCTCTGGTGGACGTCCTGCCGAGACGGGGATTTCCCGATACCATGGAGCCGAGGCCGACGCTGAGCGGGGCATGTCCGTGTCTACACCCCTATCTAGAACTCCTGCGCGGAGACTACCCCGAGGCCAATCCCACTGTAAGTATCCCATGTTTGTTAGACGAAGTGGCACCTGGGAATTTCTAAGAAATAGGCCATGGAAAAAAAATGCTAGTGAGACGGCGTCCAAGTTTGCCGGGTCAGACTGGCGAGTGCAACCGCCCGTTCTGGGTCAGATGTTGATTGTGAAGAAACAGGGGACTTTTACAGGCATTGAGAACCATAGACTTCATTATCACACACTATTCTGAATCTTCGTTTGTAGTGCGTCGTCAATCATATCCGCGTTTGTCCTGGTATCCGTACCCATCTGCCGCTGCTCCGATGGACAGTTCTCGGTTTGTCGTTGCAACTCGGGAATTAGAGAGTCGGGGAGGACTTCTCAGGGGCTAGGATGAGGCGTCAATCCTAGCCGCTATTCGAGCTGTCCGCAGTATTCACGACGCGGCCTTGTCGACACAAGTCGTGATCTCTAGTCTCGAGGTGCATTTATCTACTCGGCAGAACCAAACCTCGATCTTCAAGTTCATTGTGGCGTTATGTTTGCATGTGACCGTGGCAGAACCTCGCTCCAGCCCATCCACAATGCCACCCATCCGAAGTTACCATAAATGACCTCCCCAGTCACCTCTGGCATGGATGGGTAGGGGCAAGCGAGGTAATGCCACCGCTTTGCAGCGCTGTACGATTACCTCTGGTCCCGTTTGCCCTTGGCACCCCGTCGAAACATCTCTTGTTATTGGACGGTAGCGTCTTCGACTTCAGTACTACCTTACCGATATCGTCCGTTTCCGGCTGTCGAGATCCTAATCGGGCCCTCCGGATCCTCTTGTTTCAGGGGCAGCGCAGGCAATAACGCCCGAGCGCCTCCACATGGCATGATCCTGACAGCAACCGGTTCGTCTCGATCTGCGCGTCAACACGGCGCGTGGGAGCATACTAGTTTGAGCTCTGTGGCAAGCAAGCCTAGCGCACTTTTGCGGCAATGCACCTAGCACCACCAGTCTCTTCCTTTTCGACCGGAGACGCTTCGTTTCTGTCACCAGGGATAAGCTGTGACAGCTTTTCACTGCAATTCTCTGGGGACGGATTGGACCCCTGTAGGCATGGGGGGCCTGCGGCCGGGTGCCCAAAAGGGTAAAGGTCTCTGGGGGTCCCGGCCTGGGCCTGGACCCCTGGATACTACCATGACGGTCTACATGAACATTCGAGGAAACATCAGAGGCTGTTGCTCGGCCCCTATTTTGTAGAGACGGACCTCTTAAGGACACGCGGGTCGCCCCAGGATTCTTCTCTCTCAAGTATCGTCGAGACTTGTCCGTCTCGGGTGCCTCTCTTTCAACCACCATCGTTCCTTTCTCACATTCAGTCGTTTCCATCACGCGTAGCACGCAGTATACATTCGTTCTATTCATTCGCTGGAACTTAACCTAACCATCGTCATCCTTTTACAACAATACCCCAATTCACCCGAGTCCAAACAAGACAGTCTCCAAGCGAGCCGCAGACCACAACACATCTGATATCCGAGAACCTTCAAACCATCTTTTTTCACAATGCGTGCCTCGCAGCTTCTGGTGTGGGGGCTTCTGGCCCTCACCACCGACGCCAAACGTCGCCACAGACGGAGGACTGCCTGTCCTCCTCGTTCCACGAGGACCTCCATCGTCCAGGTCACTGTGACCAGGGGCTCTGCTCTCCCGGTTGAGACACCGTCCGAGAGCCAAATCCTCTCCATCTCAGCCAGCGCCGACGTGTCAACCGAAGTATCGTCACAGGTCGCCTCGACCTTGATTTCTGTCGTGCAGTCTTCTTCAGTTAGTTCTTCTTCATCAGCCGCGAGCCCCGCGGCGTCCACCTTTGAGCCCACCGAGACGATCGAATCAACTCTCCCCTCAAGCTCAACCGAAGCTTCCGCGGAGGCACCATCGCCATCTTCTTCTTCAGTTGCATCATCATCATCATCATCCTCATCATCTGCCGTACTTTCCTTCTCGACAACATCTACTGCCGTCCCCGTGGCCACGAACGCCCCCCGAGCATACCCTGCCGACAGCGTGGATGACCTCCGAGACGAGAGCATCAAGAAGCTCGAGGACTACCTGGGTAGGAAGCCAGCCAACAATGGCTGCACTCTTGAGAATGTTGCCGTCCGTCGTGAATGGTATGCGTCCTTATCTCATGCCGGGCAATTACGAGCTTAACTAACCCTCCCTTAAGGTCTGATCTCTCCCTCGAGGAGCGCGAGGACTACATCAAGTCGGTCCGGTGCCTCCAGACGACACCTGCAAGGACCCCTTCAAGCGTTGCCGGCGGCGCGAAGAGCCGGTTCGACGACTTTGTCATCGCGCACATCCAGCTGACTCCGGCTGTTCACAGCACTGTACGTCAACGAGTAGCCACCGTTGTCTCAACTGCTAACTGGCCAGGCAAACTTCCTATCGTGGCATCGGTACTTCATGTGGGCGTACGAGACCGCCCTCCGCGAAGAGTGCGGCTACAAGGGCTTCCACCCAGTGAGTGACCCGGTGTTGCCACCTGTCGAGCTAACCACTGACTTCGCTCTAACAGTACTGGAACTGGGATCGCTATGCCGCTGACCCCGAGAACTCTCCCCTGTTTAACGGCAACGCCACCAGCATCGGTGGCAACTCTGTCAGGGGCGGCTGTGTCACCACTGGTCCTTTCAAGGAGTAAGTTATGACTGAGATGTTCATCCTGACAAGATTCTGACAACACACCAGCATGACCGTCAATGTCGGGCCAGGCAACTCTCTTCGTCACAACCCCCGCTGCCTCAAGCGCGACATCAGCCGCACCCAGGCCACCGGCACCACTGCAGACAAGACCCTGCCGCTCATCACCGGCAGCCAGAATATCGCCACCTTCCAGGACCGCTTGCAAAGCTTCAACGGCGTCCACTCCAGCGGCCACTTCACAATCGGTGGCGACCCGGGCGGTGTACGTTGCCAACCCTTTACCCCCAGCTGTAAGCTATAAGCTAACATGACCCTCAGGACATCTACGCCTCCCCCGGCGACCCGGCATTCTATCTCCACCACGCCATGGTCGATCGTGTCTGGTGGATGTGGCAGCTCCAGGACCTCGACACGCGCCTCACCGCCGTCGCTGGCCGGAACGGCCCCTTCGGCGCCGGTGGCAGCCTCGGTGCACTCAGCGATGACGTGAACCTCGGCCTCGTGGGCGAAGGCGTCTCCCTCGGGAGCTTGCTCGACACCATGGGCGGCAAGGGCGGCGAGTTCTGCTACATCTACATGTGAGGCAGCTCGCGATGTGGGTGAACGGCCATGTGATGAAGTACTTGACGATTGAGGAGGACAGACGCGGCGAAGGATATGCCGCCCCTTTAATATTTAAATTCATAATAGTAATAGGAGCTACCCAGTTACATGCCCACAGCAAGCCCAGCGATGCCAGCAACTGCATATGAAAGCGCGAGGCCGTGCACGGAAACCCATCGCCCAGCAGCTGCTGCCGACGGAAAGTCACCCTCGGGCTCCCGACTGCCCTCGGTCACGTTGCTGGGAGCCAGGCAGACGATCTGCGCATCCGATTGCCAGGCTGAGTCCGAGACTCTCGTGCGGCTGGTGATGAGCACCGGAACGGGCTGCCTCACGCGCAAATCATACCTGTCGAAAGAGTCTCTCGCGTCATCGCTCGGAAGCAGTCCGGACCCGACCATTGCATCGTATGAACGGTAGTCGTCGGGGAGATCGATACCGGGGGGGCTGTCCACCGAGCACGTCGCGTCGGAGAAGTTGCTCGGCGCCGAACGCCAGAGGTAAAAGCCGCCGTCGCACCCTCCCCCGACATCAATTCGGGGGCAGCCACCGTCTCTGGGTGCCGCCGCGGACCGGACAGCGTCGATGCACGCCTCGGGGAGGATGCCACTGCAGGACTCGTTGCCGTCTCCCGGCTCCGCGTCCGAGGTCTCGTTTCGGCCCTTCATGAGGTACACGCAGTGCTCGGTGTTATTTGCCCTCTGTGAGCCGATGAAGCTCTCGGGTACGCTCAGGAAGACAGCGAGGGTTTGCATCGTGGGCTTGCCGCCCCACCAGCTGTTCTCCCGGCGCTCGTCGATGAGGCCGTACGAGAGGTGCCATTCGTCCTGACCGGAGAGTCGGAAGGGGGTGGTGCCTGTGGAGTTGTAAAAGGCGTTTCCGCTGGCAATGGACTGGGCATGCATGCCGCAGCCAACGGGAAGCGTGGAGTTGTTTGCATCCTGGGCCCTGGCTGGCTGGACGGTGAGGACGATGATGCTGATGGCCAGCAGAGTCAGACCGTGCACTGCGCTGATAAGACAGGCAACAGCCATGATGGATTGCATTGATATGCAAGCCGAACAACGATTTCCAATGGGTCAGGGAACGACCGAATCTTTGTATTTACTGCAAGGCCCTTTACTTAGTAGTAGTATGCCTAGCCAGCCTCGTCATGACGTAGATATGGAGCATGCTATGGGGTTGATCCGCAAATCCCCAAGGCCCTTGAGAAGGCCAAGACCTGCGAAGCCGTGCATCTGCCCATCAGGGTTGCTTGCCGTGGCACATCAAGGCAGAATGGGGTCCTGGAATGATGGTTTTCGTTGCAAAGCACGCTGGTGTTTTCCCGCCACCGCAGTGACCGACTGAACCCCAACCTGCGATGGCCCACGAACAGCTGCATCAAATGGACGAACACCAAGGCTTGAGTAAGCTCCATAAATCTCTGCACTTGATTATCGACTAACAGCATTTACTGATATATGGCAACGGGTGCGCCGAGAACCTCCGTACGGACCGTAATGCCTAATCCGGGCGCTGCTGGGGCCGTCACGCGACCATTCACGACGTCGAAATCGCCGTCGGCCGTCTTGAGGGCGACAATCTCGCGGCTCTCGAGAATGCAGCGCAGGTTCCGCTCGGGAACTGTCTGGCCCATGGCGACGATGGCCGCAAAGGCGATATCAGAACCGGCAGTCTCCTGGACACTGAACGTGTACCCAGCAGCGATGCAGATGTCCCTGATCCTGCGGCACTTGGTGAGGCCGCCCAGCTTGGAGATCTTTAGGCCGATCCCTTCGACCACGTCATCTGAGATTGCCTGGATGACGGAAGGGGCATCGATGGCAAGCTCGTCAAAGATGATGGGCACATCTGTTCTGCGACGGAGCGATAGTGTCTCACGGTGTGTGGCGCAGGGAGCCTCGAAGACGAAGTCGAGATTCGCGGGAAGAAGTCGAAGGAAGCGCAGGGCAGACTCAACGGTATAACCGCCGTTGGCATCCACAATGAAGTACTCCCCGGGTTGTTGATCCTTCAGAGCGCCAGCAACACGGGCAGCATCGATGGCGGGGTCATCGCCGACCTTGATGGAGTGCCCGAGGTAGCCCAAGGCGCGATAGTGTGCTACCTTGGCGCGAGTCTTCTCTGGGCCATCGACGGGGATCGAGTCGATGATGGGCATCTTGTAGTCGGTGCGCCCACCCAGCAGCTCACAGACCGGGAGGTTGACACTCTTGCCGAAGATGTCCCAGCAGGCAACATCAATGGCAGTCTTTGCGTGGTCATGACCGAGAAGGACTGCGTCCATGGTGTCGTTGATGCGCTCGACACGGCGAGGGTCGAGGCCGATCAGATGGGGAGCAATCTCAGCGATGCCGGACCGGACGCCCAGCGCATGGGCGGCGACATAGGTAGAACCGAAAGGAGTGCTCTCGCCATAACCCTCGATTCCACATTCGGTGGTAATCCTAACTATGGTGGCGTCGAAAGACTTGTACTCTCTGCCACCAGACAGGTGGTAGACGCCTCCCGAGTAGGGAAGGTCTACTTGGAAGACCTCGATCCTCGAAATCTTGATTTCCTGGGTCATTTCTGTGATTTGAGGGCGCTTTTTCAAAGAATAATAGTGGTCGGAGGGTACGATAGGAAAGCTGACGCCGCCCGTCTATTGATTCCGACACTTCGAGGGCGAGACCAATATGAGGGTTTATATCAGCACCGACCTGCCGACTCTCCTGACTCAAGCCTCGCGTCCGTCTTGAATTGACTGATTGGTTACTGAAGCTTCCCACCGGCCTGGAGGGGTGCATCTCTGGAGGTAACAAGCTGATCGGGAAAGCCGTTGCCGTTCCTGGGGCTGGACTTGGAGCTTCGAGCCCATGGACCAGGAACCCGAGGCGGGGTCTCCACGATTTCCTCGGATCGCATCCGAAACATCGGGAAATCCGAGATCATCAGCTGGTACTCGGAGTATGGACCAACAGGACAAGCCAAGCCGTGGAGTCTGCGAGAATGCGGGATCTCCATCCCCAAAGCGGCAAAAATTGTGAGATGACGCCAATCGGTTGATTGATAATCTGAGCCACGGATACCTGCATTATTAATGATGACAGTCCATGGCCCTTTTATCACAGGAATACTTCCCTGCCGAAGGCAAACAATACTCCGATTTACCCATGTACCCTTTGAAACCCTCGCACAGCACCTAACTCCTTTGCAAGGATTCATTTCAAATGGCTTCCGTGCGACCTACAACTCGCCAGTGCTGGCGCCGCACCGACGACTTCACTCCTGGCACCCCTAAGCTCAAGCTTGTGACCGAACCTCTCCCGGAAAAGCTCTCTCCGTATCAGGTTCTGATCAAGGTGCATGCTGTCGCCTTGAACTACCGCGATGCGAACATCTCGAACGGCGGAAACCCCTGGCCGATAACACCCAATGGTGTCATCGGCAATGATGCTGCCGGCGAGGTCATCGAGGCGGGCGAGGCGGTGAGGCGCTTCAAGGTCGGCGACAGGGTGGCACCTAACACAGACACGGAAAACATCACCGGCCGGGAATCCAAAAGATCCTGGCTTGCAGCTGACGAGGACGGCGTTCTTGCGGACTACCTTGTGTTCGATGAATGGAAGGTCGCGAAGCTGCCCTTGCATCTCAGCTGGCTTGAAGCGTCTGTTCTTCCTTGCGCTGGAGTTACCGCCTGGTCTGCCCTCAAGGGCCTTGAAGTCGGCCAGACCGCTCTCGTTCAAGGTACGTTCAGCATATCGTCCTTCCCTAGCCAGTGGTGTTTAAAAGGATCATGTGTGCAATAAGGCTGACAACGACTCATGAAGGCACGGGTGGTGTCGCCATGTTCGCCATTAAGATTGCACAGGCTGCCGGCTACCGGGTTATCTTGACCTCCTCCAGCGACGAAAAGCTTGCCAAGGCTCAGCAGCAATTCACGTCAGCTCCGATTCTAGCCGTCAACTATAAGAACCCCGCATGGCACGAGGAGGTCCTCCGCCTTACAAACGGCGAGGGCGTCGATGTCGTTCTCGAGAATGGCGGCACCGGATCTCTTGTTCAGAGTGTACGGTGCACCCGCCGCGGAGGTATCGTCAGCCAGGTCGGCTACCTTGGCAAGCAAAACCCTGCGGACTTGGAAGAGCTTCTTCCTACTCTCATTGATAGGAGGGTCAGTCTCAGGTAAGCTCTTCAGCTCACGGCTATACCGACGGGGGCCATGACTGACTAACTTGTCATGTAGAGGCATAAATGCCGGCTCTGTTCAAGACCTCGAGGATCTCGGCACCGCCGTGTCTACCATGAGGATGGACTTCCCTGACATCATCGACACTGTTTTCCCCTTCTCTCAATCTGAGGAGGCGCTCCAATACCTTTGGGAGGGCAAGCAAGTTGGCAAGATTGTGCTCAATTTAGATTAGATTTGCAGTGTCAAGTAGCTCGAGGTGACGATGCCGAAGATGTCGAAAGAATCGAAGAGAAAAGATATCCCGCGTGATTCATTTTGGGCCCAGCTCCCAAGGCAGTATACTCCAAAAGGATCGTTGAACTCCCTGAAGTCGGTAATCAAAGTTTCTCATGCATCGGTTCTCCCCTGCTCACGGTCCCTGTTCTCAACTTTCCGGATGTCTTTCCACCCGATGCCCCAACTCAGCAAGAAACCTACGCAAGCCAGCCCGGTGAGTAAATAAAAGACATTTCCGACCGCAGATGAATATGCAAGCTGAACCTGGTGCAGTTGCTCTGGAGAGACGATATCACTGAATCCCCTCCCTCCTGCCTCCGTGATGGCTTCGGCGTCAGCGTCGGAGATGCTCGACTCCAGGCTTGCCTCCAAGCGAGCAGAAAAGATCTGATTGGCGACGGCCAGGAAGATGGCACCGCCAAAAGTCTGGGTGAAGATGAGAAGGGCCATGGCAACGGATATGAGGGAGGCCGGGATGCTCGCCTGAGCCGCGATGATGGGCTATCGAGAACGCGACAGTAGTCAGACAAGAAGATCTTCGAGATTCCAGATTGCATTCGGCGCTTGAAACTTACTACTTGCATGGCGCTGCCGCGTCCAATACCCAAGATAATCTGGTACCCAATCCATTCCCCCATGCTGCTGGATGGTGTCAGAGTTGATAGCAAGCCGGAGGCGACTGCATTTAATACGGAACTGCCCACTGCCCAAGGGAGGTAATAGCCCAGCTTGCCGACTGCCCGAGTCATGGTCAGCAAGTTCACACAGGACAATAACAAGAAAACTTGCGCCAATGAGAGATATTGGTAATACTCACTTAAAACTCCGCTCAGGATCGCAGTTACGAGCTGGCTTAAGATCGTCGGAAGTATGGAAACGCCACTGAGCATAGGGCTCACTCCCTTGGATGATTGGAAGTAGATCGGCAGGTAGTAGCTCGACAGGAGATTTGCACACATGAAGGTGACCCCCAGGAGAGTGCTGAAAGAAACGACCCGGATGCGAAAGAGTGCCAGGGGGATCATGGCGTGATCGCCCGCCTGGTGCTCCCGAACCAGGAAGAGCATGGCGGTTACCGCCGATCCGACGAAGAGGCCGATGGTTTGCGAGGAACCCCATCCAAACGAATGACTAGCATAGTCCAGAGCTAAGAGGAACATGACAGCCGCGGGAGCAAAAAAGGCGAAACCGATAAGGTCGAAACGTTGTATGATCGATGAAGGCAGAGTGGCCGGGGGACCGTCAGATTTCCGATGTCCTGGGATCTTGGCGAGGAAGAGCATCCCAAGAGCGATACCACCGACCGGAAGATTGACGTAGAAGCCTGCACCAGCCTGTCAGCTGAAAGATCTGAGTTTACAGAATAGTGATTGGAGGAGATCTTACACCAGCGCCACGTGGTGTACTCCGTGAAAGCACCTCCGATCAGGGGCCCTGTAACGAGACCAATTTGGGAAACTAGTACCATCAGGACTCATGAGCTCTCTTAAGGCAGGGAGTGCGGAATAATTACTCACCACCCATCACGACTCCAGTGAGGACGGGCCTCTTGCTCATGGGTGCTATCAGAGAAATGATGGTGAGAGCCCCGTTCGTCATGCCTGATGCCCCCAAGCCTTGAACGGCGCGACCGACAATGAGGACCGTCGATGAGGGAGCTAGCCCACAAATCAAAGACCCGACCTCAAACAGTGAAACGAAGCCGATGAAGAGCCATTTCACCTCGAGACTGGAATAGAGCTTCCCGGTGAGGGGTTGCAGTGCCGAGCTTTGCAATTGTGAGTACCGTGATATACAGTCAAGTCAGGGGCGAGTCCGCACCTTGCCAGCATGTAAGCCGATCCATACCATCCGACATCCCTCAAAGAGTTGAAGGCTGTTGTAATCTCCGGAATTGCCTGAAGAGAGGTTAGTAGCTGCTGTGGGTTCATGGTGATATTCCATACGTACAGTAACAATAATGGACATGTCAAGCATTATCAGCAAACATGCTAGCGACATGGCCAGCATAACAAAAAAAAGTTTCCACCCTGATATGTATTCAGTGTCCTCTGGCGATTGGTCAATAACAGGGCTGTCCTTTTCGTTCTGCATCTCCAAAGTCGTTGAGGAGCTATGCTGAGGTCCTTGGCCTTTCTCTGCACGCGATATGAGGTGACTGGGTTGCATGTCTTCCGAACGACGGAAGGGGACTCCCTGTCGGATGATGGCTTGGTGATCGGGATTCGGGTGGGATCAAGTGGTGACGATACCGAAGATGTCAAAAGGATCGGAAGATATACCGCGAGGTTCATTTTAATCAAAGAAATTCAGAAGCTCTCAGTCTAAGGAAAGAGAAGGCAATGTATATATCAATAAATTCTCAAATTCGGCGCCAGGAAGTGTTACATGAGCGACCGGACTTCACATCTTGAACCCCGCGTTCCCAATTTCCAGTTCCGCTTCTGGCGTCTCCCACCCGACTTCGACCAATTAAAGATGAGCCTGATAGCGGGTGCTCCGGGATTCGGGCCAAACCCGGTCGTCATCATCAGCGAACTCCTGCACCTGCCCCCTGGCCCCAACTCCCTTCGACAAACAATCCCGGCGGGGTTGGCGGAAACCCTTCAGCAACAACCTTCGCGCTGCCTCAAGGATACCACCAAGGAGTCCCAGCGGAAAGCCCTTGCAGAACTTCGCCGCAGTATTCGACCACTTGTGATAGGGAACACTTCCCGCCGGGCCGGTGGAACCACGTCTTGGATGACCTCGATCCATCGCGAACGCCGACGGAATTCAGCAGCCAGTCAGGCCTCATCCTCACCACACATCGGCCGCCCGCAAAGGTCTCGTCAGATCACATGGCGAGCGATGGTACTCCAGCTCCCTATGGCAGGGCGTGCGAGAACTGTTCGAGGGCCAAGTGCCGGTGCCTCCTGCGGCCTGAGGGTGGTGCCTGCCAGAGGTGAGGATGTTCCGGACCTCAAACGTCGTGCGGCGACCGCCCTTTCTTACTTCTTCCGCAGATGCCATCGGTTAAACAAAAGCTGTCGCCCGGCGGCCCCTGGACGCCGGATTACTCGGAAGCCTGCTTTGTCACCTGGCCCAGACCAGCTACAGAAGAAACTCGACGAGTTTGCGGCCCTTCTTCGTGCATCAGGCCACGACGACTTTGCCAAGGATGTCACTGCGGCCTTCCAGCAGCGGATTTCGAAGCCTTTCCAGCCAGATCTGCCCAAACGCACCGATGCCTTGCTCGCTGCAAGTTCCGCCCCGGCTCGATTAAGTTCCTGTCTGGGGCCAAGCACAAATGACCCCTGTGCTGCCTCATGCGGCTTGGCAGACACCCCTCTGCCGTCACCCGAACCCAGCGCCGAGGACTCCGAGATGATGTTCCAATCCTTTTGCTCTGGAAACTTGAGATTCTTCCCTTTCGTGAACTTCGCACCCGGCACGACGGCCGCGGACACACGAAGAGACTGGCCGTTTCTCTGGGCGAACATCATGATGATCAAGCTGAAAACACCGACATATCAACGAGCTTGCGGCAAACATGTTCGAGAGATTCTCGCCAAAAAGCTCATCTTGGACCATGATCGATCAATGGATCTTCTGATGGGATTAATGGCCTACATCGGCTGGTATGTTTTGCCTCACCTCACTCAGCTCCCATCTGACGGTTGATTCTCATTCAACGCACTCTGACCCAGTGCTCCCAGGGCTATTCACCAGCAGGGTCCCAAGCCCTTTTTCTGCCTATACGCTCACATGATGACGGCCCTCGTGGGCGATCTGGGCCTTTATCGCCGACACTTCGACTGGCAGAATCCTGTGCTCAGGTGGAGGCAGAAAGTCGTTCCGGCGACTGTTGATAAGGTATCAGAGCCTTTGAGGAGAACCGACCGACCGCGTATCATGTTGTCGGCATACCTAATCACCTCATCGTGAGTTGAGCTGCGCCCAATGGGTACGAGAAGTCCAAGAATTAACCTGCAAGATCAGAGCGCCATCGTTCAACCAGAAGCTGGAACCGATGAGATGGTCAGCACAAATGGACACGTTTCTTCGGACGATTGAAGAAGCACCAGAATGTCGCAATGATAAAATTCTGGTCGCACTTGTGAAGATGCAGCTTGTTGCGGATGCCGCGCAACGGGGAAATTGGAACGTGGAGGAGTCGACCACGACCATCCACCATGACTCTCCCACGGACACAGGCCAGCTGCAGGCACCACCTGTAATCTTGATGAAGATGCTGCATGATAAGCTGAAGCGCATCGGCCAAGAGATTGAAGCAGACATCTTCAGTGAGCGTACGTACTTGGCTTTCCACCTTCAAGAACTCGGTCCCGTCGTGCTGACCTCTGGTCTCCTACAGCCGTGGTAGCCGGCCACTACCATACTGTTGAGTTGGCCGTATACGACATTCTTGTATCGCACATTCGCCACGGGTCGCCATTAAGGATCATTCCAGACGTGGCACGACTGGACTCGCTCTGGTCATGTCTTCAGGCCGTCAAGGCTTCCTTGGATGTCTTCCTCCGATACACGACGGCAGATATGACGTCCTTTTCCGTCATAGTGCCTACGCAGCAGACGCAGGCTTTCATCATGCTTCATCGCCTCACTCTTCTGGATGACCCTGTGTGGGACCGCGAGACTGCGCGGAGCACTGTGGATCTCAGGCAGGTCCTGGAACAGATCGCCGACAAGTACGCCGCGGTGCCCGCTGAGATAGGTATTGTGAGCGAAGTTGTAGAGGGCGACTTGCTCTCTGGAGACATGTACACCAGGGCGTCGAAGATGATCCGCAGCATGGCGGCCTACTGGGGCAGAGAGATTGACGAGGTACTTGGGCCGGCAGTGGGCGATCAAGCAAAACTCAGCGAACCTGCTCTGCCGATGGACTTTGATTTCATGGACTTGACGATGGAGAGTGCTTGGTTTTCGGAGTTTGTCATGCCGCCACTACCTCCAGGGCTGTCGACTTTGGGCATGCCGGGAGACAATCTCTTGCCAGACGTGGTGGACTAGATGGACGCCAAAGGAGAGACGCCGCAGGCCTTTGTATCAGTCGGTTGTCTATCAATTCAATCCCCCGTTGTACCTCATCTGTAGAGTACTCTATCTGCAGGAAGCTGAGGTGGACGTTGTCCTTGTACGTACTGAGCCACCATGGACGAGCTCCCCGGCCATCTCTTCGACAGGCGCTTCGCGTTTTTCTTGTGCCGGAATGACGAGATCATACAAGCCACGATGATGATGAGGACGAGCCCTCCAACACCCGACGCAACGCCGATGACGATCGGTCTGTTGTTGTCCAGCCAGTTCCCTCCACCGCCTCCATTGTTACCGCCATTCCCATCACCATTGGGGCCACCTCTTGACCCAGCTCTTTCGCATGTGCCACCCATGCAAGTGCCCCCGCCGCTGCACTGAGTACCGTCCAGAAAGTCTTGGGATCCTCTCAAACATCCTTGGCCGGGGAGGTTGCAGGATAGTTGGCAGCTGTTGTCGTTGCACGCCTCAACCGACGCGGCCGTCTCGTTGTATGCATTTGTACACTGGAGATCGCGAGAGGTGCAGTGGCCCGAAGCGCACGTCAGTCCATCGCCGCAGGATTCACCGTTGGGCTGGAAAACGTCCTCGGGACACTGCGCAGAACTGCCGTCACACGTCTCTTCAGGGTCGCAGCCGCCAGTGCTGTCCCGACACACCAAACCGCTGCCGGCTATGCGGCATGAATCCGTGCAGCACTGGTCGTTTGTTGGGTCGCATTGCGCGTTCTCTCGAAGCTGGCAAGTGGCTGGATCGCAGCAGGAATCGCTCGGGCAGCCTTCTTCGCCTCCGCAGTCGCATGCCTCGCTTCCCTCGACGATGCCGTTTCCACACTCGCTTTCGTTGATGTCGGGCGCGTCGTCCGGGCTGACGAAGCAGTTCGTGTCTACGATTCCTCTCCCTATTCCGGTGCAGATCGTTCCGACGGTGCAAGCCGAGAAGTCCCTGATGTCTCCGCCGGTGATCGGGTTCATGAGGTACTGCCCGTTGGCATTGCAGGTTGACCGGCTCAGCGGGCAACAGTCCTCGGAGATGGCACCGCCGCAGGTCTGCGAGGTGCAATCGTGCGTGGCTCCAAAGTTGTGCCCGATTTCGTGGGCGATGACCTGCCATTCTTCGCGGGTTCGCACGACAACGTTGGTTGACGCGACGCTCTGCGACCTGCCTCCCTGGCTCTGCGTCCTCACACCGCGGCTACAGACGCTGCCGAGCCAGGCAATGCCGACCGTCTGGCCAGTATTACAAGCACTCATCAGGGTCCAAATGGCGTTCCCATCATCAAACTGCCCTCTCCACGCAGAGAAGGAACTGAGACGAGCGGAGATGTCGAATCCCTGTGTGCAAGGAACGTTCCAAGGCGTTGATTGCGACGCGTCGGACGGACACGACGCATCGCTGGTGGTAAGGTTTTGAATGACGAGACTGACGTTGAACGCATCCTCATAGATCTGCGAAGCAATGTTGATCTGGGAGATGACATTGTCGCGTGCATCCTGGACGGAGGCAAACTCCGACGTGTAGGTGCAGTCTGTTGCCACGCCAAGAAGAGCGACTCGACGGGTGGAAGGGCATCCATCTGTAGAGCCGATGAAATCGAGAGGGTCGAAAGGCTGCGGGCCGAATTGTCGACGGCTGACATCTCTCGCATCGATGCCGTGCATGTCCGTTCCGCAGAAGGAGGGCTGGTCAGCAGATCGCTCGAAGATATCCGATCGATCCTTTCCAGCGACAAGGTCCGCGTCTCTCCATACGAGAAGGTGCGGGAAATCTCCGTCGGGAATATCCGGGTCATTCGGATGCCTCGTCTTGAGATACGCAGAGTCGCTGGTGAGATGATACGTTGCCCCGTGCAGTCTGAAGGCTCCTTGAAGCAGATGCTGTCCGTGATGGCTCTTATAGGACATTCGAGCCCATCCAGCTTCTGCCCACTCGGCATCTGCTTCATCCCTGACCGAAGCAGTGCCTTTGAAGACTAGACCGGAAGGTCGGGACGAGCTGTAAAGGGTCTGCGATGATCCATCGCTGAGAAGATGCTGGACGTTTACGGTCTTCGATACGACGTCGTGGTTGAGAAGCAGTTGGAAACGGATCTTTGGGGTGTCGTCGGAGAACCCTAGCTCGACTTTCAGCAGGGAATCGGCCTTGATATCGTCGGGGTTCGCCGAAAATTCGATGGCGTTGACCCTCGAAACATGGCGTGGTGCGTCCCTGGTGAATGAGAGCGCTGATCCTGCGAGTTAGCGAGGCTCTGGCAGCACTGACTGGTGCCTGAATCTTACCTTGAACGTGTAGCTGAGCTAACGCTAGCAGGGCAGAGAAACACCTCCAGGCAATCATTTGGCGATCCGATTGCTATTGTACGGGAGCATCCACAGCCCGCAGCCCAGCTCGAGTCGTTCTGAACGATGGAAGAGTTGGATTTTATTCAGGCGGTCGGGATGGATCTGGCTGAGGTGATCGCCACGCGGCAGACGGGCCACCCGCTCAGCCTCAACGACCTCTCAAGAGCCGGAGGAGCGGCTCCCAGAGGCTGGGCTGGCGGGGTGCTGCAGGCTTAGTGGTCGCCGCTCACACCCACATCGAGCTCAGCCTCCATATTCGTAATTCTTGGCCTTGGCGAGGGCATGACCCCGCGATCTGACAACACGGCGCTTGGCGCGGTGATAAGAGCCTCGCCAATAAGTCCGAAGTCGGTCACGTTTAAGCATAAAACAGGCATGGGGGAGTCACGTTGCTTATCTCCGACGTTGATTCTAGTTTTGACTCTTTGAGTACCATACCTTGACCATGGCCTTCCGACGCGGTCTACCTTCAGCGCGCAAACATAGTGCAGAGTGGTGACAGCGTCGATCAATGTTTCAATGCCGTCATAGACTTGGAGGAAGTAGCAAAACCAAATTTTCCTGGCCTGGAACTGCTGATTGTTGGGCGAATACGTAGCCCAGCAGTAGGCATGACTGAGACAGACGAAGGTGCCTGAGAAGATTACGAATCAAGAAGCCAGAGCCACAACCCATTGATGATGACGACGAGAAGCAGCGCCAGATGATCAGATCCTTGAAACCCGCCCGATTTGAGAGAACAGCTGTGGATATAGTACAACGGCCCGAAAGACCCCGCGAAACGCCAAGGAATAGGCCGCGTATGCCACTTGACGGAAGGTCCCCTACTCCACCAACTCCCACGCCTGCATTTTGTCCGGAACCTATTGGCATCTCAGCACGATACTGGCAAACATCAGGTGTCGTAGAGAAACGAGCTCTTTGGTACGTGCTGCAAATTCAAGCCGGACCAGCTCAATCAGATGTCGGGCCATGGTCGGGCATACATCGCCGCTGAGACAGCTTCCACTGGCAGCAATGCCAACGGTAATCTACCGCTGCTGTTAGAAGTGCTCGGTCAAGCTGGGTATAAAGATAACAGAAACGCAGACGCCCTGAGCAAGCACGACCTGCCGGTATGCTTGCTGCTTGCAGAATCCGGCGGGTGTTTGGCGCCAAACGATCAGATGTCCTAGAGATCTTGAGTACACGGGCATAACCTTGATGCTATAACAAGGCGGCCATCTTCTCGAGTTCGGTTCATCCTGATACCATTGTCAGCCATATACGCCAGGCACTGTAAGATCCACCGTCGCAGAAACCAATCGGTCGTAATCTGCGCAGCTACGTAGAGCGCGGTCAATGTACCGCGACATTGCAATACGTCAGTGACGAAAATGGCAGCGTATTCTCAGATCTGACTCCCGAAAGTATGAGCTGAGGTATAGTTGCGCAGATATCTCGGGCTGTCTCACGATATTCTTCTCGGCGAGCTCCAAGAATGGACGCCCAGAATGATGCCACAAATCTCCAGTCGCATGATGCGGAAAGAGTTAAAGACCTGGACCGCGTGGTGGCTCGCGTAAGTATCGTAGCAGTGGCCAAAAATGAACGAATTCTAAACATTCACCCGGCGCGGCCGCCAGGAGCGTGGAATAATGTTCTCAGCAAAGGTGAGTTGGTGCTGCAGCTCGCGCGCCCGCGAGAGGACGCCTCCTGATCTCAATCCTGCGCTCCGCAGGTCGGCATGAAGATTAAAGATGCTCGCTGATAGGACAATGAAAATACATTTTACGCCGTGTATGCGACAGTCCAGGTCTCGGAAGATCGGTTATAGGGTTTCCGATATGTGTATATCAGCTGCACCGTGGTTCGATTGGCAACGTGGTAAGCAGTCGGACTATGGAAGTCGGTACCCCCAGCGGGATCGGAGTACACTTAGCACACCCTGAATATGACTCAGCGAGGAACACGGGAGTCTAGGCCATTGAGGGTAGATGCAAGGTTGGCCCAAATCTTGGGCACCCGCTGCATCCCGCGGCATTCAGGTCCCACTGCCTTGTATCCGCAAAACCAGCATGCCATCTGAGGCTCAGTTCCCATGTGACTCATCATCGAGGGATGCCTTACATCTGTCACGAGACAGATCAGGTCGGGAGCCATCCATGATGGCCGCCTAGAGTTGTGGGAGCTGTGTACTACCCGTAGGGGAGCCTCTGGGTCGAGCAATCAGGGCATGTGTATGGACACTTGATGTGGGAAGGCGTTCGCTCTCTCCTTACACAAAGCCTTCCAACCCCCGGAAACGGGAAACGAGAAGAACTGTGCAGGCCGCATCTTCTCCTCGGATCTGACCCAAGTCTCCACTGTCGGCCGATGGTGGGTCATGCTGTCGGCCGATGCCCGCCCACCAGGACCCACTATCGGCCGATGGGACGCCATGGAGGCTTGTCCCCTGTATGTCTTGGGCCCAATTCTTGTCTCAAGAGGATCTAGAGCTGTATTGTTCAAGACCTTGCCCTAAACCATCTCTCCCTCTAGCCGCGACCATGTCACTTGAAGGCATTAGTGACAAGTTTGGTTTGTCGGAGAGCCAAGGCTCAAGCTACCAGTGAAGCAGCGAAGCAGTCTTTGCATGGCTACTGAAGAACCCCTCGGGTCGGTTACAACTGTTTAACCCTGCTTAAATTGTAGGTGGAGAATTGGTGCTCGCTGTAGGATGCATCTCGGTGTCTTATCGGCGTGGAAAATGGAGATCACGGTCCACTATGTGAGTCCGTCTGGTGGACTTCTCGGACGTTTCTCCCCTGCCTCAAGGCGCGAATCGGACCCGATTCTCAAGCCATAACCTCGCTCAAGAAACCCCACAGGGGAAAGGGCCGATTTGGTTCTCTCTAAAGCTTTGACTCCGTTGTCTAGCGCTGCTTGTCACCGGGCTGGTCCGGCCCAGTGCAGTAGATGGACCTCCTCGCCCAGGTTGCGGTGGCATAGCACCGGCGGGCACCACATGACAAGCCCGAATTATAACCCCAGACTACATACCTTTGAGTGATAGCGGGAAACTACTCCACGGGGACATGGTGGATCTCGAATCGCGCCGACTTTAAGTTTGTAGGGGAATAGTTGGAACTTGGCCTAGTCCAGTCGCCGATGTCGCGATACCCTTGACAATTTCTCAGTAGACTATTCTCTCTCGCGAAGCGGTCCAAATGCTCCATGAAAAAATGGCAATGATTTGATAATCGCGCCGACTACCAGGTACGGGGATCTGGGTACGCTCCACAAACTTCTGGCGGGTTGACGACGACTAGTATATAAAGAAGAGAGTTTCGCCGGATGAGTGTTTTCTCTGTTTTATGAATCAGTCTCTCACTCCGTTGAAAACTCATTCCTCGATCAAGCACCATGGGGCGTATTTCTAAGATTCTGATTGCCGGTCTCTCTCTGACCCCTATTGCCCGTGGCCAGGTGTACTTTGGCGAGGAACGCAACCCGGATGCATTCACCTACGTCCAGCCTCTCAACACCACGATCCTCGGGCAGTATGGATACTCAGAGCCTGTGTATCCATCACTTATGTATTGGATGCATTGTTGGATCTATCTATTTTGCTAACGGCATATACCAGCAAACATCACAGGCGCTGGTGATTGGGAGGAGGCCTTCATCAAGGCTCGGGCATTTGTGGCTCAGCTGACGCTGGAGGAGAAGTCTGAAATGGTCACAGGTGTTCCGGGACCTTGTGTTGGCAACATCTACCCGATCCCACGCCTGAACTTCTCGGGAATATGCTTTCAGGACGGACCTGTTCAAATCCGTACAACGGATTTCGTCAGTCTCTTCCCCTCCGGTGTCAACATTGCGGCGACCTGGGACAAGGAAATGATGTATTCCAAGCATCTTGCAATGGGCCGCGAGTTCAGAGCTAAGGGAGCACATGTGGCCCTTGCGTAAGTGACCTTGCCCTCTCAATACTTGCAGTCGAACAACCCTAATGGCATATGCAGACCTTCTGTTGGCCCTCTTGGTCGCTGCGTCTATGGTGATCGCAACTGGGAGGGGTTCTCGCCCGATCCTTATCTGAGCGGCATCGCCATGGAGATGGGCGTGAGAGGGCTGCAGGATGCTGGAGTACAGGCTGTTGCGAAACACTTCACTGCGAACGAACAGGAAATCCTCCGCAACCCATTGGCCAATGCCACCACAGGTGACATCGTGTTTGAAGCACTTTCGTCTAACATAGATGACCGCACTCTCCGTAAGTCCCAGTCCTTCGGCCCCGGATATCAGTCATAGAGCGATACTAACAATTCCCCTTAGACGAATTGTACCTTTGGCCTTTCGCAAACGCTGTGCGAGCCAATGCAGCCTCGGTCATGTGCTCCTATCAGTGAGTGAATGGATCTTATGCTTGCCAGAACTCCAAGCTTCTCAATGGCATTTTCAAAGAAGAGCTGGGCTTCCAGGGTTACGTTCTTTCCGACTGGTACGCCACCCATTCGGGCGTCGCGTCTGTCGAGGCCGGCCTGGACCTCGACCTGCCGGGCCGCATCAGGAACCGTAACGTGCGTCTCCCCGAGATCGACAAGTACGCCGCCTTCTTCGGGGGCAACATCACGGAGATGGTCAACAACGGAACCGTCGAAGAGAGCCGCATCGATGACATGATCGCCAGGATCATGACGCCGTACTACCACCTGCACCAGGACGAAGACTTCCCGACCATCGACCCGTCCAGCGTCATGCTCAACACCTTCTCGGGCCCCAGCACCTGGTTTAGGGACGACTGGCAGATCGACATGGGCCAGCCCATCCGAGACGTCCGGGACAATCACGCCGATCTCATCAAGGAGATCGCCGCGGCCTCCACCGTCCTGCTCAAGAACTCCGACAACGCGCTGCCTCTGCGCTCGCCGCGGTACATCGCCGTCTTCGGCAACGGCGCCGGCGACGTCCAGAACGGCCCGCTCAACCGCTTCGGAAGCCCCGCGAGTCTCGAGTACGGCACCCTGTCCGTCGGAGGTGGGTCCGGCGCCGGCCGACAGAGCAACCTAGTGACGCCCCTGCGCGCCATCCAGGACCGGGCCCAGCAGGACGGCACCCTCCTCGAGTACTGGCTGAACAACACCCTGATCGCGACGTCCAACGTCACCACCCTCTGGTACCCCAGGGCACCCGACGTCTGCCTCGTCTTCGTCAAGGCCTGGGCGCGCGAGGTCATCGACCGGAACGACCTGAACCTGGCCTACCGCGGCAACGAGGTCGTTGAGAGCGTCGCCAAGGACTGCAGCAACACCATCGTCATCACCCACACGCCTGGCCAGGTCAACTACCCCTTCGCCGACCACTCCAACGTCACCGCCATTCTCCACGCCCACTATCCCGTCGAGCAGTCCGGCCCGTCGCTCGTAGACGTGCTCTATGGCGAGGTCAACCCGTCCGGCAAGCTGCCGTACACCATCGCGCACAACGAGAGCGACTACAATGGGCCTATTGTCACCGACATCCAGACGAATGGGACCGAGGATTGGCAATCATGGTTTGAGGAAGGCCTTGAGATCGACTACCGCCACTTTGATGCCCAAAATATGTCTGTTCAGTACGAGTTTGGCTTTGGCCTCTCGTACACCACTTTCTCCATGGCAGACATGTCAGTAAGCCGAGCCGGCAGCGACGAGTCCGCGCAGATTGTTGCCATTCCCGACGACAACCCTGTTGTCCCAGGAGGCAACCCAGCCCTATGGGAAGTTCTCTACGAGGCGGAGGTATTTCTGCGGAATACTGGCGAAGTGAGGGGCTCAACTGTCGCTCAGCTGTACGTCAGTTTTGCTGACGGTGCGCCTGCTGGAACGCCTCCTCAAGTGCTTCGCGGCTTCGAGAAACTTGAGCTGGCCCCTGGTGAGCGGAGGCCTGTCACCTTCCAGTTGATGAGGCGAGACATCAGCTACTGGGATGTTGTACGCCAGCAATGGGTGATTCCTCAAGGTGAGATACGCTTGAGTGCGGGATTCAGCAGTCGCGATCTCCAGACCTCTGTTGTGATCGATCCCCTCTCAACCCCCGGAAAGTGCAAGCGAGGGAACGTTCTTTAGACGGGTCGCATGTTACACATCAATGACATCCAGGTAGCCTGCTTAACAGGAGCTAGGGCGCATGGAGTGTATATAGATAATTCCAATCAGCGTGTATTCGTGCTGCTGATTACGAGCTCATATCATTCCTTCATCGCCAGAGAATCAATTTGACTGAATAGACCAATAGTTCCTTGACCACTGGCGAGCAGTTGTGCCGCTGGTCCGTTTACTTCTACAGACTACTCGTCCTATTATCTGTCAATGGAAAACCTGCCAAAAACCCGAAATCCATGGGCTCCTCAAAAATTTTCGGGGTGGAATCTGCCATCCTGCAGCTCCGAGCCGAAGCCGAGAGTGAAGTTGGCATCCGCGAGGGCTTCACCGCCCAAGTTGTACTCTTCCCCTTGATGACTGCCCTGATCGGCAAGAGCCTCCTGAATTCCATGAACAGTGACAAGAGCCTTCCTCAATGCCGCTGCGCCGTTTTTGGAAAAGGTACTTGAGTCATCAAGCTGCTCCAGCCTCGCAATAGATCGTTGAATCGCCAGAGACAATCGGTCAGCCATGCCAGTGTCCACAAATCCTTGCACGTTCATGATGTATGCAATGAATATGCAGGAATCAATGGCATGGCAGGACAGCCCGTAGATCCGTTGCTGGTTGAGCGGCATGATGTCCATGAGAGCGTGTTGGGCGTTGAGCGACGCGAGGGCGGCGTTGAGAGCCGCGTCTCGACTTTCGGGGTGGACTGAAACGTGATCTCTATGGAGAGTGAGCAACACAGAATTTGCCATCATCTTGGCCATTTCGCGTTGCTTCTTGATCACTGGGCTCTGTAAATCCCATGTAGTGTCCGGGTTGTTAGATCTTAGTGCCGGGTGGTGGTTGCTGCACAGTTCTTGAATCTCCTGGTCGAGCTTCGTGATGATAGAGTAATCCCTAACTGAGCGGGAATTTGCGGACGAAGATAGACTTCGTGAATCTTTAACGCAAGGGAATACGTGAAAAGGCGGTTGGCGAAGAGTGGAGGCTTGGACGATGGGGGTGTTGGGGCCGGGAAGGCTGTGGAGCGGTCTGGTGGTATGTCACAGCCGATGGGCGTCTCCTGCGAGCAGTCACTGATATTGATTGTTCGAGGCCGACCCAAAAGAATGGCCATATGACTGAAGGTGTTAGTGAATCTGATGATGTAGTTGGGGGGCAAGCGTACCTGTCCCATGAAAAGAGCGTGATCCAGAGGCGACGCCGACACTCTTCGTCCCAGAGGCGCATCAGAACATCATGACTGGATTCACCAGGGACCTGTGTAGGCTCTGGTCTGAGATGTAGGCCCAGTTCTTGGGCTCCGCTGCGAGGAAATGGTGTTAGTAAAGGGCCTCCAGTTTGCCATGCCGTGTTCATACCGAATCGCCTTCCCGAGAACCTTCCACGCGGCCAATCCTCTGCCATGGGTCTTCAGACACAGTGCTTTGGCAAGGTCATGCTCAACCACTGTCAGAACTGGACTGCAGCGATCGAAGAAGCTTGCAATTCTGCTGCCGGTGGTGCTCCAATCCTTGGATAGGGCGCTTTTTGCCCAATAGCCCCATACTCTCAGGGTGTGTTCCGACATCGTTCCCCGGGGCAGGAACAACACGGCAACTGCTAATGTCTGGAATAATAGGGCCGGGAAAATCAATTGTTCAAGGGAGGCCTTTGGTCGCCGGGGTGTAGAGTCGGCCAGCATGGACAGCCATGCATCTTTGGCAGCATTGAAGAGAACTTGGTCCAGGATTTGAACATGCCAATTGGCCTCGGTAAAGAAAACCGAAATGAGTTCTTCAATGAGCAGCGATGGTGGGAGCTGTTTGACCAACTGCGTGTACTGGTCAAGTGTGGTGCCAGGAATGCAACCGATGCCGCGGGAGTCGGGAACTGTCGACTGTGTGATAGCCAAGGGGGGAGTTAGTCAAGAAATTGATGTTTGGGTTCATGATAATATGCAATACCCGAACTTACTTCGGATGGACTCGCCTGTTGAACGAGGGCGTTGATGCTGCTCCTTGAGGAGTAACCAGCTAAGGATAGCAGGGACGGATCAGGAGTTGCCGGGCCGGGAGCGAAATTAGGGGGTTGGGACCACGGTATTGGTCTACTACTGGTTCAGTACTTGTTTGAGAGCATGGATGTGGGCACGTTTGACGGACTCTGGGTGTTCATCGTAACGGCATCTGTTGGGAACCCCGCGACGCAGACAAAAGTTGCAGGGCTTTTCTCTGTTGCACTAGAGATTATTAGTGGCCAGTTCACCTAGGAGGCGGCAGGAATTTGGGGAGAAGGCAAATTTACTCTCTGCTTTCTCCTGTGGCATTCCCCACAGGTAGTTACCCTTCGCCTAATTCTGCTTGTCGGCTCGTCCATCCAGGTGGCTCAGGCTGGGTGAGAATTTTCCCGAATGAAGGCGTTGGACCAGATCAGACCACCAGCTCGTCTGTGGGAGTCGAGGTGTCGGGCGGCGGCGAAAAAAAGATCTCCAGCGCTAGCTTTGAATCGAAAACCGCGAGTTCTCAGTGCTCCAGAGTGCTGTCGCGAAGCAAGCCGTGTCTTGAATTGATCGTAAGAGTCAAGTATGGACATGTTCCTTGCAAGCTGGGACGCCAGGGGAACGCGGCGGGGTTTAGGCATAAGTAAGCTGGCCTGGAGGGAGTAAGAAGTCTGGACTGGTATCATTGGTAGTGAGCGAGTGTTGAAGATCCGGGCCGTTGGCTGCGCTAAGAGCACCGCAAGCGGGGGTTGAGGAGCCCACCTCGCCTGTTCATCGTTCTCTCGCACAAGGTACACCAAAGACCTAGTGGCTCAAGTGTCTTTCGCACTGGTCCTGCAACGTAGGTGCTTCAACACAGGTGCGCCTCTTTTTCTTCATAGCTCGCTTGCAAAAGGTTCAAGAGACGGCCTCTTCCGTGGCTATCAAGTTTTGTGATTGATTCTCTCTACTGCAAGTTTACGTACATGCCACCATCGACGAGGAGCTGTGATCCGGTCATCCAGCCGCTCATGCGATCGCTAGCAAGAAAGACAGCAGGACCGGCGATATCCTGCGGCTTACCGACGTCCATGGGGATGCGCTGTCGTAGGTACTCGCGCTTGACCTTGTTCTGCATGTCCATCTCGGCGAGCTGGGTATGGACCGTGCCGGGCAGAATGGCGTTGCAACGGATCCTGTGCTTGGCAAGGGCGATGGCCATGGACTGAATCATGGAGAGGACGGCGGCCTTTGTGTGGGTGTAATGCGTCTGGAGGCCACCACCTTGGAGGGCGCTGATGGACGAGATGCCGATGATGGCACCGCCGCGGCCCTGGGCGACCATCTGGCGGGCGGCAGCCTGGCATGAGTAGAAGGCGCCGTTGACGTTGACCTGGGCGGTGCGGTCGAACTGCTGCTTCTCGAGGCTGAGAAACTCGGCGGGCTCGAAGATGCCGGCGTTGGACACGAAGACATCGAGGCCGCCGAACTTGTCGACAGCGGATTCGACAAGTCGCTTGCAGGCGTCGGGATCCGTTACGTCGCCTGGGACGTCGATGAGTTGGCCGGGACCGATGGCATTGGCCTCGTCGTGCAGGCTCCTGCGTAATGCTTCGTCCCGTGGGAGGCCCAGGTGATTGACAGCAACATTTGCGCCCTGGCGGACGTACTCAAGGGCGATGGCGCGCCCGATGCCTGTAGTTCCGCCGGTGATGCACGCGGTCTTTCCTGCGAGGATGCGCCAGGAAGCCATTGTGAGGATGAGTTGGCGGGCAGAGTCCGGGATGACGGTGGTGGAGGCGGAGACTTTAAGGACCGGGACCGGCGGGATCGGCGGGACGTGCGGGGCGGCTCGTCTCGAGGGCCGGGTGCAGAGATCCGGGGTTAGATTAAGAGCGCGTCGAGGGCCGGACCCCCAGTTCGCAGTACGACAACTAACCATGACGCCGAAGGACGGACAACGATACTTTACACGCAACCGACTGTCGCGGGGCCAGGGTCTGCGTAAGACGACGGGATGGTACGTGATGCCCTGTGGAGGGAGGATCGCCATCGCTGACAGGATAGTCTGACGTGTCGCCGGAGACACGTCAAGTGCGACGAGGGGAAGCCGGCGTGCGCCAACTGTGAGCGCGTGCGGAAAGTTTGTAGCTATGCGGCCGCAACGACAGAAGCTACAGAGACCCTTCAGCATGTGGAAACGCCGCAGCATGTGTCGACTCCGCAGGTCGACACGCAGGTCGACACGCAGGTCGACACGCAGGTTGCCACGCCGCTGGACTGGGGAGCGCCGACCGCCACGTCCGGCCTCAACATCGACACTGCGACTACATTATGGGCGGAGCTGTTACTGCAGGATGCGGCGATGCCAGAGCTACTTGGAGAGGTCGACATTTTCGCCAACGCGGATGTGCAGCTAGAGACCGTGCCGCCGTGGCAGTCAGCCACGACGCTGCAGCTGGCGAGCGACGAGCACCGCCTATTCCAGAACTTTGTGCATAACCTGAGCAGGTGGATGGACTTTTTTGATCCTCTGCGGCCTTTCGGGACCCTCGTGCCGCGGTTGGCGGTAATTTCCCCCTTTCCTCGGACGTACTTGTACTCTGCTGACAGTCTCCCAGCTACGGAACGTCGGGTTGCTAAACGCCATCTTGGCTCTCTCCGTGCGGCACCTATCCCTGAACCTGCGATTCCAGAGGGCAGACGAGGAGACGCAGAACCCGCTGGATGCCCTTCCGTACTACTTCAAGACGCTGCATTATATCCAGGAGGCGATGCAGCATGTCTCGTACAAGAACAGCCAGGAGTTGCTGGCGACAGCGTCCATCGTGTCGGCATACGAGATGCTCGATGGGTCGAGGCAGGATTGGGAGCGTCATCTTAAGGGACTATTCTGTATCCAGCGATCGCAGACGATTCACGGCGACTCCGGTGGACTGAAGGGCGCGGTTTGGTGGGCTTGGCTGTGTCAGGACGTGTGGGCTGCATTCCGCGAGGGACGCAAGCCGTTCACATTCTGGCGCCCAGACCGAGTAATGGGGCTTCTGGCGCCACACGAGCTGGCGGCTCGGTCAGTGCACCTGTTCGCGCAGGCCGTGTCGTTCTGTTCCAAGGAGGAGGTTCTCGGCGGGCATGCCGCGCCGCTGGCCCGAATGGGACAAGCAGACGCGCTTCGATCACGGCTGGAGGACTGGAGGTCGCACCTCGGTGCCGAGTTCGAGCCGATCCCGCAGGACACTGTGGCCGCGGGGGTCTTTCAGCCCATTTGGATTCACCCGCCGGCGTACGCGGTGGCGATGCAGATGTACTATTGCGCGCACATCCTGCTGCTGCTGCATGGGCCGGCGCTTGGGGGGCTCGAGGTGTACGAGTCGCAGCGGCGGGAGCTTGCGGACTGCACGAACAAGATATGCGGCATCGCCATGACGACGACAGACGACCCCTCGAGCGTCATGTGCTCACAGGCCCTTTACATCGGTGAGTGGACTCCCTCGAGCCGTGGGTTTGGCTAACAGACGCAGCCGGCATGACCCTTGAGGGCGCAGAGCAGCGGGCCGTGGTGGTGGAGATGCTGGACCGGTGCTGGCAGCGGGCTGGGTGGCCCCTCCGGTCGCTTGGCGAGGAACTGAAGCTTCGGTGGGATTAACGGGGCGCTCGCCTCGAGGGAACAGCCAGGGGCATATCAAGGCGCGCGCGCCGCCTATTCTGTTTCGGTCTGGCCAACTCACCATGACAGTTCACGTTGAAGACTCGTCCTGGAGGACGCACCACGAGGCCTTCCAGCGCATCCTGGGGGCCCAGCCGACGTTGGAGCTATTGCTCACGGTAGACGCGTACGCCTTTGCGCACGAGGCGGGCGTCTTCTTTGCGGACCATGGCGAGCTCTTCATTACGAGCAACCGCATCCACGACAACCACGGGCAGAGTGTCCGAATCTCCAAGGTGTCTCTGGGAGAACCGCTGCGCTGCGAGGAGATCGATGCCCCGAAAATCCACATGGCCAACGGAGGCGTCAACTACCGCGGCGGCGTTCTATTCTGCGCGCAGGGTTCGGTGGCAGCACCGAGCGGGTTGTTCTGGATGTCACGCGAGGCGCCGCACGAGATGGAGGCGGTTCTGACGAGCTACCATGGCGTGCCGTTCAACTCGCTCAACGACGTCGTCGTCGCCCGTGACGGCAGCATCTGGTTCACGGACCCGTCGTATGGCTCAGAGCAGGGGTACCGCCCGCCGTCCTCGCTGCCGAACCAGGTGTATCGGTATGACCCCGCGACCGAGTCAATCAGGGCCATGGCCGACGGTCTAGGACATCCCAACGGGCTATGTTTCTCGCCGGACGAACGAACGATGTACGTTACGGACACGGACAAAGTCCACGGCAGCGGCGTGAGCCGGTTTGACAGGCCATCCTCGATGTGAGTGACCAAGTCCTCGACTGTACTCCTATGACGACCGTCTGTCTGACACGCGCAGCTACGCTTTCGATGTCCAGCACCACCACGGACAGCCGTTCCTGTGCAATCGGCGGCTCTTCGCGTTCGCCGAGGTGGGCATTCCGGACGGCATCAAGTGCGACACAGAGGGCAACGTGTACAGCGGTTGCGGTGATGGCATCCACGTGTGGTCGCCGGGCGGTGTGCTGTTGGGGAGGATCCTGGTGCCCGGGGGTGTGGCCAACTTTTGTTTTGGCCGTGGCGGGGAGATCTTCATCTTGAACGAACACCGGTTGTGGCGGGCAAGGCTGGATGGAGCGGTCAGGGGGGCTTTGTTAGGGATTTAGGAATTGACTCTGCTTTCCCTCGAGACGAGTGTTGCAGCGTGTCCGTCGAGTGTGCCCGGGATATCTCCACATCCCCGCGCCCACGGCACGAGGGAATCCGGGGCGCCGTCCGGGGTGCAGGCTTGGCGGACTGGATCGGCGCGCGGAGGGACATAAAATCAACGTGGTTGCGCCGTCAAGTGTCGAGTGTATCAAGCATCGCAGAAATGAGTCCTGGACACGCAGAAGCAGTCATCGGCGCGGCCACACTGGCGCGTGCCCACGCCGGCAACAACGCAGGGGGCCTGCGAGGCCTCTGGGCCGATCCCCGGATCCTGTACATCGCCCTGTTCGCCTCCCTGGGTGGCCTAATCTTCGGCTACCAGCAGGCGGTCCTCGGCCAGGCTTTTGTTATGCACTCCTTCGGACAGAAGTTTCCTTCCATCGCCAACGACGCCGGCGCCCAGGGCTGGCTGACGGCAATCTTGCAGCTTTCGGGGTGGTTCGGCGCGCTCGTATCAGGTGTCACCTGCGAGGTCTTCTCGCGCAAGCGCACCATCTTCGGATGCTCCCTCTGGGTTATCCTCGGAACCTACTTGACCGCCGGCGCCAGCTCGCCCGAGTACCTATTTGCGGGACGCTTCTTCACGGGACTGGGTGTCGGAGCGCTGTCGGCAGCGGGGTGAGTATGTCCTGCCCGGCATGACATGTCCATTGTTGACCAAAGAAGCCCTCTATACAACGCCGAGCTTGCGCCTCCTGAGATCCGCGGCCTGCTCATCGCGATGCAGCAGCTGGCCATCACGATCGGCATCATGGTCGCTTATTGGGTCACGTTCGGCACCAACTTCATCGGTGGCACTGGCGAGGGCCAGTCTGACTGGGCGTGGCGCCTACCCTTGATCATCCAGGGCCTGCCGGCAATCATTCTGGCCATTGGCATATGGTTCCTGCCCTATTCGCCGCGCTGGCTGGTCAAACAGGGACGGTATGAGGATGCCGTCAAGACCCTCTGCAGGCTGCGCGGCGGGGACGAGACGGACCAGCTGATCCAGATCGAATTTCTCGAGATCCAAGCCGAGTGCCTGTTTGAGCGCCGCATGTTCAAGAAAAATTTTCCCGAGTACTCGGACAGGTGGCAGACGAACAGGTGGCTCCAGGAGCTTGCCCAGTATGCGCAGATCTTTCGGTCGAAGGACGCATTCAAGCGCGTTGCAATCGCGTGTCTCGTAATGTTCTTCCAGCAGTTCAGTGGAATTGATTCGAGTGAGTATCCTTTCGGAAGTCTATTGAGATCGACTGCTGACTCGTCAGTCATTTACTACGCGCCCATCATCTTCCGCTCACTTGGACTCACCAGCAGCACGTCATCTCTCCTGGCCACTGGCATTACGGGTGTGGTCAACGTGCTGACGACGATCCCGGCCGTTCTGATCATCGATAAAGTCGGGCGCAAGCCGCTACTTTTCTGTGGTTCTGTCGGAATGCTGTCGACGATGGTCATCGTGGGCGTGCTCGTGTCGCAGTTCCAGCATGACTGGGTGACACATGCGGCGGCCGGCTGGGCCTGTGTCGTGATGATCTGGTTGTACATCATCAACTTTGCCTACTCGTGGGGCCCCGTGTCCTGGACACTCATTGCGGAAGTCTTCTCGTTGTCGATTCGCGCCAAGGGCACGTCTCTCGGCGCGTCGACCCAGTGGATGCTGAGCTTCGTGATCGCGCTGGTGACGCCGCGCATGCTGGAGGCCATCTCTTGGGGTCTCTACATCTTCTTCGCGGCCTGGCTCGCGGCCGGCATGGTCTTTGTACACTTCTTCGTGCCGGAGACCAAGGGGAAGACGCTTGAGGAGATGGATCAGGTGTTTGGGTGAGTACAAGTATCTCTGCCTATCGAGCTGGGAACGGCGCTAAAGTCTTCACAGGTCCAAGTCGAGCCAGGACGACCTGGCCATGCTCGCTGCCGTCCAGGAGGAGAACGGGCTGATACGGGCCATCAGCGGCATGGCTCCAACACCCGTTGCTTCTGATGAGAAGATCTCGACCGAGCAGGTGCGTCAGGTGGATTGAGAGGCGACAGGTGGTGTGTTCGGGCTCGTTGCTTGTGGCGCGCGCCGTGAGTGCAGATGGAGGTAGACTGAGGGGTTAGATAAGTAGAAGATGGTTGAGAAAGCTCTGATGTACGATATTGGATGCGACAAGTAGTATGTAGTCCCAACCCCCTCCTTGTCACGAGCCAAGGGGTGTCCTGTAGAGTGCAGGCGGCGTGAACTCCTAGGTGCCAGCGGACGTATTGGTAGCGCTGTTCCACGATAGGGTGGAATTTGGAGGGAAATAGTGCTCCGGCTAATTGCCAGAGACAGTTTATGATTTGCCTATCTCTTATTTTGATCGCCAGAACTCTTGGCTCTAGAAGCCCTAGATAGTTTCCTCAAGTTGGCCGTTTTTCTTACATTATGCGAGGCTTGAGTAACCGCTAAACGATGTACAGCGGAGACTAAGATCGGTCTCTTAGGCTTGGGCAGCCTTGCCCGTCGCAGCCTCTTTCTGCAGTTGGACATCTGTCTTGTAGTGTTTAAACTTCCTCGCCGAAATCCCCTTGGCGAACATCTCGTCGAGCTCCTGGTATGACCGTCCGGCCGTCTCGGGCTGGCAGAACCATAAGTAGATCAGGCATAGGAAGCAGAGGCCACCGAAGATAAAGGCAACACGTGCGCCAAGGTTTGCCTTGTCGGGGTTGAAGAGAAATGGGATGACAAACTGCCACATGACGTTGACGGAGCTCTAGAAGGTCTTGCCGAGAGCGACGGTCTTCACGCGCAGCCTCGATGTGGAGGTCTCGGTGAGTAAAGACCAGACGGTAGAGCCGATACAGACGTTATACCACCAGGAGAAGATCAGAATAAAGGACACTGTTCCCTTGATCATCGGCTGTGTGGTTCCCGTACCGAGGCCACCGGTGATCAAGAGGAGCATGGTGGAGACGCACATGCCCCAGAAGGTAAGGTCTCGACGTCCGACGCGGTCCACGAGGTTGGCCGCCATGAGATTACCGACGATCGAGAGAACTGGCTGGGAGATTTGGAGACGGAAGCTCTCCTGGGTAGAGTAGCCCGCTAGTTGAACGTAGTACTGTGTATTAGGTTAGTTTATTGTTAGTATTTTTGGCTGTTCGATAGTACATACCGTGAAGTAGCCTGCGATGAAGCTGATGCCACTGAAGCCCTGAATGCCAAGGGGCATGATGCTGACGAAGGTGCGCCGAAGGTTGGACTTGCGGAAGCATTCCAGGTATGTCACACCAGCCGTCTCTGCACGCACTTCGCGCAGGGTCAACTCGATGACTGCGAGCTTGTTCCTCCCCTCTTCGCCACGGTAGCCGAGCTTGTGGAGGGCCTCTCCGGCCTTTTAGACATGGTCCTGGGATGCAAGCCACCAGGGGGACCTGAAAAACTCGTGTTAGAAAACATGCCGCAGAAGAAGGAAGATCGAAAATGCGTATGCATGGGTAGGTGACATACTCGGGCATGAATGGCCAAAAGAGAAGGGCAACAACAGCGAAACCCCACTGCGCGCAGAAGACAGCGCGGTAAGCCCAGCGGTTCGTGTAGTTACCCGTGAAGTTAATGATGGTAAAGGCCAGTAGGGGTCCAATGCCGTAGGCCATGCCGACACAACAGGTGAAAACGCCACGGAGGCGGAGGGGAGCAATTAGAGAAATATGTCAACTCCCTCGGTTGAGTATTTAAGTGGCACGGGCTTAATATTTACCTCTCCGATGTAGCTAGGCATGACTTCTCCAACGATGCCAACCATAACGCCATTGAGAAGTTTACCAGCAAAGATCACGGGGTTCGTGGTCGCGGCGAACTCGATACCGACGGCGATGAAAGAAACGACGAGAGCAATCAGTAGTGCGATCCTGCGACCCCACCAATCGGCCATCTGTGCGCCGATAAGAGCAAAAAAGACGGCGCTGTAGTCCCCAATTTGTGAGTTATTTGTCAAAGCTGAGGCCTTGTGATGAGGATGACCTGTCCCCAAGTCGATGGGATGACTTACGCAGCAATAGGGGCGCCATTAAAGCTGGACTGCCAGACTGCAGGCAAGACGTAGCCACCGCCATATGCATACCCGAAATCCTTGCGGAACTGAGGTATGCCGACAACGGCACCCGCAGCCTGGACGTCAAAGCTAAGCAGAGTGACACACCAGACGGCATAGACGCACCAGGCCGAGGCTAGCTTGTTTCTCATCAGGGCCTGGAAGATGCCGATGTCGTGCTCTTCCTGGTCAGCAAGGTGGCCGAGCCTGGAGTCTGCAGAAAGACCGACATGCCCAGTGCTGGCCTCCACCATCTCGTCGTTCTGGATCGAGGTGCGCTCTTGGATCGCCATGATAGGTGGTTGGGTTGAGCAACGAGGCTGTAGGCGGGATGAGTGAGTTGCGATGCGTATGTAAGGAGACGGAAAGTTGATGTGAAGTCGGAGCAGACATCCCCTTTATACACAAGGTTCTACGTCGACTTGATACGGGGTTGAGACCTTCCCCAGCCTCATCCACCGATCACCCCAGTCTAACCCCCCATTTAAGCCCAAGGTAGCAGACACAGGCACACCTACCCGTTCAGGCATTATGTGGCTCGGCCTACTCGATGTAGACGTCTTGACGACCGCCGGTCTGGTTCAAGGTCTGAGTGGTCAATCCGCATCCCTTCCAAGACCCGGGCTCTTCACTGCAAAAGTACCAATTGGTGAAAATGTCCCAACTTGTGGGTGGAGAGGCTGGGAAAAGCGGCAAGTTAGTGAGGAACGGGCCTTGGCGTTCATGAAGCGCAAAAGAACAACACTAACCAGTCTGGACCGTTGGGGGGAAAATAAAGGACCAGCACTGTTTCAACAGAACCGACCGGAACCCAGCTGCTTTCTCTTTAAAATGACTCAAAGTCAGCCATAGTATACTTTAACTTCTTGTAAATCGAGTAATTTATGTTTTTTCTCCCTGTCCCTCTCCGCAATTCATCCGCAGTGTCATCACAACTGGTTCTCCGGTAGGCACCCATGAGATCCTCCGGAAACCCTCGGCCCCCCGGATCAGCCCTATAAATCCTCAATAAACAAGCGTTGATTCGCTCGATTTGCTTGGTCATCTAACTGACAGCCTTGGCATAACAACGTGAGATTCTGCGGCGAGCAGCTCCGGGTTCATCGGCACAGGTCAGGCGAAACCACTCGCCAAAGAATCCTCTGTGTTTAGGAACCACTTTGGGACTTTAGGATTGCTTTGACGGATCATGCCACGGCGCCATCTCACGGACTAACAGCGGAAAATCCCTACATTTTGTACCCCCACGCCGCGACCATTGCCTGCAAGCGACAATCAGGGGCGAAAAGAGGCATGTCGGGTGCATGGATCCGCCATGTTACTTATTATGATCACACACCCTAAGTTGGTCCCCAGTAAAGCGTCTATGGCTTCCTAATCTGATAGATCAGGATTGAGAGGACGATCGAGGACGAATATGGGAGGATTAAACGCCGGAAGTGAGCCGGCATCGACTTCATAAGCCAACCCTTGACAACGCCAATCTCCTTGAAGCAAGGCCACCTTGACTGCCCTGTCTGATTGTTTTCTCAACCTGCCTGTGATCCCTTGTATCCAACACCACTTCAGTCATGTCGTCTGTTCTGGGGCGGACTCCTCTTCGTCCGTTTGAGACGAAGCCACGGATCTTCATCCTAACCGACATTACCAACGAGCCAGACGACGCACAGTCCTTTTGTCGATACCTGACGTATTCCAATCAGTTTTGCAATGAGGGTGTTGTGGCCACGACTTCAACCTGGCTGCAGGGCAAGGTGGCACCTGAGAAGATGCATGATATTGTTGACGGCTATGAAGAGGTTGTCCATAACCTTAACGCCCATGTACATCCAGATTCTCCCTATCCCTCTCCACAATCTATACGCAATGTCATCGCGGCTGGCCACCCGATAAGCACCCGTGAGCATACCTCTTTCTGCTACACACCGAATCTTACCAAAATAATAGGTCTATGGCATGCAGGCCGTGGGAGACGATGTCCCCCTTAGCGAAGGAGCCAGCCGTCTACTCGCTTGCCTGACCTCTTCAAACCCCGATCCCCTCTGAGTTGTTGTCTGGGGGGGAGTCAACGTCCTTGCCGAGGTCCTTCACCACACCCGAGACCGTGCCGATGCTCTGTCTATCCGAGCAAAACTCCGCGTCTATACCATCTCAGACCAAGACGACTGTGGCGGCTGGATCAGACAGCAGTGGCCAGATGTCTTTTACATCTGCTCTGTCCACGGCTGGAACCAATACGCTAACGCGACGTGGAAGGGAATTTCCGCTGACTGCGACGGAGGAGGGCCCGACCCGTCACAGGTCACAAAGGAGTGGACGCGGAAAAATATCCAGATCGGCCCGCTCGGCGACTGCTACCCCGACTTTGAGTTTATCATCGAGGGAGACACGCCGACATTCTTATACCTGATCCAGAATGGGTTGGGTGTACCTGAGGAGCCGTCGTATGGCTCGTGGGGCGGGAGGTATCTGCCCGCAAATGTCAGCTCTCGAGGCCTGCCATCTAGAGGTCACTTTGGCGATACTTCTGATACGGTCGTTGGGAAGGACGGGGTGTCGTACTGAACGAACAAGGCCACGGTATGGCGGTGGAGGAACGCGTTCCAGGACGATTTTGCCGGCAGAATGCAGTGGACGCTGACGCCGGATTTTGGCAAGGCGAACCATGCTCCCGTCGTCATTGTCAACGGGGATACGAGTCTGAACCCTGTCAGAATGGAGGCCGATGCGGGATCGACCCTGACCATTGACGCCTCCGAGTCCTACGACCCTGATGGCGACCGTCTCACTTTCAAGTGGTTCCAGTATCGGGAACCGAGTGCCACGCAGATCTATCATGGTACGTTAGTAGAGGTTTTCCACCTGGAGATTGAGCCGGTGGGCGAGGACGGAAGCAAGGCGAGTGTGACTATTCCGCCCCCGGACAAGTCTTGCAGTGTCGCCAGGTTGACGACGCAGCTTGAAGCGCGGCCGTGTGCTTCATTTGATCCTCGAGGTGACAGACAGCGGCAAGCCTGCCTTGACAAGCTATCGGCGCATCTTGATCCAGCCAGTCAACCCTAGCTTTGAGTAGAAATAGTAGATCAAGCAATTTTCCAGATAGCGTCGAGGAAGACAGAGCGTGCAAGCCTGCTTGGCGGGCTGTAAGCGATGTCCTCGAGTCCGCCGACAAGCTCCTTGTCCAGAGGCAGTGGCTGGTTTACAGTGGATTTATTGTAATGCTTATTGCTCCTTCGCACTGGGAGCTGGGCGGGAGTGTAGGGAAAACGGCCGCGGCGCCCGTACCCCCTTGCCTGGCCCCAGCTTGGGCTCTGGCGTGATGACGGCGACTTCGATCTTAGGCGGCGAGCCTCCACTTGCTTGGGCACTTTCAGGCGTTCTCGGAACGCCAAGATGCGAGGTTCCAAGTCAGGAGGACTCGCCATAATGATTCCAGGTTGCCTCGATTAGTTTCCCGGACTGTTTGGCCCGCATTGATACATCCTTCTCGTGGCCACCACGCACTGGTTCTAGTTTATTAATCTGACACGGCCCACACCTCCACGAACCCCGAGCCCGGCAATGCCACCTTCGAACGCGGCCCATTTCTTCGGGCTGATGTATTGCATACCACCTCAGCCACTTGGAATGCACTGGAGGCAGTAATGAAGAATTTTACAAATTCGTGGCGTTTTCTACCACCCATTACCGTCTTTTTGATCGGGGAAGGCCACCCACTTTGGCCTTCAGTAACAGCTTCGAGGAGAAATATGGCGAAAGATACTTGTCCAAGTTTATAAACTGCCTGTCTGAGCCTTTCGGTCGACATAAAGTTGCCGGGCGTGTCACGGCCGTGAGAGCCCCGAGACCTTTAATACCTCCAACACTTCTGTCCTGCGACTCCGACCTATACCGCCACTGCGGTTAGTCCCACAGTCTTCGAGAATGCCCAGGATAAAAGCTTAATACTTCCCCATGTCTCAGAATGGTGTCCCACTGGGACGCCATCAGCTGGACAGGCCGACTGGGGCCGTAATTAAGCATTGATGGGGCTGGCCACATTCTTCCACGCGCCCCATTGAGACACATTGACAGTTGGAAACCTAGACTGTGGCATTGGATGACCATATTGCAATGAGACATTCGCTTGTGGCACCCACTCAGAGACCCAGCCCAGGGGTTCAGTGACTCAGCCTGCCCGAACTATCGTATGCTTTTGACGCCGCACATCACAGTCGGCTTCACTCCAAGCCATCATTCTCGTCGACGCGGTATAATGCGTTCTTCGCCCAGGCTCGTCAAACTCGCGTGAGGTCTGGGGCATGGCGGTAGAAGACACTGGCAGGGGAAGTTTAAATTCCAGATCGCGATGCTCACGCATACTCATATGAGCTCCGAGGCCGGGAGGAGTTGGCTATGTAGGGCTTCAATCATTGCTGCTGCTTTCTGCACCTCTGTAGTACAGGATCGGCAGCCATTGACTCCTTAACATCTCCTCCAAAATCATTCTTTTTGCTTGGCCGCCACTCAACGCGGTGGAAAGGGTTTCGGTCTATATTGTATTTGATCGAAAGTCACGATGAGCTCCCTCCTTCGGGTTCTCGGCGCGATTCTGGCTTGTCTTGTCGCCTTCGCCATAGCCCAGAGCGAGTACATCAGCGATGCCGACCTGTCCGGGGGAGAACGAATTGGAAGTGGATCAGGGAGTGTCCAAGTGATTACCACAGGCGGACAAAGTAAGATGTAAGTGCTCGTGTGCTTAGAAGTCTACCATCTAAGTCTCTCTAATCACGGTACGTCCGGACAGTCGACTACAGGGCCGACCTACGAACATCGGCATAGGCTTCATTCCCAGTATCGTCATTGCTAGGGTTCGGGTCCCCTACCCAGAAAGTGCCGTCCGTGGTGATCCGCTCCAAATTTCTATAGGCTTCAAGGTTTCCAACCCTGGACAAAGCTTTGGGGAAAATCCAGCCACGACTGTTACCAACGAGAATAATCTCTGCAGTCTGATCGTCTCAACACTCATTCCTCCTTTGGCCTTGCGGGTGCAGATCTCTGGTGGGAACCAACAACCCACAGACACTCTGCGAACACTCACCAGTGATCAAACTGATGGGAGACTGATCGTCCCAGCCAACCCTGGAGGAGGTCCGCTTGAGGTGCAAATCACTCTGACATGCAATCGCATGCGGGCGGATTTTGATGTCGAAGCACTCCGTATTCAGGTTGACCCGCCTGTAACGTCGACTACCAGCACCACCACAACGACCAGCACTACGACCAGCACGACCACCACCTCCACCACCACCACGGATACAACGACAACCACGTCAACGACAACGACCGAGTCGACGACGACAACCACTTCAACGACGACCACATCGACGACGCCCACGACAACCACGACAACCACGACAACAAGTGACGACAAGTCCACGACGACGACAACAACAACAACGGCCAGTGCAACAACAACCTTGTCTGCGGAATGTACCGACTCTCCTGGCATAGTTGGCAACTTTGCCCGCCTGGGCTGCTTTACGTCGACAGATGGCTTCCCAACTTTTGAGCTGGCGGAGACCCGGGACGATATGAACTTAGATCTCTGCATTGGCATTTGCGAACGAAGGGACCGCCCATTTGCTGGGGCAAATAACCGGTGAGAATTCCCAAAGTCCTATCTATGCTACAAAAGGGTTGCTGATGAAACTAGGGACTGCTACTGCGGCGATTCTCTGGACGATGGAGACTTCACGTTCTTGTCCGCCGAGCAATGCAATATCGTGTGTCCCGGAAATAGCGGGCAGTTCTGCGGCGGCCCGCTTGTTTCGGAGGAACGCCGTAGTCTGCAACCTCGCCAGAGCCCACCAGTCAATATCTTCCTGACCTTCTTCTTTCGGTTCCGCGGTCGCCGCGTGACGACCACTACGACAACCGTCACGACTGCTCTGGAGACCACTATCAACCCAACTTTCACCCCACCAACTGTCACCCAATACATCATCACCACCGAAAAGGTCTACCCATCCAAACGTCCCGACAGCTGGTCGTCCTGCAAGTGGGGCATTTGTGAATGGGATCTCATCATCTTGAAGCCTTGGGATTGTGATTCCGGCTGTGATGGCCAAACCTACTATGAGCCCATCTGCGACCACTGTGCAGCCGGCGAAGAACACTGGAGGCCTATCAAGTGCTTGGATGGCAATTGCCGCGACAAGAAGAACCTCTGCAAGCCAGAAAAGTGCAGCGGTGGTCACTGCGGGGACTATCCAGTCGTTGAGGAAGAGGATTGCAAGAGCTGTGACGGCGGCGTGGCCTACCACCATAAGTCCTCTGACAGCAACCCCGGTCAACACCATGACAACAGCAGGCACTCGGGCGATGGTGGCCACCACGGCGGTGGCCACCCCGGCAGCAGCGCGAACGATCCGAAGGTTATCCAGGATTCCAAGGGACAGCCTGGCGGCAGCGCGAGCGACAAGGTTGTCCAGGATTCCAAAGGTCAGCCCGGCAGCAGCACCAGTGATCCGAAGGTCATCCAGGATTCCAAGGGCCAGCACGGTGAGGCTCGAGATGACAACGGTTTCGTTACCGTTTCTGGCTCATACAGCTCGGTGGCGGATATTTTGTCTCTTCTTCTCGGTTTCGTACCCTTCATTTTACTATATCTTTAGTAGTTTAGACAGTTGGTTGCCTTGTTCTACGTCTTCCGGCAGAACGCTCCAAGTCAGGTCGAGTTCGCATAATTCAAATACTTCAGGTTGTACTCTATGTCGATTAATATAGATAATCTCCTTGCCTTCGAAACTTAAGGTTGATGTAACGGGGAAGTAGCAGTGTTGAGGCCTCTTGAACGAGAACATGGTTCGTGAGACCCAGGGCCCAGTTTGACAAGGAACAGACCCGCACACAATACTAGGTCACTCTTCCTTCCTTTTCTCACCGCATGCCGCGCAAAAGATATGATACGGTGGTGTCTCACCCGGAGTTGAGATAACGATTGCATTGGAATGCTCGAATCTCCTCAGATGCAAGGGATTCATCCTTCATGTCGAGAGGAGAGGCCAACAACAAGTCATCGTGTGGGTGGAGAACGCCTCTCCGCTCGTCGGGGTTCATCTTCGGGGTTCGCCCTCGGGGTTCGCCTTCGGGGTTCGCCGACAGCGGAAGGCATCCCGACCCGTGAGCCGAGAATTTCATGTGTGCACCGGCTCTCGGGTTGTTCCCCGGCGTCTCGGCGACCTAAATGTCAGGCTCTTTTGCTTCCTTCCCGTAGCGATCCGCCTCCAATTGGTCTGTTGCCCGGCACAGGATTCTTGGCAAGAGACCGACATCCGGGGGACCGAGACTGGGTTCTTCCCCAGATATAGGATGTATTACCCGTGGCAGTACACACTTGCTGTTACCAGAGATAGGAGGGGCCAGCTCCATTTTTGACGCCGATGAATTTCCAACATGAATCCCTCTGCCGTCATTCAACTATTCGCCGCGAAAATCTTCCATACCGACGGAACAAGCCCTGCCAACGGGCAGTCGAGAGAACTTTCCGACAAAGCGCTCGTACACGGCGTCGAGCCATTCCTCGAACAGGAACCCACCGTCTCAAAGTGGCTTCTTGCTCTGCTGCCCTCGAGGAAGGGAACGTTAGAATACATACGGGACACCTTTCCATTTGCTGGATGGGTGCCACGATACAACATCAGATGGCTGGTAGGAGACCTCATCGCAGGCTTGACCGTCGGCTTTGTGGTTGTCCCCCAGGGCATGGCATATGCTCTGTTGGCTGGCCTGTCTCCCGAATATGGACTGTAGACCTCTTTTACCGGCGCAATCACGTATTGGATCTTCGGCACTTCTAGGGACATTGTTATTGGCGTGAGACTCCTAGCACCATTGGACACTGGAAGGTTACTGACAATGACCTTCAATAGACAACAGCAGTGGGATCTCTTCTCGTCGGGTCCGCTGTCGCTTCCGTAGAGGAGGCTCGTCCTGGACAGTATGCCCCGGCGGAGGTTTCCACAACCCTCTCGCTTCTTTCTGGCATGATCCTACTTCTTATCGGCTTGTTGAGGCTAGGATGGATTGTCGACTTCATCCCATACATTTCCATCTCGGCTTTCATTACCGCTGCCGCAATCACGATCATGTCGACACAGTTCCCGGTTGCCCTGGGCATTGAGGGCGTCAACACAAGAGATGCACCTTTTCGAGTAATCCTCGAGACCCTGAGAGGGCTGAGCCGAACAAACCTTGACGCTGCGATTGGACTCACTTCAATCTTACTTCTCTTCGCCGTCAAGTTCCTCTTCACGTACCTTGAAGGCTCGCAGCCAATGAGAAAACGACTATGGGCAACGATGAGTTCTCTCAGATTCACGTTCACTATTCTGCTGTATACACTCGTCAGCTATCTGGTCCATCGTGACATGCCTCGCGGGCAAGCCAAGTTCAACATTGTTGGCAACATTGACGCTGGTATTTCGAGCCCGTATATCACCTCTCTGGGTAGCTTACTGACAATCTTTTGAACGACTAGGCTTCAAGCATGCTGGAATTCCACAGATCAAGCCAGACTTGGTGGGTCTGGTCGTTACCGAACTGCCTGCTGTCATGATCATCCTCGTCATCGAGCACATCGCCATCGCCAAGTCCTTTGGACGAATTTTCAGCTACACCGTGATCCCCTCACAGGAAATCATTGCTCAGGGTGTCGCAAACGTCTGCTCCCCATTTGTTGGTGGCTATGTTTGCACCGGCTCTTTCGGGGCTTCGGCAGTTCTGTCCAAAGCTGGCGTTCGGACACCATTTGCCGGCGTCTTCAGCGCCTTTGTCCTCATTCTGGCACTCTATGCTTTGACGGGCGTCTTCTACTACATCCCCAAGGCGGCCTTAGCTGGCCTCATCATCCATGCAACAAGCAATCTGCTGACACCACCTCGATCACTTTACAGATACTGGCAGCTCTCCCCATCTGAGCTCATCATCTGGGTTGCTGGTCTCTGCATCGCGCTGTTCGAGTCGCTCGAGATGTCTATCTACGTGACCATCGGACTCTCTCTGGGACTTTTATTGATCCGCCTAGCCCGTACAAAGGGTTCATTCCTCGGTCGTGTCCGCATCGTTCTCGCGCCGGTTCAAGAGCCTTCCAGCGAAACGGCGAGCAGTCGTGCCGATTCGCCGGAAGTGGAACTGGATTCAGCAAACGACCCTGATGACGACGGGCTATTGAAGAGCAAATACCTCTCTATCGACAGAGATGACGGCTCAAACACGGAAATCAACCTGGAATCCCCCCATCCGGGGGTCTTCATTTACAGGTTCAACGAAGGGTTCAATTACACCAACCAGGCACAGCACATTGACCGCATCGCCAACTACGTGATTCGCCTCACTGAGCGCGCAAGCACCGAGGACCACAGCAAGGTCCCATCCGATCGGCTCTGGAACGATCCGGGCCCCTGCCTAGAGAAGGCCGTCTCGTCCAGTGCAGATTCAGATTCCGACTCTGCCCCGTCCAGCTCCGGCCTGACTCCTTTGCCCTCGCTCCGAGCCATGGTCTTTGACTTCGGCGCGGTCAACAATATCGGCGTCACCAGTGTGAACGGGCTGGCTGACCTGCGATCAACGCTCGAGAAACATGCTGCTCCCAGTGTCGTGGAGTGGCATTTTGCGAACGTGCACAACCGATGGACGAGGCGAGCCCTTGCCGTTGCAGGATTTGGAACCATGTCTAGCAGGGGTGCTCAGTCCGTCAAGGTATGGTCCCCAACATATGCAGTAGCTGGCTCAGTGGTCACTGCAGATGACGAAGACACCCAGTCAGGCGAAAGAAGAGGAGATGAAGAAACTCTTACAGGAAATGTCCCCGGTTCAACCCATGGGAGGTTGGAAATAGCAGAGCTTGACAATGCGGCTTCGGTAAGGGGAAACAAGACGGGATGTAGCAATGCCATGACGGCAAGGGCACAACAAGTCAGACGGCGACATCCTCTTCATAGCGTTGACCGCCCATTCTTCCACGCAGACGTCAATGACGCATTAGTAGCAGCGGTTAGGAGCATCAGCGGGGGTAGATTTTCCAGCGCGGGCTCTGATTAGGCAGACCTTCTTGATTTTAGATGTTCCACATCAACTTTGTCTACGAGATGATGTCCAGCTTCAATGCCACCCACCACGAAGAACTCATTTATGGAGGCGATGATTATTCGTTTCCATGCTGGAGAAGCGGCACAGCGTCACCGTTATCGCTGCGACTTCACGCACAATAGAGAAAAACTAACTGTGTCACAAGGACGTTAAATTATGTCTATATTTAATGCTCTAAAAGCACCGTCCTAGTCTCTAGTACAATGAGATTCTCTTTCGAGCTCTTGTCTTTTACGTCCGCTAGGTACTATACTCAGCAGAGGGACTAAACTCTAGTAGCCCGACAATGTTTATATAGCTCGAGTACCAATCGGTGCTATGGTGTGCGTTGGGATCCAATCCCATCACGGCATCTTGGCCATCATCCCCGTCAAAAATCGCGTTTAAGTCGTTGCCAGGAATGAAGCCCAGCTGATTTATATACGCGTCTAACCTGCCGGGCAGCGCGTCCTCCGAGGCGCCTCTCTCATCATGAGGCGTGCACTGCTCGTTCTGCATCCGCTTCGACTCGATAAACACACCGGCGATGTTGTACAACGTCTGACAGAGTCGGAAAAGTCTGCCGATCTGGTCTGAGAGGTGTCGCCAGGGCTCCAATGAGGCCATGAAGCTTTCAATGCGCTGCAGGTCGGCCATGTCCGATGTCTCAAGGACGTAGCAGAAAAGAACGATGAACGGGATGAACGGAGAAAAGGATACTCTCCTGTCGGCACGGTCAGGGCTTGATCGGGGCGTGCGGTGCTGAAAAGAAGAAAGAGGAAACCTACCAGTGCATGTACGCAGGCGCAAGCATATGGTTCGTGCCAATAAGCTTGGTGCACTCGAGGTGCATCTGTATTGTCTTCCTCGCAGTGTGAATGCAATCCCGGCTGAAGCTTGTGGGCGCCCCTTCTGAGGGGCTTTTGGGAGCATCGGGCGGGATTGTTCGGTAGATGAGCGTCAGCGACGACAGCAGGGACACCTCGTCCGACCTGAGGAGCATCGCCGAGATGTGGGCATCGCCTCCCTGCATATCGATAGGCCCCTGCTCGAACCTTTTGCGGACCCGGTATATCTTGTCTCCTTCCTCGAGAAGAACCGCGGCACAAGCGTGGGCCCTCTGTGTGCGCAGCTCCAACGGCTGCGTCAACGCTCTGGGGCTGAAGAGGTCCTCATACATGCGGCCCTTGACCTCGGCGTGCACGACCCAGCTTTGGATGTTGCGCCTGTGGTCATCAAACTCCGGAAAGGGCTCCAGTGTCCGGGAGAGGGTAATGTCATAGTCCTGAAGGGTGGATGGACGGCCGAGTCTCAGCGCCAACGTCTTGTCGAATATGTAGGCCACCCAAAACAGTACTGTGCTGCTACGCTTCGCCTGGTGGTCGTCCCCTGGACGGATAGCTGCTCTATGGTACCCTAGCGAGAGGCACAGCTGGCATGCGGTGGTGTTCAGTCGCCATGCTAGAGAAGGCTTGGAAATCTCAATGGTATAGCTTGCTGCCATGACCAGAGCCTCGACATTCTCCTTTCGAGCCGGCATCAGCATGTTCAGATCCGAAAGCAACGTCTCTAGGTTATCTCGACACATGTCACAGTATTTCTGAAGCGTGTTGGTCATATCCTCGTCATCGGCCTGCATTGCCAGGGCTGTCTTCTCCTGGAGGATGTAATACAGCCCAGCGTTGGTGATGATGAAAGTTGCCTGCGTAAAATCGTCCGTAGCAAAGTAGACCTTACGACAAAGCTCAGTGAAGTATTCGACGCTCGTGAGAGAACAGAGGAGAGTAAATGACCGAGGGATAGTTTCCTTGAGTTCTCTCAGAACTTTGACGATGTATTCAAGCGGTGGCATTGGAAGGTCTCGAAAGCCACCACTGGGGAGCGGTTTGGCGTTAGAGAAGTCAGTCTGGCTGGTCTGCTTCTGCAGTTCTAGAAGGTGTTGCAGGGACGAGAGCGCAACTCGAAGCCTGGGCCCGGCCTGTTGAATGGAATGCTGCTCGACTGCGTGCTCGAAGCATTCGCTGGCCAAGGCAGCGTGAGCGGCTACCGAGCTGTCGCCCTCGAACCCCGAGCCATTGAGGGTCGTATCTGAAGCCACGGTCGCGTCGGTGTTGACCGCTTTGGTTGGTGCGTGGCCGTCGGTTGATGGACCTACACGGGATGCTGATGGAGAAGATGGTTGACTTGCTGAACCGTGGTGCGTTCTAGGTCGCCTGGCCTGTGTCGAGGACTCTATCCGACGCTGAGATTCTGTAATCTCGCTCAGCGCCACTTCAATGCTGGAGAGTCTACGCTGGATGTGGTCTATCTTTCTTTCGCTGAGATTGACATTAATTCTCCATGGTCAAACACACTGCTGCAGAGAGGAGCAGATGGCCAGAGTCCCATATCAACTTACTACTGTGTAGTAATCAGCACTCTTTGGCGATGCTCCTTCGGCTTCTGCCCGGCGCCAGTGAAGGAGCAGTGCTGCTTCGCAGTGGTGCAATTTGAGCATGGTGTCTGTCGATCACATCGGACCTGATCAATCCAGGATGTACAGGTTAACTCAGCTCATTTCGTGGGTGGTGGATGGAGGCCGGCAAGCAGCGGGAACAAGACGTACCTTTCTCGTGCGACATTGATCGCACTAAGATGGGCAAGAAGTCCACGGGTCAGTGGCGTTGCATACCAGGAGCTCTGGGTTCGGAAAGCATGCCTACCACGCGTCTTGAGAGGTCGCCGGCTTCGCTTGCACCTGATTCCACTTCCATTTTCTGAACGGGCCACGCACGATCCACGATTGTCTGTGGGCGGTCAGTCGTCAGATGGAGGGTCAAGATGGGAGTGTGTCCGGTTCGGAGACTGGCGACGTTTTACACCCCGCGGATCCCGTGCTATCCAGAGGTAAAGATAAGAAGAATCACACTAGCCATTGGAAGACTGGTGTTATCAATGATGCTCAGTTTCGCCTTATCGAGCTAGGTTCCGCGGCGGCCGAGGCCTTATCTCAGTCACACCACTTGAGCACCATCTTCCCCCGTCACTTATAAACAAGGAGAGCCCTCGTCTAGGGACGAAAGACGTGATAAATATCCTTCAATCCGGCGTACCGTCTGATTGGAGTCTCGTAGTGCAAGGAATACTTATATGAGGACGCAGGGCACTAACTCGATCTTATCGAGAACCCGAGGTGTTCAAGGTAACGCCCACCATCCCCCGCCATGGCATCAGTGCTCCCCGTCATCGACTTCGCACCCTTCCTCTCTCCAACCGCATCGGCGGAGGAGAAAAAGGACGTTGCCCATGAGCTCGACAAGGCTTGTCGCGAGGTTGGGTTCTTCTACTTAAAGGGCCATGGTATCCCGCCGGATCTGATCTCGAGCATCCTCTCCAAGGCACGGGAGTTCTTCGAGACCGCGACGGTGGATGAGAGGGCAGCTATCGCGCTCAAGAATACCAAGGAGGGCGGTGACAATGCACGCGGGTGGCTTCGGGTGAATAATGAAGACAAGGGTTCGCATGAGGTAGGTCCCCATCCCCCCGACCCCCCAAGCGGACCAACATGATTAACATCGCCCAGGCCGTGGACTTTTACCGCCCAGTTAAGGAGCATGGCCCGCCATACACTACCGGGATGGGACGAAACCATTGGCCTTCGACGCCGCCCGAGTTTCGAGGTATTGCCGAGTCGTACATTGCACACCTCGAGGGTCTGGGCACGGAGGTGATGAAAGCCATGGCCATTGGCCTGCAAGTCGACGAAACCATATTCCTCGAACGTATTGACAAGGCTTTCTGGAACCTGCGAATCCTTGGGTACGAGGGGAGAAAGGAACGCTCAAACAAAATGGCAGGGATCGGAGAACACACGGGTGAGAGATTACCACGGCACCTCCTTAAGGGAAATATGCTGATTTGCGCAGATTTCGGCATCCTCACGTTTCTTTTAACCGACTCGTGTCCCAAGTCGCTCCAGGTCCTGAGCAAATCCGGAGAGTGGCTCTGGGCTGATCCTAAGGAGGTAAGAGGGCAAGATCATGAGCGGCATCGTGAATGAAGGACCTAATGATCGCATTTCACAGGGATGCTACGTCTGCAACATCGGTGACATGCTTGCCGAATGGACACGGGGTGCCTACAAGTCGACCCTCCACCGGGTATGCCACAACTCGGACTCGCTGCGCATTTCGATACCATTCTTCTTTGACCCCAACTGGGACGCCTTCATCTCGCCCGTCCTTCCCTCTCCCGACAACAAGGTGCATGAAGATGAGGGTATCCGTTACCAGGACAAGTTTGTGCGGTCGGTCGACTACCCTCTGTGGCGTGATCCACTCGTGGAGCCAACCACGTCCTCGTAAGAGACAGTGCCTAGCCTACTATCATGCAAGCTCGACTAAATAAACCATCATTTATATTTTTCGATAACTCATATTCTACTAGCATAGTTCTACGAAGCGGAATGATTAGTATGGATGAAGAGGCAAAACTCGGTGGGCGTGGCGTAATAATCGCCCATCTAGATCCTAATGTTCTACTGTCGCTGCTAGAAACACTACCTATAGATTCACCGTGTCGAGAGGCCGTAAATATTTTAGTCTCATAGTTGGGCAGTGGCTGCGCTTCCTCGAGCATAACCACGCTACTGACATACCTTCTTCCCGATCAACGCTAGGAGACTAGAGAGTGAAACCATAGAGCATTGTTTATGTTGTTGGCTTGGGATGGCTTCCAGCCGTGATCTCCAAAGGCGCCACGCTGAATCTTCCTACTGATGGATTGTAGTGGCTGCTAGACAAAGACGCTACTGGTCTTCCTGATGAACCATCCCACTGTCCAAGTCGCTTGAGCATAAATATCGCCATGTTAGGATACGCGGGATGGATGTGCATCCTACTTTCTCATTCACCCGAGCCAAATGCTTGACAATCGCCACATATAGTATTCATATTAAATTCTACCTAGACCACCACCCTCTGGAAAGCACTTTCGATGGGTGTTTCGAGATTGGAGGAACTCGTAGCCGCGCAAGCGCGTCAAGTCTCGGGCATTTGTTAGTTGGAGACAGACTCAGCTGGCTGATTCCTTCTCGGCCCCTTGAACCATTTGTGCGCACGGAAGTAGTACCAAGGAAGGACTATGACCCAGAGACTGAGATAAAATACGATGCTCCAGTTGAATGTCCTCACAGTAGGATTTGGGAAAACCAGAGACAGGGCGATGCTGGCGTTGATGGGGGTCTTGGTCACGGTGTTGACATGGCTGAGCCACCCGGAGAAAGGCAGAGCGCCGTCGCGTGCATAGGCGAAGTACACTCGCGTTCCAGCGGTATTGTTGACAAAGACGACGCCGAAGTTGGACAGGACGGTGAAAAGCCAGAGAACTTTGGTGAACACTCCGCCCCCCAGGGTCAGGTGGAGAATCGCACCCAGCGGCTGCCCCAGCGGCGAGTCGAAGACGGCATCGATGTCGGGGGTGGCGTAGGCTAGGGATACATTGAAGACGTAGCCGAGAACGGCGACGGAGACGCAGGAAATCCACATGGCATTTGGCACCACCCAGGCGGCATTCTCGGTCTCCTCGGCGAGATGGGCTTTTGGGCGTGTTAGCAGGCACTAGTAAACTCGGGCATGGACATGGATGGCTCCGAGACGTACCTGCAGAATCATATCCGCTGATGCACCAGGCGGGGACGAGGAATGTCAGTAGGAACACGAGGCCGACGTTGGACCATCTGGTCTGGTTGTAGTAGGTGGTGAAGATTTCCTTGGCGTCGTTATACTCATTGTTTCGTCGAGCAGCAATCGGCAAGGCGATGAGAATTATGAAGAACGTGATGGTACCCAGCCATACGAAAACATTGCTTATCTGACCGAGGATCCGACTTGGGAGGACCATGACGAGGGCGCAGCTGTGGTGCTTGTAAGCGGACATTTGGATGTACGGTAACACAGCACTGTGACAAGGGGGGAAGTGAGTACATACGCGATTACACATGCAAGGTAAATCTAGAGAAAAACATTGGTTTAGTCTGAGTTATTGTGTTGAGCATATGCTGCGAGGCGTCTTGACATACCAGGTAAACCTGCCATTCCGTAGGGGCGAATTCGGGATGGAACATAACAACAAGCGCCGTGATCATGTCAGCCTGGGTCATAAAGAACGAGGCTCCTCCAAGCGAGCAGGCCATGATCATGCACCAAGCCTAGGAGTCAGAAGATCAGTCGTGAGTTAGGAAGGTATATCGACGAGGGCAGCATCCACGACTCACGGTGATCCAGCAAGCAATTCCCTTGAGCTTCGGGGGTGCGCAATCGTAGGTCCTGTCCATCATGTGAGTATATTCATCTCAGAGACGGATCTCGGAAGTCCTCACCAGTAGTATCTATGCCACATGATATGTCAGCCTACAATTCCGTTGCTCTACGGGACGAGAATCCACGTACAAGCCTCCCGCAGTGGGCATGGACGAGCTCAGTTCGGCCAGGGAGAAGACCTTGAAGAGGATGAAGATGGACGCAATCAGCCATCCCCAAGTCATTGGTAGAAAGCCGAGGTAGCCCATACTGAACCAGAGCGTGCCTATGTGCGCCGTTAGGAGACGCCATCATACAAGAACTGCGACCATCGGGAAGTACGCACCTCCAAGACTGGGTAGGAGACCGAGACCAGTGAGGCAGAAGGCGATTGCCGAGTAGAAGGTGAAACCTCTTTTCATGTGCTGCTCGTATCCCAGCTCGTAGAGCTTCTCGTCCTCCATGTCGACCGCAAGGGCCACGGACGCTGGTCTTACAGAGTCCGTCTTCTCAGACATGGCGACTTTGTCAGTCATGCTTTGTTTTTAGATAGAGAAAAATTATCGCAGAGTGGTCGTTATGTGAAGACGATAAACCGTGCCATCCCCTTTGTCTTCTTGCCGTCCTCTCCTCTGGTGTTGTTATAGACTTCTCCATGCAAGCCAATGCCAACAAATCGGCCACGATTGCGAAGCACTATGTCGCGACTCCGGCGATATCGCTCGGGGGCTTATCTCCTCTGCCCTGTAATGATAAGCGTCTGATTGGCGCCGCCTCGGGCCTTGTTATCGACGAAGTCAGCGCTATCGAGCCCTACGACCTAATCTCTCGGCCGCCGAGGAACCCGCGGAGGGGCTATCACATTCCGTGGGGACTTCGGCGGACGGCGATGCATGTCCTCGGCAAGAACATTGATACTAAAGAGAAATGCAACACTGTGATGTCCTACCTTGATGTACCATCATCGAAACGAAACAGCCTCTTTCAACTCTTTCTGATTAGTTGCCATAGCCAAGCGGTCCAAACTTGAACTGAGGATCCAATGGGGTCGGCAGTCAGCCATGCGGCCAACGCCAAAGCTTACAACACCAAGGCACCCCCTGCCAGGTCTCCCTCCTCGCCAGACCTTCCGCTATGGGCCCAGAAACTTCTCCGCCGACCCATGGTCGAAATCCGCCGTGGCCTCTCTCTTGGTTACAACCCTCCCTCTGAACAATCTTCCGTTATTGCCATGACGGTCCCCTCGGGAAAATACGTGGATATCCGGTTCCCAAACTCCCCCGACTTCGAGTCTCCCGTGAAGAAGGATTCCGACAAAATCAAAGGCTACGCAACGGCCGGCATTTGCACCACCAGTATCCTGCCCGGAACAGACAGCTGCGTCCCGTACGAATGCACCATCCATGTCAAGTGGGAGCACCCAATCGACTCTAGCGGAGCGTTCACCCCCGACAGCGCGGACATTTATCTGCTTCACAATGGAGACACGATGGAAATCGGGACCATGACGATAGGGGACCAGTTGCACATGTTCAAGGAGTACTGGGTTGCGCCCGAGTCGATGGGTGAGAGTCCAACTTATGTAGTAGTCGAGACCAGAGCGGTACTGGATTCTCAGAGGTCGGATTACGCCAAGGGAATGGCCATCGTAATCGGAAACTACTGCCAGGGCATATTACAGACCGAAGATGAATTCTGGGTTGAACGCTGGCAGCTGCAGGAGAACACCGAGAAGTGGACTAAAGATTCAAGAAGCAACACGGCTGCTTCTGACGAGGTTTTGCCTTGCCGATGGGTAATGGTCTCGAAAAGGAAGCTTGGAGACTGTATCACTCTCAACGGATTAGATTGGATAGTTACAGAAACATCCTAAGATTAGGCGAATTCCGACAGTACAATAAAGCGTCGCACTGCTAATGGAAGCATCTGCTCTTCTCCTACAGTGTGCATGTTATCGTGGTATCGGGGGATCCTGAGATGGGTGAAGTCTTTACATTTAGTACTACTAATATTTCCGGATACTGTATGCTCCATTACAAGGACCAGCCCTCCAGGGCGGCAAGCACATTTCGAGTCTTAGTGACAGCTCCAAAGATTCCGCCCTCGCCACAGACACTCTCCACCGCCGCATCATGCAACTTCTCCTCACCAGCAGCCGAGGCGTCTGAAACCAAAACGCAGTCCATCCCCATATCATCTAAACACCAATTAGGCACATGCTCACAAAAGAATCTCGGAGGCAAACCTACTCGCGTCTCTCATCGTGCTCGTGACGCACACGTCCGTGGTGACACCGCAGATGACGAGCTTGTTGACGCCCCGATTATCAAGAAGCAGCTTTAGGTCCGTGTGCAAGAACGCGCTCCGTCCAGGCTTGTCGATTATGGGCTCGGAGGGTAGAGGTGCCAGCTCCGGTATGATGTCGTGACCTTTGTCCCCGCGGATGAGATGGCGCCCCAGAGGCCCCTCGTCGCCGATGCCCCTGCCGCTGGGGTTGTTTCGGCTGCGGAAAAGCTCCCTGCTGGACAGCGTCGAGAGGTCTGGGCGATGTCCCTCGCGCGTGTGGTAGACCGGGAATCCTGCATTTCGGAACGCGGCGAGAAGGGACCTAATGTGCGGGATCACCGCCCTTGTTGGCTCGACTGAGAGACCCTGAGAGTCGAGATATCCCCCGGCAGAGCAGAAGTCGAGTTGCATATCAACAATAATCAGCGCAGTAGATTCTGGGCTGAGAGACGAGTCGTGCGGCCAATTGTACGGCTCTGCCTCGATGGATTTGGCGGACAATTCAGCAGCCATCGTGTGTTACCGGGAGGCTGGGTCATTTCACTTCGTTTACCAGGCCCCGAAAATACTCATATATACATTGAGGCCGGCTTCGGAGACTCCAGTGTCACTCTTTCTGAAGTTGTGCCTTATCGGGACACTAGGAGGCTACAGACATCGGTGTAGGTCCCCGGGCGATAAGCACATGGCTCGGGTTCCGCGGAACTTAGTATGACGACAGAAGTCCCTGGCGAATGGCCGGAAAAAAATTCGAATTTTGTGGCTTATAGATCATAAGGGAAAGTTATTGGCCGCTTTCATTGGCAGTGAAATGCATCATCCTCCAACAGTTTGTAATACCATGGCACACTTAGTCGCAAAGGGGGTCTTGAACTCCTCGATCGAACCGGCAACCGAGAGCAGAGTACCAAAGACGTCAAAACCTCGACACCGAAGAGCTTTCACAAGACTTTGCCTCATCAAAGGCGTTAGGAAGCCATATGACTATGGGAAAAAACTTAAATGGGCCATCACTTCAGTCGTGGCGGTTGCTGCCGCCGCGGCTCCGATGGGAGCAGCAGTCTTCTACCGTATGTCATCTCTATCGGCCCTTTTTAGGCCCGAGCAATGCTAATCTGATCTTCCAATTTTAGCTGCTCTTCCCAGTATGAGCGATGACTTTGGTGTTTCTGAGACCGTTGTCAACTTGTCAGTGGCGCTATACATGCTGGCAATGGCCATTTTCCCGCTCTGGTGGTCGTCCTTGTCCGAGACGTTAGGCCGACGCACTGTCTACCTCGTCTCTTTCCTCTTTAACGTTATATTTGCCCTGTTGTGTGGTTTTAGCACGAGTATCGGCATGCTGATCGCGTTCCGCATCCTCGCGGGCGGTGCTGCAGCGTCCGTGCAGGCGGTGGGAGCTGGCACTATCGCCGACATCTGGCAGCCCTCCGAGCGAGGCCGGGCCATGGGCATCTTCTACTTAGGTCCCCTGCTCGGTCCGCTTTTGGTGCCAATCATTGTAGGCGCTCTGTCGGACCTCTTCGGCTGGCGAAGCGCCATGTGGTTTCTGGCCGCCTTCGGCGCTGCTGTTTTCTTGCTGATTCTCGTGGCCCTGCCCGAGACGCTCCTCAGACAGCCTGAGCTCGATCTTGCACTATCCCCGGACTCGAATTCGAACGTCGGACCGAAAAGATCAGAATGGTTTGAAACCTTTTTCATCGAGCCGCTCAAGGTGGTTCTTTACCTCCGCTTCCCAGCCGTTTTGATCGTCATCTACTATGCCGCAATCACTTTCGGTTCGCTTTACGTCCTGAACATATCGATTCAGTCCGTCTTTTCGCAGCCTCCGTATGGTTTCTCCTCCCTGATCATTGGCCTCCTCTATGTTCCGAGCTCCTTGGGATATCTCATGGCCTCCCTCTTCGGGGGGCCTTGGATCGACCGCATTATGGTTCGAGCCGCTCTCAAGGCAGGACGGCGCGACGATGAGGGAAACTTGGTGTACCTCCCCGAGGACCGAATGCGGGAGAACGCCTGGATTTCTGCCTCTGTGTACCCGGCAGCTCTGATCTGGTATGGATGGGCCGTCCAGCGGGGCGTGCATTGGGCCGTCCCGGGCGTGGCCATGTTCTTCTACGGCGCGGGATCCGTGCTTGTGTTCAGCGCCGCTACGACCATGTTGACTGAGTTCATGCCGCACAGGAGCAGCAGCGGGGTGGCGTTGAATAACCTGGTGCGCAACATCTTCAGCTGCCTGGCAACCACCATCACTCAACCCCTGATCAATGCGATGGGCCACGGATGGATGATGACCTTGATTGGGCTCGTTGTGTGGGTTAGCGGAAACCTGTGTATATGGCTGCTCAGAAGCAAGGCCCAAAAGTGGAGGACAAGCATGAACGCCAACTTATCGAGGACGTAGTCGGGCGGGACGACCACTGAACACGTCGCTGTTTAATCCTATACCGTACCTTCACTCGGTTAGGCGGAATAGATCAGCAGCCAGCCTTGATTCCCAACGAGCTCTGGGTCAATGTGCCTTTCGCATCAGTTTGTGTGTGTTTTGGTGTTCTTGGTCTGGGGCGCCCTCAACGCCAGCGAACAACTGACGGCGCTCTATCATCAGGATATTCAGGGTTTATCAACCTTGAGATCCTCACTTTTCTTCTTGCCTGCACCCGTTGCCGGGCTCATCTTGAATGTAAATGTCGCAATGACTCTACCTTACCTCAGGCCATCTCTCGTCGTTCCAGCAGCCTGCTGTGTGAGTGGGCTTGCGCCGCTGCTGCTAGCCCTCCTCTGCCAAACAAATGGGCCGGATTATTGGAACGGCATTTTTCAGGCCATCGCTATCAACCCACTGGGCGCGGACTTAACATATAACATAGCTATGCTGGTGGTGACGAACGCTTTCTCGCCCAAGATGCAGGCTTTGGCGGGTGGGGTATTCAATATGCTCGCATAGATCGGTAAAAGTGTTGACATCGCGACGACCGCAATGATCGCGCAGTAGGTGGCAGCGCCAAAGGAAGGGGATGAAAGCGGAGAGGCGCTGCTCCGTGGGTATTGCGCAGGCTGGTACTACAACTGCGGAATAGGCTTTCTTTCGGTGGTGGTCAGCGCATGGGGTCTCAGGAGCGTTGGAAAATTGGGAATCAAGAGAGAGTAAGTCATGCAATACGCCGGGTTTTTCTGGATCACAGGGCCTCGGGCCGATAGACAGTCGCGACTCATAATATTTTGGTAACTTGGGTTCGTCAGAAACTTGGCCGCGCTCGTGGTACAAGTACAGATCAATGTATCTATGACAGCTCCCTGTCTCGATGCCTCGTGAATCTGTCTTGGGTTCTTTCAACTTTGCGAAGAGATACTACAGCCAGGTCTACTTTGACCTGCGTAATAGACCCTTCCAGCCTGAAGAGGATTCTCGGGCATTCTCAATGTCGGCAGCATGAACTGCTGCTGCAATCCCATCATTCGGATCCGATACTAAGTCCACCTCCTCCGCTGGAATAATCCAGGAGTGCTTGCGTCCAACCGTAAGCTTGTGTCCAAAGTACAGCACTACGAACAGAACTGTTCCGATGTACGCTGTCATAAAGTCGGAGATGCTCCATTCAGAGGGGAAGAAGACGTAAAACCCGTTGAGGAGGCCGATGATCGAGAAAAAGACGATACAGAGGTAAGCGCCAGGTTTTCCACAGACCGAGACATATGAAAATGTCGACCGGTCAATGCCCTGGACCTCGAGCGCCTTGCGAAAGCGGAGATAGGCAAAAGAAATGGTGATCCACGAGAAGAAGGCAGCCATATTGATCATGTTGACAAGCCAGTTGAAGACGACGCCGGAGCTGGAACTGACGTTTAGGTACGCGAGGAGAGTGAGCACGGTACAGGCAGTGACGGCCCAGTACGGGACACCCTTCTTGCTCGAGTGGGTGAACAGCTTGGGGGCGTTGCCGGAGGCGGCGAGAGAATACAGCGAGCGGGAGGCGAGGAACATGAAGACGTTGCCGGCGGACCAGGCGGAACACAGGATGATGGCGTTGACGATGTGGTCCAAGACCTGGATGCCGGCGTTCTTGATGCCAACAACGAAGGGCGAAGAGCCGGCTCCGGCACCGCCCGAGGTGAGCTCGGGGGCGTTGGAGGGACAGGTGAGGGTGACACCCAGAATGGGAAGCACGTAGAACACAATGAGTCGAACTGTAAATGCTTTCGCGGCTTTGGGTATGACCTTTCGGGGCTCGGTGGCCTCGCCACTGCAAGTTGCGACCATTTCCACGGCAAAGGTGAGCTGGTGTGGTGGGAGTTAGCTTCGAGGTTGGCTCAGGGCATGGCGGGATCAGGTGGTTTAGCGGGCGTTGGTGGGTGAAGACTTACCGGTAGCACAACGCTGACAACGACGCCGACAAAGCTCACGAATATTCCTGTTCCGCCGGGGACGATCCAGGGATTGGCTGGGCCGGGGTCATGCCAGTACCTGAACCCAACGGCTTCACCAGACGGCCCGCCACCAGCAGCAAGGACCACGGACAAGATGATGAGGCCGGCGAGGAGGGCGAGCTTGAGTGAAGAAAAGGCAAACTCGGCCTCTCCTGTGTTTCTGGCTGGCAAGTAGTTGAGACCAACGATTACAACCAGCAAGATGGATATGAAGACGGCATCGTGGACCGGCGGCGCCCAGTAGTGTATGATGAGGACGGCCGCGGTGATTTCGAAGGGCACGAGAATCGTGTAGGCGTACCAGTAATTCCAGCCCATGGCGAATCCGAGGCTCTTGGAAAGAAAGCGGGTGGCATAGTGGTCCGGGGCGGCACCGTTAAGAGGGAGGAAAGCGGCCATCTCGAAGACGATAGTGGAATAGACCCAAACGACGGAGCAGATGATAATGAAGCCGGCGAGAGTGAGCGCGGGACCGCCCCTGCTGAGTGTTCGCCCAGAGCCGACAAAGTAAGCCGTGCCGATGCATCCTATGTAGTCCGTCTTAGTCTTGGTCATAGAGGCCTGGAATCATCGAGGTGGCCAGCACTCAGGGCCCTTCGGGCTTCGAGTCTCGGCACCCGATCCTCTTACCTCCCATGGCAATCATGTAGAGATGCCTCGGCTTGATCTTGGTGTGCGCGCCAGATGTACTCGTCACGAGTGTCTGGCCATCGGCGACATGGCTGGCAGGGTCGCTCGCCATCTGCTTCTCGGCCATGTCGGTCTTGCTGGAATCCGACATCGGGAGGGTCCGTGATAGGAGCCGGGGGGCTTGAGTCTCTTTTGGGAAGTTGAAAGAAAAACTTGTTCAGAGAAAGGGGCTTCTGTCTGGATAGGTCAACTGGAACGAGACGCCGACGGAAGTTTTATATCTATCCTGCCAACTGGCATGTAAGTACGAAGTAGGTGCCGGTTGATGCATGCCGTGAGACCTTATCTCCAAGGACTCACATGAAGGTGTGATGCTAAGAAATCCTTGGCGCCCCCGAACCCAAGTACAAGGTCGGCAGGGGGGTGTGTGTAGTCGCCGGCAAGCCACTGACATGACGTTGGAGTGCCCTGTTGGGAAGGCCGGGCGCGGCCTTTTTGCGGGGGCGGGGCGTGGCGTTCCAATCAGCACCACCCCGCCCGGCGCCGGTGCGGCGGGCAGGAGATATAACAGAGAGCGGAGGCAAGAGATACCAGCTGCGTGTTCCTTCTCCACCAGGCTGCTGATAACGTCGCCCGTGGCACGTATTTCCCCCCCGGCGGCCTTTCTGAAAACCGGAACCTCCCCGTCTTCACGCTTTCCTGGCGAGTTCCTTATACCCGCCCACTCCACGCCCATGGAAGTCATCGGACAGCCTCACCACGCCAACGGCCGCCCGATACGCCGGCGCTTCGCCGTCGACGGGCGCGTACGCACGGGCTGTTCGACCTGCAAGGCCCGCAAGAAGAAGTGCGACGGTCAGACCGCGATCAATGATGGCCGCTGCGGATCCTGCGTGCGCCTGGGACTGGTCTGCGAGCAGGCGCCTCTACGGACGGTCCCTCGCCCGCCGCGGCGGAAACCCCGGGACGCTCAGCAGATTACCATCACTCAGCCGCCCGTCCGAGAGGACATCGCCGCCGATACTGACTGCGAGGAGGCCGGGGGCTCTCCAGAGGACCATGAAACCGACAGCAACGACGCCGGCTCTCCCCCGGATGAGCCGCCTCCCCACGGAGAATTTGCTCATGAATACGCTTACAGTGCCGTGGTCAGCGCAGCGCCCCTCATCCCCGCACTCCCCGGCACCTTTGACGACATGGAACGCGTCCTGCTGCGGTACTTCCTCGACCGCGTGGCGCCACTCTGCTCCATCTTGCAGCAGGACGGCCACAACTTCTGCTCCGTTCTGCTTCCCATGGCCATTGTCGACCGCTCCTTGCTACAGGCCCTCTTCACTTATGCTTCGGTGCACTTCGAGGCCGCCACGCCCGGGCAATTCGTCAGGTCAGATGCCCGCCTCCGGTTCGAGAACCAGGTAGCCCGGGGCGTGGTCGAGGCCATCACCCGGAACGCTGTGTCAGAGTCTACCGTCGCCAGTGCTCTCCTTACCAGCACAGCCGAAGTTATCAGCGGCGATACGTCACGCTGGCTGCTCCATCTTCACGGCGCCGGGCACCTAATCAACTATCTTGGTGCATCACGCCTGCTCCGATCGGCCGATGGAGCGTTCTTACTGCGGTACTTTGCGTACCACGACATCATGGCATCCCTGAGCACGGGCCGCTGCCCCGTGGGGTCCGGGGTCTACTGGGTCTTAGACGCCGATGCAGCCGTCGAGTCGGCCGACTCCTTCATGGGCCTGGCGCACCATGTCTTTAAGCACCTCGTCGATATCTGCTCCTTTGTCGCCGAGACGGCCGATGTCGATACCTCGGTTCCCCTGGACCGGCGGCTAGGGTACATCGTCCGGGGCGAAGATATGGCCCAGGCCCTACGTCTACAGGACTTGCGTCTCCGTGTCGATTCGAGCGACACCCGAATCAAGGCGCTAATCCACCATGCAGAGGCGTTCCGCTTCGCCGGGATCTTCTACCTCTACCGGCGCCTGCTCCACTTCTGCGAGATGGGGGCCATCTACAGGCTGCGGATGGAGGACTGCGTGCGCCAGATCTTGCAGCACGTGGCCGAGGTCCCCTCACACATGTTCTGCGAGATTGGGCTACTCTTTCCCCTGTTTATGGCCGGGATTGGGATCAACGGGGATGAGGCACATCGGGACTACATCGAGGACCGTCTACTGCGCATCGAAACATGGACCAAGTTCAGGCACGTCGAGAGGGCGCGGGAGCTGCTCCAGCTATTGTGGGCGAGTGAGCGTACGGACTGGGAGGCCATGCTGCGGGAGTTGGACTGGAACGTATCTCTAGCGTGATCTTGTACAGCCTGCGAACTTTTACCATGAACACTCGTAAATTAGCAAAGCCGATAACACCAAGATCATCATGACTTGCTATCATCTTGTCTGATGTCTCCCTCTGCCCCCCTGAACGGGGCTTATCTCTAATAGCCCAGCTCAGGGCCCCAGACTGCTGGGGTGTTAGCGGACGATTGTTGTGAAACTAATGCGGCGCATCGGGCGGGCATTTGCCCCTTTGGTCGAAGCGGCGGGTATCTCGATTGTGGGGTGCGTGTCAAACGATCGGTGGCGGGCTCTATCAGTCCGCGCATGACACCCAGTCAGATACCGTTGGCCACGCGGATTGAGTAAACCGTCGGTGACGATTGTGCCGCTGAAGCGAGCCAGGATGGGTGTTATCTCTCGATCTACAAGAAGTGGCCCTCGGGCCAAAGGGAAATGTTGCCCTTTGAGCCCCTAAGCGCTGGTCAGCGACCAAGTTGGATCCTTCATTCTCCCTTCTTAGCTTTCTCAAGATCAAGATACTCCTCTACGCCACCATGGGCTCCCAGTGCAAGCCCGAGAATCCCCTGCCGGATGTCTCAGTCGACGATGTCATCGCTCTGGCGCAAGTTCTCATCCGAATCGATTCGTCCAATCCCGACTTTGGCTCGAAGCCCGGCCCCGGAGAGACGGAAATCGCCAAGTACGTCGCCTCCTGGCTCGACCACCGGGGCATCGAGAACCACTGGATCGAGCCCACGCCCGGCCGGCCGTCCGTTGTTGGTGTCGTCCGCGGCACCGGCGGCGGCAAGAGCCTTATGTTCAACGGCCATCTCGACACCGTTACGCTTCTTGGCTACAACGGTGACCCCCTAAGCGGGGCCATTGTCGACGGCAACATGCATGGCCGCGGTGCTGCCGATATGAAAAGTGGCTTGGCCGCGGGTATGCTGGCTCTCGCGAGCGCAAAGTCCAAGCGCCTCCGCGGGGATGTAATCCTCGCGGCCGTTGCAGACGAGGAGTCAGAGAGCCGCGGGACAGAGGACGTACTTTGCGCTGGCTGGCGCGCCGACGCCGCTATCGTCGCCGAGCCCACCGAGATGGCCCTCATCAACACACACAAAGGCTTCGCGCTCTTCGAGGTCGACGTGCACGGTGTCGCATGCCATGGGTCCCGCGCCGACCTGGGCGTCGACGCTATTTGTAAGGCAGGATACTTCTTGGTTGAGCTGGACAGTCACGCAAAAGAGCTGCAGCGACGATCTGGCAAGAACATGGCCGAGACGGGGCCTCCGAATATTCACGCCGGGGTCATCAGGGGCGGTGAGGAGATCGCGTCGTACCCGGCATTGTGTACCGTCCACATTGAGCGGCGCACTGTTGCCGGAGAGACAGCTGAGACGGTGCGTCGTGAGCTGCTTGATATTCTGGAGAGGCTTGAAGCAACTGTGCCTGACTTTAGGTTTGATTTGCGGTCGACATTCTCTCGGGCACCATATTTCATTGCTAGAGACCACGAGTTTGTCCAACTTGTCGCCAAACATGCAGCCCAAGCCACGGCCATGGAACCTGTAATCAAAGGAGAGACATACTGGACGGACATGGCCCTGCTGGACGAAAAGGGCATTCCGGGGTTGATCTGGGGTCCCAAGGGTTACGGCCTGCATGCGAAGACGGAGTGGGTGGAAGTTCAGTCAGTCCGGCAGCTCGCCGAGGCATTTGTGGCAATTGCAGAGGAGTTTTGTAAATAAATACATCCATACGGTGGAATCGCAGCTTCTGGCATTTTGACTACTATTTACTTCGTAACTACCACTGTGGCAGTGCAGATCTTGTCATGTGCCTCTGATTGTCTGCAACGCGCCATATCCTTCTCATTGACATCACTAGAAAGGATAAACATATCGCAATACACCAAAACTTTAGTCGTTCCACGCAGAGTACCAAAGGTCACAGACTGATATCAATCTCTATTGAGCTTCATCTAGGCGGCACCCCGGTAACCTTCAAAATCATACTCCACGTCAAAATCCTCAGCATCCTCCTCGCCATCGGATAGCTCAATGTCCTGAGGGTTTTCGCCATCGTCCACTTCCTCTGACGTGAACCCGTAGTCCTCCTTGCGGATCTTCTTCCACGCAGCCAGCGTCTGCTTGCGTGTCAGGCAGAATGGTAGCTTGGACAGCGGCACGCACCCATCTTCCGTAACCTCGACCGTCTGCCCGATGGAGCTGGCTGTGTCCGTGGCCATGTCCATGAGAATGATGTGGATGAAGAAAACCATCCCCTTGCGGGCGATCACCTTCTGCCCGCGCACAAACATGGGAAAGTCCATCCACGTCGGTGCAAACGTAGCGCCCATGCTATACCCACACGCGTTGAAGCGCTGCTCGCGGAAGCCGTTCTCGTCGGCCACGCGCGCATACGCCTCAAAGACATCGCCGATCTCACGGCCGGGGCGGAGGGCGGCCATGGAGGCCTCCATCTGCAGCACGTTGACTTCATGCATGCGCCGTGCGAGTTTTGTGATGCCACCGAGTGGGATCGTGCGCATGAGACAGGCGTGGTAGTGCTTGTACGCGGCGGCGTGCTCAAGAGTGACCTGCCGCTCGATGCGGGTTCGGCCAGTCGAGTATCTCGTCAAGACGGCTTGATTACCTGATACAAGGATGTTTTCGTTTGCTGGATCATCCCCTCCGCCTTCGTAAACGGTGCCGACAATCTCACGCCAGAGGTCGCCTTCATATGCGCCGGGTTTGGCAATCTTGAGAGCGCGGACCAGCGCAAAGTCCACGAGGTAGGCAGCCTTGCGGATTTTGCGCATCTCGGCCTCGGACTTCACAATACGCAGCTCGCCACCAAATAAATAGCTATGGTCGACGAGCGTGCAGAGTCCTTCGACGGCCTCGGCGAGTAGCTTGCCGACGCGGAGGTTGAGGGTAGCCGAGTCGGGCTCGTAGCCGATGCGCTTGGAAGGCGAATCAATGCCAAATTCCTTGAGTACCTCTGGCACGAGTGCGACTGGGTTCGCCGAGGCGTCGTCTGGCCTGATAAGAATATCATCCTTACTGAGAACAGACGTGTACAGGGCCTGCCTCAGGTCAGGGGTACGGGTAATGAGGCGCATGCGGCCATCGCTGTGGAAGTACATGGCCTGGAAAAAGACGTAGCCAAAGGTGTCGAAACCGGTGAAGTAGTAGAGAGACTCCTGCTTGGTCATGAGGAACCCATCAAGTTTCTCACGCTTCATGAGCTCGAGCGCGCGCTCGCGCCGCTGCTGGTACTCCTCCACTGGGAAGTGGAGGGCCTTCTTGAAGGGCTCAGGCTTCTTCATGACGGCCATGTCGAATTGAATGGGTTGACAGTGTGTAGGGGACGATGAAGTAAGATATATGTGGGCAGATTGGTGGTAGGGTTGCTGAGGACCGGCCAACTTGGGCGGACGCAGAGATGTAATTTTATATCTAGCGCGGTGTCAAATGCAAGAACCAGAGCTCATGCGGCCCCTCAGTCGGAGAAGATACGACAAAGTCACGGACATTCTGGTATCATGCGCGGCATGCTGGAAGGACTGGTCAGTTTGCTCCCCGCACTGCCTCCCCTCTCTCCAGAGAGCTATTCCCATCCGCAATGTTCGCCACATCTGCCTAACGATAGGTGTGCCGGCGTGTCTGGCGGCTGTTCATCAGGATACACGGCAGGCTGTCGCGCAGGCGGAGGGCGTCGTTGAACGCGGGTTGTCTCGGAGATTCCTGAGGTACGAATACATCGACTTCACCCCACCCCCTCTGCATCATGTTGACCGTCAGTATGATACCGGTTCCTTGATGCGCTAGTAGTTAGTGGCCTGGCGTATCGGGCGGGCATTTTGCTAAAGGGACGGTGGTGTCGGGGTTAAAGTTGGGGCCCCTTTTTTACTTTGATCACCGCTGATTCCCGACCGCCGATGCCGCAGGCCGCAGCTCTCGGGCCGTGGGAGATAACGGCGGGCATAACGAGGTGCCAAGCGAAGGGATTACGCCCCCGCAACGGCCTTGCGGCCGTCGGCGCCTTTCTCACTTCCAGCATCGGGTCATATTCTGCCCGAGGGCTGCCGATCCGACTCGATATCAGAGACAAGAAATGCATCTTCCAGACTTGGGCTTAAGAATAACAGTCGCAAGGCTGCGTCATACGCCTCGTATTGCTTGGAAGGTGACACTTAGGCTGTCACAACTGCAGGACAGGCGTTCTTCGTAGTCTGGATGCCGCCACTCCTGCAAATTGACCGGCCAGCTCGAGATGTGACGTAGCGGTTCATGTAACCAATGCAGCGCATGAATAGACCTCAAGATAAGGCGTACTTAACAGGCCTGCTACTCAATGATCTGGACATTCAATAACCTGGTTGCCAAATTACGCCGGTATCCAGTCGCGACATGATTCAGGTTTCAGTGGTAGAACAGCTCGAACTTGAGCGGAAAGACTACTCAGATCATCTTTTTATACTAGAAACGTACGCTGGCGGCTGTATGGTGACGAGTATTACACTGAGATATGGCGCATGTGCAAGTATCAACATATTAGGGAACGACCTGGGGCCTGTCAGCCAACCCGAAGCCTCACCCAGCCCTTCACAGCTTCGCGAGGCCCCCTACTGTCAGAGTCCCCGTCTTCTGGATCAGATACTCCTCGATCGCAACGTCTTTGCCGGCCTCCTTGCCATATCCCGACTCCTTAATCCCACCAAATGGTGACTCGGCGCAAGATGAGTTACCTAAAGTAGCTTGAAGTCAGCACCCGAGAACGTGAAGGAGGTAGTCATGGGACATGCCTGTGTTCATGCCAATCATACCGGCCTCGAGGTTCTCTAGAAGTCTCCACGTACGGTCGACGTCCTTGGTAAAGAAGTACGAGGCAAGCCCCATCGACGTATCATTCGCTGCCTTGACGGCCTCCGCCTCCGTGTCGAATCGATACAAGCCCAGGAGAGGCCCGAAGATTTCCTCATTCGTCGTTAGCATAGACGAGGTCATGCCTGAGATGATGGTGGGCTCGAAAAAGTAGCCATCCAGACCGGCTGGCACCGCCCCACCGCACAGAACCCTGGCCCCTTTGGCGACGGCATCGGCGACATGCCTCTCGAGCTTCTTGACGCCCCGAGGCGTCGTCAGCGCTCCCATTGTCGTGTCGGGCTCAGCCCCGTGTCCGACGCGAAGCTGTCGAGTAGCGTTGAGCATCTTCTGCGCGAACTCATCGTACACGGCGCTCTGGACGTAGACTCTGTTGGCATGGGTGCACGCCTGGCCAGCGGTACGCCACTTAAGGATCATCAGTGCGGCGACAGCCTGGTCAAGGTCTGCATCGTCGAACACGATGAAAGGACAGTTTCCTCCTAGCTCCATCGTGACCTTCTTGAGGCCGTCGGAGCAGTGCCGCGCGATGATACGCCCGACATCCGTGCTTCCAGTGAAGGTCACCTTACGGACAAGGGCATGCTTGCAGAGTGCCTCACTGACAGTAGGCGTGTTGCCGTTGCTGGTAGTGATAACGTTGAAGACCCCAGGGGGAAAGCCAGCGCGGAGGGCCAAGTCGGCAAGGGCGAGGACGCTCAAGGGCGTCTCGGGGGACGGCTTGACAATGATAGAGCAGCCGGCAGCTAAGGCTGCGGCCACCTTTCGGATAATCATGGCAACGGGGAAGTTCCAGGGGACGAGCGCAACACTAACGCCGATAGGCTGCTTGACCACGAAAGTCCGGCGGCCGTCAACGGACGGGGTCGCAATAGATCCACGTACACGCTCTGCCTCGCCGGCAAACCACCACGCGAAGCTGAGAGCATAGTCGACCTCGCCACGAGCCTCAGTGAGCGGCTTGCCCGTCTCGTAGGTGACGAGTGTGGCGATGTCCTCCCGCGCCTTGGTGATCAGGGCGTGCCACTCAAGGAGCATCTTGGCCCGCTGCCGGGGGTTGACATTGCGATACTGCAGAAAGGCCTTCTGGGAGGTGGTGACGAAGTCGTTCACGTCCTGGACGTTGTTGTCGGGGCAAGAGGCAAAGACCCTTCGGCTGCCGGGATCTGATGTGACGGGTCAGCATGCATAAAAGTGTTAAAACGGTTCTTTGGTATGTAATAGGGTTACTACCTTCAACATCAAAGATCTTGTGAGAACGAGATGAGACCCATTCGCCGTTAAGAATCGACTTCTCATGAAGAAGGGAGTCGTCCTCCAGCTGTTGTTCGTCAGCAGCTTGGCTATGGCTTGACAATTCACGCATCTGACGTACTTGGAAGGGTAATCTGGTCGGCATGGCTGATTCGGTACTATGAAGGGTCGGCCCCTTCTTGTTGACGATAGATGGTCCTTGATGAGAGTATCTCAGATGCCGGCGGAAACGTGGAAGGGAGCCATCGACGACTTCAAGCCGGCGAGGGCCCTCTACATTTCAATTCAAGCCACCGAGACGTGAGCACCATTGTTTGCCCTTGTTCAGTCAGTAGCGACTTGGATCATGACGACGGCCATGTCGGGTGTCCGGAGACTTCACGTCACGGCAGGGCGCGAGGGCGGCACCCTTGACGGGCGACGGGCAAGTTCAGAAGGGCGCTCCAGGCCATTGTGGCGGGGATACCCGCCCGTTACGCCTGTTGCGCCAGCGCTCCACCTCTTACCTCGAACTTCAATCGCCGTCGAGCCGACTCCGAGTCGGATGTCAGTGGCTCCTCAGCCCCGCATTAGCCGCCAGGGTGACCGACATCAATATCTCCAGACCATACCTTTGGAGGCAAGAGATTCGCCTTTGCAGTCCTCCAAAGGTAAGGTCGCGAAAAGATGGAACAACAACCCCGCTCGTCGCGAGGCGAGATGGGATCTCGTCCCGTCCGACCCGTCGCTGGCTTGGGTTGGGTGACCGATTTATAAGGAGCACTTCTGTGTCTTAACAACTTCATCTCGCAGCTCTTCAACTCTCACATCAGAACCAATCCCTCAGTCGCTCCAACTGCGTCCTGAACTTCTCGTCGCGACCATGATTTCGCCCTTCCCCCACCCATTCGACCCTCTCACGCCCGAGGAAATCTCAAGGGTGCGTCCATCATCTTATGCCATGCCATCTCCCTGCCCGTGCTGACTGGCTTCTCTAGGCTTCGAGTATTGTTCGCCCGCATTTCAGTGGCCCCGAGCCTAATTTCCGGGTCATTACTCTCTTGGAGCCACTCAAGAAGTTGATGATTCCATTCCTCGACAAGGAGCACAGAAAGCAGCCCACGGCGCAGCCCCCGCCTCGTTGCGCCCGTGTCGAGGTCGCGATTGAAGGCACCGGCGAAGGGAACCAGCTCTTCGAGCTCGTCGTGGACCTCGACAACAACAGGGTATCGCAAAAACAGCACGTTAAGGGGAAGCACTCTTACATCGATGCCGACTACATGAAGGCCGTCGAGGCGGCCTGCCTTGCGGACGAAACGGTGCAAGCCGAGCTGCGCACACTTGACCTCCCTGCCGGGGCCACAGTTGTTGTAGAGCCCTGGGCTTACGCCACTGATGGCATGAACGACATGGATACCCGAGTGACGATGGTCGGTTAACCGTCACCAGAATTCCGTCTCAAGTTCCTTTGCTGACCGTTTGCAGTGCTGGTTTTACCTCCGGCTGCTCGAGAGCCCTGAGGCGAACTACTACGCATACCCGTTGGACGTCTGCGCCGAGGCATCGGAGAACCTCAAGATCACCAGGGTCTACCGCCTGCCAACCAAGACGCATGAGAGGATCAACAACGAGCAGAAGCCTTTTGACCGCCGGAGGATCCATTCTGCGGCTGCGAGCGAGTATCACCCCGACTTGAGGCCGAGCCCCAGAACGACCACCAAGCCGTACCAGGTTGTCCAGCCCGAGGGCCCATCATTCCGCATTGAAGGCAATCATATTGCGTGGGAAAAGTGGACGCTTCGGGTGGGTTTCAACTACCGGGAGGGCCTTACTCTGCACGATATCCGATATGATGACCGGAGTCTCTTCTACCGCCTCTCTCTGGCCGAGATGTTTGTGCCGTATGGAGACCCGCGTGCTCCCTACCCTCGCAAGGCTGCTTTTGATTTGGGTAATGACGGCGCCGGTATCAATGCGAATAATCTGCAGCTTGGCTGCGACTGTCTTGGTAAGTTGGGTTCCAGCCTTGACCTCGATCTCGAATGCCAGGTTCTCGGACTGATGCATCGCTCAACAGGGACCATCAAGTACTTTGATGCGTATCACAACACGCCCTCCGGCGAACCATCGAAGATGCCCAACGTTGTCTGCTGTCACGAGCAGGACGACGGCATTCTCTGGAAACACACCAACTTTCGAACACAGACACCCGTCGTGACGCGGTCGCGGATCCTCGTGCTGCAGACGATTATCACCGTGAGCAACTATGAGTACATATTCGCATGGCACTTTGGCCAGGACGCCTCTATATTCTACGAGGTCCGCGCCACCGGTATCCTCTCGACAGTGCCTCACAGTCTCGACGACAAGGAGAAGGTTCCCTACGGCACAGTCGTGGCCCCTGGCGTCCTGGCTCCCTTTCACCAGCACCTCTTCAGCCTCCGGATTGACCCCGCCATCGACGGCTATGCCAACTCCCTCGTCATTGAGGAGTCCAAGGCCCTCCCCGTGGATGACCCCTCCGTACACAACCCTTTTGGCGTCGGCTACATCAGCGAGAGTCGCACTATCGAGGAAGAAGGCGGTTTTGATCTCGATTTCACCAAGGCCCGCACCTTCAAGTTCGTCAACGAGCGCAGCATGAATGCCATCACCGGTACACCTGTCGGGTTCAAGCTCATGCCATTCTACAGCCAGATGCTACTCTCTCATGCCGACTCGTTCCATTCCCGCCGCTCCGAGTTTGGCGACCACGCAGTCTGGGTCACCCGCTACGAGGACCACGACCTGTTCCCATCGGGCCGGTATACCATGCAGTCGGCGGGCGGCGAGGGCCTAGCTTCTACCATTGCGAGGCGCCGGGCCACGGGCGCGCCGCAGAATGTCAGGGACCAGGACATTGTCATCTGGCACACGTTCGGGTCGACGCACAACCCGCGCATCGAGGACTGGCCCGTGATGCCCAACGAAAAGATGATGGTTGGGCTGAAGCCGGTGAACTTTTTCACGGGAAACCCGGGGCTAGACGTAGCACCGTCCACACAGGACAAGAACAGGAGCGTGCTGTATACCGGCGAGGGGGAGAAGCTAGGACCTTGCTGCCAGTCAAAACTTTGATACTCAGTGGACCAAGGTAGGAGGAAGTCTAGTACTTGTGCCGGTCGTTGAGTAGGGGGTTGTGGAAACGGTTACATTGGGCCCGTGCCGGTGGCGGCGTATTTTCCTCCTCCGTTGAACCCCGTGCGGTAGCCTGGCGAGTTGGTCAGTCACCAAAGTCGTCAGGGTGAGCACGGGGAGATTCAGGACGCAGATTCCAGAGACTGTTGGATATCAATTAATCTATCATCAAAGTATGCGCCTATCCTTCGATGGCGAGCAAGGCCGTCAAAAAGTCATTACTCCAGAAACACCTCCTTGTCCCACGTGGACGGGCACAGATCCTCCCACGTCAGGCTCTCGCCCGTGTCTGTTACTGCGCCTCCCACCCGCTTCTTTTCCTCCTCTCCGGCCGCCTGTCCTCGCCGGCCGTCGAACAGTGCCCGCCCATTGCCCGTCCACCACATCTCAGGCCACAGCTTCTCGATTGGGTCCTTGATGTACCAGTTATGGTGCACCGCGACAGGGATCGTGCCAGCGCACACTTCACTGTACAGCGGCAGCTGGTCCCATCGCGGGCGCGTGGCTTCGGCGAAGATGTCAAGTCCGCCGGTGTGCTCGAACAGGTCATTGGGCATGGGCGCGCGCGGTGTGCAGATGATCTCCTGGCCGTGGGCAGGGTGCTGAGTTTGCGGTTTGAGCGGCGCGTCGTGCTTGACGAATGCCGTGTCATGCAAGGCGTTGGAGGTCTGGTGGGAGATCTCGGAAAACTGGTCGACCATGATGCCGAACTCGTAGCGCTGATCGGCGTGGTATTCGGGGTCTGACATGAGCTGGTGGTCGAACGACGGGTTCAAGGGGTCGTCAATAGTCAACGTCTCGATCTTGTGTGGCTTCCGCGGGGCGCCGTCGCGCCAGGGCATGAGTGTGTCGACAAAACGGTCCCACGAGGTGCGGTGATGGCGCCTCATGACTTCGCGGTGATACTCCTGCTGCCCGAACATCTCGTTGAAGAAACTCTGGTCGGACCCCCCGTGGCAGAATTTGCGCTCGAACTTGCTTCCCTTCATATCGCCTTTGAGGCACTCGTTCATGTTGCGGTTCGCACGCCGGAAGACGCGGCGCATATCCTTGACCGGGCCGATGATGAAGCCAGACACCAGATGGCGCTGGCGCAGCCCGGCCCAGGTGGTAGGGCCATTCGTCGTGTCTGTCACCTCGCCAAAGACATTCTTCGGGAGCGGCGACTCGGGGACGGCGTAGCATGCGACACTGTGGATGTCGTTCGGCCCGCAACGCTTGCTGGCAGAGAAGATGACCTTGGATGATATCCTCTCGATGCCGAATGCCTTCCCCATGCGTTGTTCTATTCTCTTGTCCTCATTGGCGATCAACCGGTGATACCGTGCGACGAGGGTCTCCGGTGGCAGCTGAAACCAGACATCGTAGGCATCGATCATGACAACGAGGTCATCTTCGCTTGTATAGTGTTTGGGTTCCTCGAGCCACTCAAGGGTGCTTGATATCTTGGCCAGGTGGGAGCCTTTGCCCAGGAACCTCTTGTCGTCGAAGGTCTGGTTCCACATGACGAGGTTCGGGGAGCGGTACCCGAGAATCGACTGCGCCAGCATCGCCTTGCAAAGTCGGGGGTTACTATTCGAGACCGGAATGACGAGGTGCAGTCGATTTGCAGACTCTGCGAGTTCGGGCAGGCGGGAGTCGTCCTGCGTTATGATGCCGTCCTCGGAGGTCCATGATCGCAGAGCGTTCCAGGACGCCTGATCGGCTAGTAATTGCTGCGTCGCAAGTGGTCAGTGTCTTTCCCTTGAATTCTTTTTCGTGGAACCGCGGGGCGGGGAGCGATTCCACGTTGCGACGACGCACCTGTCCATACCACACAAACACCACCGTAAAAACAAGGGCGACAAGAGGAAGGAAATACCGCCGGTGCCGCCGCGTCAGCGCGTGAAGCACGTTGGCGAGCTTGCGCCGCCAGCCGTCCTCGTACTCCATCGTGGGATCTGAACGAGCGATGTGAAGCACAAAAAAACACTCGCCTTGTCGGATTAAAGAAAGATCAGGCCAAAGATGAATGGGTCCCGCGAAAGCACGAGGACCGCGCCCCGGGGAGGACGCCTCACCATCCATGCTCGATTCTGGTTTCTCCTGATGCACGCATCTTGGCTTCTGGGATAACCCTCTTGGCCGCTGACCAGGCGTCAGCAAGCCAAGAAGGCATCAGGACTTCGGGCCAGTCGCTGTGTCGCTGGGCGAGAACGCGCCGCGTGACCATCCTGATTTGGATGCCCGCTCAAGGGTTTGCGCTGCCGGGGTGCCGGGACGAGAGGTGCCAAGGCTGTGCATGGGACGTGTTCATTTTAGTGGTAATGAGCCAGTCAAGCGCCGAGGACAGGAAAAGGAGGTCGTATCAGTAAAAAACGCACCTCAAACCGATTAGCCGGACATAGACCGAGAAGCGTCTCCACACGTAGGGCAGTTAGGCGCTAGAGGTCTAGGCCAATGCAGGGACCGTGGATGGAACCTTCGATCCAACTGGCTGATCTTCGCACTGGTGCAACATCTTCACGCCGCCTGCTTCTCGGTCCCGCCTGCCATGCCCCTCCCTCAAAAGGGGCTTCCATGTTTCCAAGTCAGGGGTCAGAAAGTAGCTCCCGTCGTGATAAGCCCTTCCTTTTCCGTCAACGTCTTACTGAACCCCTTCCAGTCCAGGCCCTTCGCAATAGTTGCGGCCCAGTCGAAAGCCCTCGGAGGTGAACTTCAAAATCTCGACATGAATTGATCTATTAAGTATGTTGAGGAGCACAGGCTTCCAGTCCCCGAGAATCCAAAGACGCCGTAGTTATCCCATTTTACCAAGCCCGAGCTCTCACACACGCATCAACAATCAGGCACGCTGACGGGAATGTTCAGGGGCACGCTCGTTGCGAGCCCGCTCAAGCTCGTCTCCTTGAACTCGTTCCGCATCCCCTGCGCCGTCAACCTCATCGCTCGGATCGCATCGTCCAGACTGACCCTCTGCGACCCCGTCCCGCTGAGCGCCAGGTTCGCGCTCGAGATGGCCTTGATGGCACCGAGGGCGTTCCTCTCAATGCACGGCGCCTGAACCAACCCGCCGATGGGATCGCACGTCAGGCCGAGATTGTGCTCGATGCCGATCTCCGCGGCCTGCTCAATCGTACCCGGATTTCCGCCCATGCAGGCCGCGAAGCCGGCCGCGGCCATGGAGCAGGCGACGCCTACCTCGGCCATGCAGCCGCCCTCCGCGGCGGAGATGGTGGCCCCGCGCTTGTACAGCATGCCGATCGCGGCGGCGGTGAGGAGGAAGGTGAGGATGTCGCGCTCGGGATCGTCGCTCACGAACTCGACCGTATACTTGAGGACAGCGGGGATGATGCCTGCTGCGCCGTTGGTGGGCGCTGTGACGATACGGCCTCCGCCGGCGTTTGTCTCGTTCACGGCTGGGCTATGTCAGTCTTTCTCATGTTTTGTTGGGATGACACGTACCGATTGCATAGACCGACAGGTGGTCCATCGCTGGGAATGCCGTTCGTCGCGATGGCGAGGGCAATACGGGGTGGTAGAAGGAGCCGTGAACCCTTGCTGGGGTGCGCGTCCCACCAACTTCGGGCCTCGCAAGTGCCTTCGACGGTTTGCTCGGCGATTCGGAAGCGGATGTCTTGGTGCTGTTGCCTTTGTCGGCGTGGGACGGGTAAAGCCCTCTCGTCAGCCTCCTGTACAGAGCCGGGGCCCTGCGGTGAAGCTTGAGCGATCCCGGAAGCACCGAGTCCAGGGGTGCCTGAACGCCTTCGAGGATGCTGTTGTCCATGGTCTCCCAGATGCGGAAGACCTTTTCGACAATTTCCTGGTCGGTGTAGCCATGGCTCTTCTCGTTCTCGTAGACAAGCTGAGCAATGGTAAGGTTATGCTTTTCGCACAGCGCCAGGAGACTCTGCGCGTCGCGAAATGGATAGCGAGGCTGCTGCCCCGAGCCACCGGCCTCTCCAGCCTCTTGGAGTGCCACCGGTGAGTCGGGTGTTGTCCCGCTGATTTGAACTGCTGCGGCAGATGAGTCGCTCGACTCGACAGCGGGCTCGATGAGCTTGATCTCGGGGCCAGTCCTGCGATCACCTGCGGCATCCGCACGGTGGATCTCCTTGTAGTACATGTTCTCCGCCAAATCCGCGGGATGGCCAGTGTCATTCGCGTCGGCGACGGCCCCTTGGTCGGAGCCTGGCGGTGGTGACGTGGGATTGATGGACATGGCGCCGTTGACGACAAAGCCTCCCCCGACGCTGAAGAGGTCGTTCGTGGCCAGCATGTAGCCCTCCTCATCGAAGACCATGAACCTCATGCCGTTGCTGTGCATGGGCAGCTTCTTGCCCCATTCCCAGATGAAGTCGCGGTCGTAGTCGAAAGAGATTCGCCTTCCCTGGTCGCCCGGGAGGCCGTTCCCGAGGATGATCTCGCTCTGCTGCTTGATCTGGGCAAACCTCTCGGGGACGTAGCCCGCATCGACGGTTTCGACATCCGCGCTCTCCAGCCCCAGGAGCAGAGCGGACGGCGTCATGTGGCCCTCGCCCGTGAGCGCCAAGCTACCGTAAATGGAGATCCGAATTCTATGGACCTTTTCGAGAAGGCCTGCTTCGATCAGGTCCGCGACGAAGATGTTACCGGCGCGCATGGGGCCGACCGTATGCGATGAGGAGGGTCCAATTCCGATAGAGAAGAGATCGAATGTTGAGATGACGGCGTGCTCGTGATCTGCCTCGCTGTACGAGCCCACCTCCTCCTCATCGCCGCGATGGCTGGTTGTGCTGAGCAAACGCTGTTCTGGGTGGCGATGTCCCTGGGGCACGTCGCGCGTCAGGGAGCTTTGGTGGTCGCGTGCCCCGTCCCTTCTTTGCGGCATCGATGCCAAACTCCGTCCATAGCGCTGCTTCACGAGCGCACTTCTGAAGCCAAGCAGCAGCTGGGTCGGCCGCTGAGCGATTGAGCGACGCATCGTGAGCTGCCAGGCAAGAAGCGATGAGGTTGTCGGCTCGTCGCCGACTCTTGATCCTTTATCAAGCTCTCAGACATAAGCTGAAATTCCTGGTTCGTGATAGGCGGGCGTCCCCAAAGGGCGTTTTGGAGGATTACCGAGGAATCCCCGATTGCTGCCCGCCTATCGGGTCGCAGCCAGACACGTCGGGACCACTCCGACGAGAGCGCACGCATCGCAAGGGCGTCGATCGTCTTGCTGCGTTTCGCGAAGATGGAGCTGCATAGTCGGATCCTGAGGGAATACAATGATTTTTGCGCGCGTAGGTAGATTCAGCTGAAATTTCAAAACACCATTTCACCTCGTGTTGGCCTCGACTTGAAGTATTCGTATCCACTGCAGGCTGGTGCGAAGGCGGTTCGGCCCCTGGAACCGCCCGTGGGCACGGCCCCCGTCCGCCATGCTCCATTCCCAGAGTTTGACAATGAAGACCAGAGCCACCACGTCGTCGATCAGTGTTCCAGTCGATGCTCCGGTCTAGAGGCGCACCGCCCTAACCTGATCTTTCCTCTCCACAACTTGCAGACAGCGAGGCTAGGGGTGGGCCTAGCTTGAAGTGACCGAGTTCACCGGAGCACGTTCGAGCTTCGGGGCCAGTGGCATGCTTATTCGGTTGGTGAGGATGAAATTGTATTGGATGAGAATGATCAGAGAGCACATGGTCGCCGGCCAGCATTCGTAGCTCAAGATGTAGATCAGAGGAAGCACCTGCTGTGGCACGACCTTGTACACATTGCCCGCGGAGACTTTGAAGGACCGCCCGATTTCATGACACTTGCGCGCCATCAACGCCCAGGAACTCAAAGTTGAAGTCATCGAGAACATCATCCGGATAGTTATACCACTCCTGCGGATAGGAGTCGAGATGTAGAAAGGGATGCGACACCAGGTCGTCAAGACCGGCATTCACTCCGCCATGGCTGTGGCTCTCGTGCATAGGGGCATTCGAATGACCACCGCTGAAGGGAAAGGCCGGCATCTGATCGAGCGATGCCTTCGAGGCATCCGCCACGTGTGGTCCTATCCCCTTTTCACTTTCGTGGCGAAGGCTGATTGGTACGTTGTTCTGGTGCGTCGGAGGCATTCCGCGATAATATCGATGCTGCGCTGAATGCCGGGACAGCTCGTCGTCAAGCCGCGGAGGGCGCGACTGTAGGTGTCAAGCCGGCCCCTAGCTCCATGTATCCCATCTTTCGTGTCTTGTACGGCGACTGTGGCGGCCGTGTAAGAGCAGTAGGCCATCAGGTAGGTACATTTGTCTAGCCCGAAAGTTTGCTCCATGAGCAGAAGGAGGTGTTCTACGCCCTCGGCTGATTCCCTGCAGACTGCCCGGCAGGATGAATTGCCCGTGAAAGGACGGTGCAGGAGGATCATAGTGGTGTAATACAGCATGCTGAAAAAAACGAAGGGTCAGTGGTATGGCTCAGTCGCAGGACGGGCAAAACTCACTTCTGTGTGAGAATATGTGGCGGCGGGCAGATTCCTTGCCGGTAGGACTTGTCGAGCCGTATGGCGTCGGGAGACTGGTAGCGCCATGTCTGAAGTTTCTGCCGGGTGTCTCGCACGAAGGCCGGTATCTCCTTAGTCCGTTGGCTGCCGTAGATGTTGAATAGCACATCATTGATGATGACGGTTAGTTTACACAAGTTGGCCCAGCAAGAAATCCTGTGCGACGGCGTCTCGGGATATTGTCGTCCATCAAGTCCTACGCCCGCGTTGGGTCGCCACATGTCCCATTTGTCAACCGCCGCATCGAGGAGCGGCATAGACCTGGGCGGTTCCGGAATCATTGGGCTGCGCCCAAAGTAGAGGCTGCTGATCTTGTCCCATATGAAGCAAGACCAGCCCAGCTGACACGATACCTGATTCAGCCTCGCACTTCCCAAGAATCGGTCTTCGGCGTCTTGCCACCTCGGGGAGAAGAGGCCCAGGTCAATGGCCATGCGGAAGGCCATGCCGCTGTAGAGAAACGACTGCGAGAGGTTGCCTCTCCCAATTTGCTGCGCCCTGTAGCCCAGAAGACCCTGGATCAAGGGGATTGATCCGCCTTTATGCATCTCCTGGCTAAGGCAATGCTTCGTTTTCGCTAGCAGCTCTTCTTCGAGGTGGCGATCTGTCCAGCGAGTAGAGTGGAGGTAAAGCACCGAAAGCAAGAATGGTGAACAGAACTCGCCACCAGTCGACGCGTCTCTCAGAAAGATCTCCCGATTGACGAACATGAATTGAGGGTGCACCCACGTCCAGTAGGTTGCTAGTAGGCGGCGGACAGTCTCTGGCGGCAGATGGAGCTGTATGTTTGCCACCTCGACAACCCTTTCCTCCCAGAATTCCGTCTGCCGGCGGTCATGGGTGGCGGTTCTGTGAAGGCAGTCCGCCGCGTCACGAGCACGAGATGATGATGATGGCGGGGCGGCCGAGACGGTGCCCGGCGATTGCTGCTGTCGCAGGACCATCTCTGGAGCCCGTACACTAGAGGTCGTCTCATAGTACGCGTCCGTGTCGTCTAAGTTTGAGCTCTCGATGACCTGGGTCGAGCTTTGGATTGTTTCTGGCTGTGGGTTCGCACTTGCGAGTTCACCCTCCAATTGTGAGTCCAATGCTGCAGTTGTTTGTCCCGCAGCGCCGCTCTGGTTCTGGCGCAGGTCCTGGATAATCCGCTCGAGGTCGGTGATCCTCTCGGTCATGGCGAGGATCTGCGACATCGGAGGCGCCTTGTCGTAGAGACATTCCTCGTGGTAGGCGTGGCATATGCCACAGCTCGGCTGAGTCCCGTCACATCGTATCTTCTTTGTCCGGCAATTGCGACATGTGAGGGTGCTTGTTTTCTTGGAACGTTGGCGTGCTGTTTTTGGGCTTGAATCGGTGCGGCTGTTCGTCCGGACGGTCGGCATGCTTGCTTGCTCTTTCGAGGACGGAGCGGTGTTGAATGGGAATCTGGAGACACAACAGGGTGAACTCGATCGCTCGACATGACTAGTGCACATGGGCATTAGTGCATCAATAGAACCCCGGCCTGTGGCTTCTGGTAACCCCAGCGTCGACATCCACTCCACCAAGTCCTCCAAGATTGTGAGACTTGAGACACCGTTGGAAAACTGGACTTAGAAGGCAGGTATCTGTGGGATGCACGATCATAAGTGGTATGCCTGCCTTACTAATTATTCTACTTCACAACAGCCGATCCTGCCTATCCTGACATTCCCCTTGCCCGCAGCTGAGAGAAAAAAAAATCTAGCTTGCAATCCAGTAGCTTGAGTGCCTTTCATCTTCGCGAAATGCTTAGCTACGACCCAGAACGCGACGCTCACCGCGTGTAGCGGAATAGCGGGCTGCGGTTGCCGAGCTTGGCCAGCTCGTCCTGGGAATACTTGCTGGAGATCTCCTCAATGGACATGGCGTCGCGTTTCTTATTGATGCGCTTGTAAGCCCTGTCCAAGAAAATGGCGGCGATGATACCAGCAACCGCAAAACCCATTGACACACCAAATCCGGTCGGGTAGCCGGGCTTCTCGTACTCGACGAAGATATAGCTGGCAATGATGCCGCCGATATTTGCGAGCGAGATCAGATACGCCATCCCAGTGCTGCGCTTCGCGGCGCCCGCGGTGTTGTTACTGGCCCAGGAGGATGTGCCGGGGTTAATGGGGTAGACGCCGATGTTGGAGAGACAGACGGCAAAAAAGCAGACAGCAATGTTGTTCTTGATGTTGGGGGCCAGAGGCGTTATAATGCAGTACGAGATGACGACGAGCAACTGGGGAATGATCAGGAACAGAGACCGGCGGCGCATCTTGTCGGCCAACATGTTAAAGCAGACGGAGCTGATGGCGCCGGCGACGTACGGAGGGATGCTCAGGAGCTGGGCATTGCTCGACGAGTAGCCCATGTTCTTGATGATCTGGGGCATCGTGAACTTCATGCCGTAGTTAGGGACCGTGTTAGACCAGTGACAGAGCACGAGCGGGTACATCTGCCAATCGGTGAGGACATCCTTCAGCAGCGCCAGGCTTAGATGCTTGCTCTCGGCGTCGGCACGCTCTCCGCCATTTTGCGCGACCATGCGGCGCACGAGGTAGTCGGACTCCTCCTCGGTAAGCCACTTGGGCTTGCGCTCGGGTGTGTCGGTGAGGATCCAGGGCACCAGTAGTCCGACGACGACGGTGGCGATGCCTTCGACCAGGAAGATCCATCTCCAGCCTTCGAGACCGCCAATGCCGTCCATCTTAGCCAAGGCGTATGCCAGCAGACCCGAAAAAGCACCAGAGAGCGCTGATGCGGTGTAGAAGAAGGCTAGGCGAGTCGCGATCTCATACTTGGTATACCACTTGTTCAGAAAGGCGATGGCGCCGGGGAACAAGCCGGCCTCGAAGATGCCCATGAGGAAGCGGACGGTGAGGATTCCGCCGTAGTTCTGGACGACCCCATGGAGAGTCATCATGACTCCCCAAATCGTAGTGATGATGCCGAGTCACCTGGACGGGGTCTGGGGGAAATATTTTTCCATGATCCAGTTGGATGGGACCTCTGGATTGAGGTCAGTCAACTCTGGCTAAGACGCAATTGGGGGGTTAGATGACATACCGCATAGGATGTAGGACACGAAGAAGATCGACAAAACGATTTGGTACTGCTCGGGCGACAGCTTGAGGTCGGCCTCAAGTCCCTGTGTGCCGAGAAGACGTGTCAGTTTGGGTAGGCTGGGAGCTTGACAGCGCAGGCCACATACCTCAATCTTAGCATTGCCGATGTTGGCACGATCAATATAGGCGAGGACTGTCTTGGCGTCAGCTTGCCTGGTTGGTCAACGGCAGCCCGCGTGTGCTTACGGTACAGCATCATCAATACGGGGACGATACGGAAGTCCATTTGCCGCAACATCCTCTTCCTCTTGTCGGTAGGGAAGTCATCGGTGACGTCCTGGTACCCGATGTCCACGGTTTTATTCTCGACCTCATCAGCCGAGAGGTTCGCTTTCGTTGGCTCAGTCATGGTCGCAGAATAGAGATAAACGAATTGGTTCCTAGAGTGATACTAAGCGAATTGAGAGAAGTGATGAGGTTCATAGCCTGTGGCGATTCTGGAGACAAAAGGTGGCTGGACACGAAGTTATAACCCGGAGACGTTGACTTCCATACCCTAAGGACTGTCACCCCGAACCAGCAGAGGGCTTTGGGCTACCGGCGAGTTCCTCCCCGCATAGAACCCCACAATCTGCCGCGCGGGGAAGACTCCCCGTGGATCCATTGCTGTCCGGATCTTTGTGGTGGTTTGGTGCGGGCGATTGCCCGGGAAGTCTCCGGGAAAGATCCCGGGAAGCTTACCGTGGGGGTGGTTCTGCTCATTGCGCATCAATCAACGCTCCATCGTCCGAATCTCAATGCGAAGGGGTGCCGTGATGGATTCCGTGTTGAAGGTGCCCGCAAGGAACCGTGACACCTCGCCATTCGATTTGCTTCTCAACGGATGTAATCGGGGTAAGATTAGATACCGGAGCTGAAAAACCCCGTATCTCGATTGTGCCTTTCTGAATAGCTTGCTGGCCTCGGTGAAGCTCGTTCCCTTCATGAGTTTGATAGCCACTTTCGAGTCCGCCTCTAACTTCTAGGTCATAGCCTATATAGCGGCCTTAGGCCGGTCCTTCAGCCAGACAACAACACCGTCCACGTCCGCAATAATGTAGTCACCGGGGTTCATCGTAATAGTATGCTCTGTACGCTGAAGCTTAGCGGGTTTGTTTATGACCGCCACCTTAACAGCTTTCCTAGGGGCGGCAATGCCAATGTCCGTGGCAAAGACCTTGTTGCAGAATGAGCATTGGATAGGAGTAGGTTCTGCGGGGCCACTCACCAGTACTATGCCCTTTTGCCAAAATGCCGCTTGGTCGAAGGGCTCCCTGTCTCGCTTCGGTGCTGGCCCCGGGCAGTTTCCCGGAATATTTCCGGCGGACTCCTTGAGGCCGATGAACTCTCGGGCACACCATACACTCATTTTGCAAGCAAGGCTGCCCCCAAGTCTCAGCCCGTCAGACCGACCTTTTCCAAATCGACACAATGGGCTCGATTCAACACTCAAGCAAGTTTCCCCCTCCAGGGGCCTGGGACAGCCACGTCCACGTGGTAGACGAGGAACGCTTTCCTTTAGCTCCTTCTCACCCATATCGCCCCCCGAAAGCAACCGTGGATGATCTCCAAAGGTTTCACGACGACCTGGGCATCGAGCAAAGCTGTATCGTGGCTATCTCAATTTACGACACTGATTCGAGCTCTATTCTCGATGCCCTCTCTGTACTCAACAGGTCCGGAAAGACCGGGCGCGCAGTGGTTTGCGTAGACCCATACACGGTAACCAACGACGAGTTACAGAGCCTCCACGATGCTGGTGCTCGCGCAACACGACTCAATCTACGGACTCGGGGTGATCATCTCAACATCGCCACAGTAATCAAGGCTGCTGAAAGAATCAAACACCTAGGCTGGGCGCTCCAACTGTTCATCGGACTAGATCAAGTGCCAGAGCTAGCACCAATCGTCCCTCAACTCGGAGTCACCCTCGTGCTGGATCAACTAGCATCGCCGAGTGCATCTACGGGCCCTGTTCGTCTTCAGAGAGGATACGAGGAGTTCATAGCTCTTCTCCGGTCAGGTCTCGTCTACACAAAACTCAGCGGGACGTATCGGTTTCCGGATGTATCTGACCTCAACGACTTCGTTGTGGATATACTGAGGGCTGCCCCATCTCGGGTCGTGTGGGCCAGCGACTGGCCTCATCCAGGTAGTGTGGAAGCAAATCCCGGGGGTGACCGGACCAAATTGCAGAAGTATCGACAAATCGACGACCATGCATGGGTAGAAAGATGCTGGGCCTGGTGCCAGGCAGCCCAGGCCGACGGCCGAGGGGACGAGCTGGCGTATAAGATTTGGGTTGAAAACCCTAGGAGGCTTTGGCAAGTTACGAATTAGATAATAAGGAATAGAGTTCAAGGAGTATTGTTATCTATACACTTTACTAATAAGCTATCCTAACTCAAGGGCGCTTTGGAGCTTGACCTAGATCCAGGCCTAAACCCCTCATATCCCCTGCCACTCGACCGATGATGACACGGTAAATCTCTTTGAGAGCGGCGTGTCTGCGCTGCTTTCTCCTACTAATAGCTCATACTCCCCGGCCTCTAACAGCCACCTGCCCGCTGCGTCGTCCCACACGCTGGTGGCATACTTCAACGGCATTATGATCCGCGCGGTCTTTGTCTCTCCCGCCGTGAGCAGCATCTTGGAGAATCCCTTGAGCTCCTTGATCGGCCGCGTGAACCTCGAGCCCGCGCACCGCCGCACGTATGCCTGGATGACACAGGCGCCCTCGATCAACGGCGACGTGTTGGTGACGCGGACGGCCACTTCTACCTGACTCTCCAGCGCGCCACTGCCGATGCTCAAGTCCATGGCCTCGAGCCGGAAGCCTGCGTACGAAAGCCCATGACCGAACGGCCATTGCACAGCCCGCCCCGTCTTCTCGTAGTACCGGTACCCAACGAAGATATCCTCGCTGTAGCGGCACCTCCCCGCCTCAGAGCGATAGCTAAGGAAAGCCGGCGTGTCCTCGATGCGCGCGGGCCACGACATGGGTAGTTTCCCGGACGGCGATGTCTTGCCTAGTAGCACGTCGGCGATGGCTTGAGCTCCCTCGTTACCGCCGTACCATGACTGCATGATGGCCGGCACCTGTTCCCAGGGCCCGGACACGGGCGTCCCAGACTGGATGACGACCACTGTGTTCGGGTTCGCCTTGCAGATCCGTGCGATGAGCTCGCCCTGGCGCCCCGGCAGCCCGTAGGCAGTTCTGTCGGCGCCTTCTGACTCCCACTCAGGCCCGAGCCCGACGCAGAGGACCACTTGGTCCGTCGACCTCGCCAGCTCTACTGCCTCGTCCAGGTGTGCCGACTCGTCCGCGCACCGGGCGCAGCCGATTCGCACGCCGCCCGCGCCGAAGACCGGGGCACCCGCTTGGCTCAGGCCCGACGTGGCGGCGCTTCCGAATTCAACGCGCAGGCGGTACGTCCGCCCGGCCTCGACTCTGCATCGCCCGACTTCCTCGACGCTACCTGATCCGAAAAAGCTGTCGCCCCTGGTCTGGCGCGACGAGTTATCCACGGTCAGCACCTCGTCGAGGAAGAGCTTCGCCGTGCCAGCTACGGTCAGCCCGAACTCGTACGTATCCGTGTGCTGAACCTCGAGGTCTGCCTCGATGGTGGCATAGAGAATGTTGTCGGGCGCCGCCGGATGGCTGTAGTCGTAGAGGACGATGTTGGTGTCGTCAAGCTCAAAGGCGTCCAGTCGTGTCCGGCCGGACTTCGAGGGAGGTGACCGATAGATCTCCATGGAGAAGCGGCCCACCTTGCCGCCCACGGGAGAGCGTACCAGGTCGCCGAGAACAGGGAGCATGTTGTAGATGCGGCACGCCTCCAACACACGGACTGGGGCTGCCAGTCCGGCGGCATCCAAGGCGCTGGGTATGGAGACAGCCCTGTAGGGCCGCAGTGATGCAGAACCACCGCCACAGTAGAAAGGTCGTCGAAGCGAGGGGCCGATAACCGCGATCTGGGTTGGTTGACACAAAGGTCAGTAAGGTTTGGGTATCTTTATGTTAGACCAGGAGCAGACTCACCGACCGGGACTTGCACAGCGGGAGCACGCCCTTCTCGTTCTTCAAAAGAACGATGCTCTCCGCAGCGAGCCTTCTCAGCACGTCACGGTCCGCCGGCGAATCGAGACTCTGCTCGGGCCCCAGCTCTGGGATGCCGGAGAGGGAACATCGATCAACCAGGCGCAGAACCGAAGCCGCCCTGGCATCCACTGCTTCTCTGCTGACCTTGCCCACGCTCAGCGCCGTCGCAATCCTCTTACCGCGCCACTCGGACGGGCCTGGCATCTCCAGGTCCAGCCCGGCATTGAGGGCTTCGGCAGTCGAGTATGTGCCGAACCAGTCGCTCATTATACATCCGTCGTACTTCCAGTCCTTCCTCACGATGTCCTGCAGCAGGCCCGCGTGCTCACTGGCGTGCGATCCGTTTACCCTATTGTATGCCGTCATGAGAGACCAGGGGCTGGCGTCGCGCATCACGATCTGGAAAGGGAGCAGATAGATCTCTCGCAGGGCCCTGGGGCTCATGATGCAGTCTACAAGTGTCCTCTCGTGCTCCATGTCGTTGGCAACAAAATGCTTCGGCGCAGCGGCGATGCCACTCTCTTGGACACTGCTGATGATGGCGGCCGCCATGAGACCGCTCAGCAGGGGATCTTCGGAGAAGGATTCGAAGGCGCGCCCGCCCAGGGGGCTCCTGTTTGTGCCGTTCGTCAGAGGCGCGGCTCATCGTGTCCTATTTTGCTGCAGCTGCTCAAACGTACCGATGTATGTTGATTGTCGGGCCAAGCCACACATGTGCGCTCTTTGCTCGACACTCTCTGGCGATAAGATGTCCTGCTTCTGACATTAAGCTGGTGCTCCACGTTGCTGACAGCGCGCTCCCGCACGGCAGACATGCCGCGGGAACGCTGTCGAAGAACTTCGTTCCCCGGACGCCGTTGGGACCGTCCGACATGCGCAGCTTCGGGATGTTCAGGCGTGGGATGCCTGCCGTGTGCCAAAAATCGAACCCTTGGAGACAGTCAGCGGGAGCCGGGTCGGCATGGTCTCTTTCTGAAGTAAACTTACCCGAGAGGAGACTGATCTTCTCGCTCGTGGTCATCTCTTGTAAGAGATCCTCCCTTGTCACGTGGGTGACCTGAATGCTGCCCATCGCGTCGTTTTCTGAGGGTTCCGTGATTTGAAAGGTGGCTGATGAGATGACGGAATTGATTGTTCCCAAAAGTCGGCTCTCGATGTTACGAAACTGAGGCCCTCGGAGAACCGAACCCGTGACGCAGGAAGATCAAAAGTCCCTGGCAAAGTAATGAAAAAGAAGAATCGGACAGGCGACATGGTACGCAACTGGCCGAGTCTCCAGATCGGCTCATCGGAGCTACTTGTATGGCCAAGTGAAAGCCTCAATGCTGTTGACAATCGATCCTCGAGCCCACCGAGACCCTCATTCCCCGATCGAGTCAGGTCCCAGGACAGGATTCGAAAAAGATCCCTGCTTGCCGACGCTCCCCGATTAGCGGTATCCACAGGATATGTCTTTTAGACCAAGCAGTGGGCATGTCGTCTTGCCGAGTCTCCCCGAAGCGCCAAACAGGGCACTCAGCAGGCTAGATCTCATTTTTCATCCCCGGGTTCTCTCGAATGAGTCTGGCCCGGGGCAACCTGGGGAAGATGGCGTCCCCATGCAAATGTGGTCTCCAACAGATCATGCGAAGCGCGTGTTCTGTCTGAAATTCTTCACGTCTATAAGATGTGGACAAGAACGCTCCCGTATTGCTGCCTCGAGTGAAGCCCCCAGTCTTCTTGTATTGCCATTGCCGCCCCCCTACGCCCCCTTTCACATATCGTGCCCCCTTCCCCCCTCGACAAAAGCCAGCGAGCCCGTGGACGTCAATATGGTTAAGAGTGAGCACCAGCCAGCTGGCCAGGCTCTGGCAGAGGTGCTGCCGCAGCACCAAAAGGCCTGGTACCACGTGCCGTACCTGCTCAAGCTGAACATGCTACTTATGATCCCCCTCATGTCCTCGGCGGTGGCCGGCTTCGACGGTTTGTCTCCCCCATCCTGGCTGCCTTCGCGTTAAGTTGGTCCCAGCGCTGACCCGACCCGCAGGCTCCCTCATGAACGGCCTCCAGGCCTTGACGTCCTGGAAGGAAGACTTCGGTCATCCCACCGGCCACACCCTCGGGTTCGTCAACGCGGCTCAGTCCTTCGGTTCCATCATTGCCCTGCCGCTCTGCGGCACCCTGTCGGACAAGATCGGCCGCAAGAAGACCCTCCTCCTGGGCGGCATTATCATCATCATCGCCTCGGTCATCCAGGCCGCCTCTGTGAACTACCCCATGTTTGTGGCGTCCAGGGTCATTGTCGGCATGGGTGCCATCACCATCATCCAACCGAGTCCGCTGCTCATATCAGAGCTCTGCTATCCCACCCACCGCGGCATCTACACCGCCCTCTTCTGGACCTTCTACTACTTCGGTGCCATCATCGCCGCCTGGAGCACCTACGGTCTCCAGAAGAATATGCCCGACAGCGTTTGGTCCTGGAGGGGCCCTTCCGTCCTGCAGGGCGGGCTACCCATTGCCCAGCTGCTCTTCGTAAGTGATCGACACCCAATACTTGTACAAAAGTGAGGCTCCTACTGACATGAGCTGCCTCGCAGTGGTGGAAGATGCCCGAGTCACCCCGCTGGCTCGTCGCGAACGACCGCGCCGAGGAGGCCAGGACGATCCTCGCTCGCTTCCACACGGGAGGTGATGCGCACCATCCCCTCGTCGCCTTTGAGATGAATGAGATCACGCGGGCCATGGAGATAGACGAGGCTGCTAGGGATGTCAAGTGGTCCACCCTCGTCTCGACGCCAGGGAACCGCCGGAGGTTCCTCATCACCTGCCTTCTCGGCTTCTTCTCCCAGTGGGTGGTAAGAACGCGCTCTCTCCTCCAGGCCCCCCATATCTTGGCCAGGAGCTTGCTGACACTCCAAAAGGGTAACAGCGTCGTGTCCTTCTACCTCACTCTCGTCCTGGACTCGGTCGGTATCACGAACCCCGACACCCAGACCCTCATCAACGGCCTGCTGCAGCTCTTCAACTTCATTGCGGCCATGATCGCCGCGGGCCTAGTCGACCGGCTGGGCAGACGTACCCTATTCAACTGGTCCGGCATCGGTATGCTCGTGTCGTTTGTCGCCTGGACCATTTGCTCCGCCCGGTTCAGCATCAGCGAGTCGAGCGGCCTCGGCGTCGCCGTCATCGTCTTTATCTTCGTCTTCTTCTTCCACTACGACATCGCCTACACTCCGCTGGTCTTTGCCTACCCGACTGAGATCCTGCAGTACTCGATCCGCTCCAAGGGCCTGAGCGTCGAGCTCGGCATCGTCTACGGCTCGCTCGTCGTGCTCTCCTTCGTCAACCCGATCGCCCTCGACGCTCTCGGCTGGCGGTGGTATGTCGTGTTCTGCTGCATCACGGCGGCGTCCGTCGTCGCCAACTGGGTCCTCCTGCCGGAGACCAAGGGCCGTTCGCTCGAGGAGATGAGCGAGCTCTTCGACCACCAGGACGTCTCCAACACAGCGAGATCTGCCGCCAAACTTGAGACCGGCGAGGTGCACCATGTGGATGCGGGATCCGACGGGAAAATGCAGTGAGAGGCCTTCGTGTTAAACCCACGGGCTGCTAGGTCAACTTGGTCTTTGTGTACTATATCAAAGCGACGGTAGCCGTGTCTAAATAGTTTGCAATCAACAGACCGGTTCGGGTAGCCTGCCTTAACGAGGCTCTCAGCAGCTCGTGCAGCCTGTATCGGCCCCCAGTCTCTTGAGTACCTCGAGGCTGGCAAGTAGATTCGGTGACTCGGGCGCCCACATGCCAAGCACGGAGATGGCTCTCTGCACTGCGTCCTGCCAGTACCAGGGCATCGAGATGGAGTCGACCCTCGCCGCCGCGACCAGTGCCAGGGCGCCTGCAAATGCGCCCCGGACGGTGTACCAGGTCCCGTGGTGCCGGTGGTGGTACGTCGCGTCGTTGATGATCTCGATGCACGCTGCCAGGCACGCGTGCGCCAGGGGCTCGGCGTCCGTCTTGTGTCGCTGCAGGGTCTCCTGCGGCGCGTGCAACATGAAGTAGAGGAACGGCCGGAAGATCCACGCTCGGCACGTGAGGTGGCGGCTGCGAATGTGGAGGGCCAGCTCGTTCCATGAGTCGTTGGCGGCGCCCTCAATCCGGATCCCGGGAGGCAGGTTGTCTATCCTATTTGTGGGCGTGGGCGTCCGTCAGCACTTAGTACTCAGACACTAATGGCGCGGACCTTGGAGGAATTCTCACCATGCTTGAACCTTGTCGGCAAGAGCCTTCGCGCGGACCTGGTAGACCTCTATGTTGGCGACCCAGTCTGCGGGTGTTCGGTCGTAGAGCGTCCAGACGACCTCGTTGCAGATCCTCCGCAGGGACGTCTCCGACAGGTAGTACATCCAGCTGTCTATGTCGCGCGAGAAAGCCTTTGGGTGCGTCTCGATGTCTACCTGCGACTTCGGGAAGGCGTACGGAAACGGCAGGGTCTCCAGGCCGGTACTCGCGATGCGGAGTTCGATGGCAAGCTCGCTGGGGTGGTCAGAGGAGGATTCTCAGCAACTCGGAGATGCTCACCATTCCGACTGCATGCACGACCAGTAGAGTCTCTGTATCAGCGCGCTTTCGGACCCTCTGGAATCGAGGGGGAAGGGCGTTCTCGCTAGGATGTGCAGCTTGAGCTGGAGGCTGGCTTGGCTGAACTGCAAGTAGGCGTTGACGGGTCGCAAGCAAAACATTTCGTAGACGCCACAGAGGAAATGGCACTGCGTGGTGAGGAGTGACGGCGCTTGTGAGCTCAGCACGGAGCGGCCCATGACTATGCACTTCTCGGCGAGCAGCGTCGAGTGTGCTCTGCCCGAGTCATCGTGTGCTGCAGATGGGTGAGAGGAAGCAGGGCGATAGGACGGCGCCACAAGCCCCAGTGCGCAGGCGATGACCTGTAGTAGTCATGTAAGTATGTTGAACTGGTACAGCAGGGTTTGGAGACGCGACTCACGACAAGTGCTGTGTGGGCATTCCAGACAAAGCCTTGCGAGGCGCAGTCTTTCACAGCGGCTTCGAACGAGTCGAGGTCGAGAATAGGGTTCTTGATGTGCACGTTCTGTAGGAAACCTTCGACCAGAGGCTCGATGTCTTCCCGTGGTAGGGGACAGTCACTCGGGCTGAGTGCTTCCGCATGGTGGTGTGACCCTTCTACCGAAGTCGATGCGGCAAGACTGGAGGTGTCAACTTCATGTATGAGGGCAAGTGATCGTCCGCCGAGACGGAGGTCCTGCAGGCCAAAAATGGGCCACTCGAGCATTGCCTCAACTGTCGGCCTATGAGCGGTCCCAGGGGGCTCTGCCTCTTCGCAACTGTGACTTGCATTAGCGTTTGGAGATGTAATCGAGGGCTGTCAAAGAAAGCCCGGGGCCGCTCACCGAAGGTCGCGATGCCCGCACCCCTCAAGCCTGTCTTCCAGGCGCTTTTCCAGATTGTCCAGCCGGTTGATGATGTGAAGACTCGCAGAGTCATAGCTTGGAAGTTTCCGTTAGCCACTACCCGGGATGAGTAGATACGTCTGGGCCCCGACGCACTTAGAGTAATCTGTCCTCTGGTCCTCATAGACACAGGGCGCCCCCGTGACGAGACAGAAGCCGCAAACCGGCCGCGCATTGTCGCACTTGCTCTTACGGGCTCGGCATACATTACACGCTGTGACGGATCGTCTTCTAGGGTATAAGCTGTCGGCTCTCTGCCTCTTCCTAGCGGCTTGACTGGGATGCGATGAATTGTCGCTCATGTTGGTTAATATAAAGAGAAGAATTTAGGGACGGTCGCGTTCGGAATGGTCGGTGCCGGCGAATGTAAAGGCGGGGTCGACGTAATGTCGACGACCGCGGTCGCGGCTAATATGCCTATAGATCTAGCGGTGGCACTAAACTAGAGTAGGGCGGCCGGACAGGCCCGGCGGCGTCGGGTTAGGGCTAAGAAACATCTAGGTTAGGTTTTAATACTAAGAAAACCACTTAGGTATAGATATTCTTTTAGGGTAAACTATATAAAAGTAATATTATTTAAAAGCCTATATTTTCCTTAGTATAAATCTTTTAATACTTTTTTATAACCTTTTTTAGGGTGTAAGGGGATAACTAAACCCCTATTAGGTATAAAATAATTATCCCGGGTTAAAGTAATTAGGGGGCCCTATTAGGTATAGGATAATTATCCCGGGTCGAAGTAATTAGGGGGCCCTACCGCGGGATAGGTCGCGACTAGGTAGGGGGCTAACCCTATATAGGCTATAAGAGTTAAAGTAATAATCGGAGTTAGGCCGATAATTATCCCGTAAATAACGTAATAGGCAGCGGTCGAGATGCTTTGAAATTAGTATATAGCCCCCCTAAACTAAGGATAGGCTATATAATAGAGTTATTCCCCGCCCGCCGGCTAAGTATAGCGGGAGTATTATCTAGGGGAGGGCGATAACAGTGCCCCTAACGATAGTAGTATAGGTATAAACCTAATTATAATACTATCGATTATCTAGGGGTATAATATAAGAGATAAAAAAAAAAGAAAGGATTAGTTAAAGAAAGAAAGGGGCGACTATCTATATAGAATAGAGGGGAGGGAAAATATAAAGAGTAATAAAAATAATATCTAGTATATATAAAAGATAGATATATTTAAGTGTTATAGGCCGGGCCTATAAGGGGCGCCGGGCTAGTTAGGCCCGGCGCCATCTAAGCCTACGTAATCTCACGCTAGGTCTTCTCAGCGAGACCCTTACGAGGGAGTAGAGTTTTCCCCTCTCCTACTCCCTATCGAAGATAAATAATTCTATAGCCTCCTTTCCGGTTTATCGTTTAGACTAGCCATTAATATATCTTCGATTATAATAAACCCCTTTACTATAGACTTAGTATAAAGTAGCGACGACCCTAATCCGAATAAGGCTATTAAATACTATATTAATAAATTAGTAAGCGCGGTAATATATTTACTTTAAGACTAGATAGCCCTAATATAGGCCTCCCTATAAGCCCTCGCCCCCGCCGCTCCTTTATAGCTCTATAAGCCCACTCCCATACTAACAGCGTACTCGCCTACCACTCCCCTCTCTATCGACCTACCCGCTCGGCGATTAAAGTATTACAGGGGCTAGCGCAACCCACGTAATCACCTATCGCTTCGCTAGCAAAGCGACAGGGAACCCCTCTCGCCACGCTAAGAGCGGGGCAAGTATCAGTCTTACAACAATACAAGTAATTAAAACTACTACGATATTCCTAACCGTCTGACAGGTATAAGACGATCATCCCGGGTCGAAGTGATTAGGGGGCCCCACCGCGGGACGGGTCGCGACTAGGCAGGGGGCTAACCCTACACGGGCCACAGGAGTCAAAATAATAATAGGAGTTAGGCCGATGATTATCCCGTGAACGACGCGATAGGCAGCGGTCGAGACGCTTCGAAATTGGTATATAGCCCCCCCAACCCTTAGGGTTAGGGTGGGATAGGGTCTATTTTTCTACCCTAGCTAATCTGCTCTAGAGCTGTACTCTAGGCTATACTGCTATCTAGGAAAGGAGTATTAAGGTAGGTAGGAAAAACAGCTGGGAAGATAGGTAGGAAAAACAGCTAGGAAAAATAGCTGGTAAAAACAGCTAGGAAAAACAGCTAGGAAAAACAGCTAGGAAGAATAGCTAGGAAAAACAGCTAGGAAAAACAACTAGAAGAAACAGCTAGGAAGCCCGTTATAGGGCCTTGTTCCGAGGGCAGTCCTTTGCGATAGAGGCTGCTGCGGCTGCCTTAGCGCGTAGTAGGCCTAGGCCTATAGAACTRTCCATCCAACGGGCTGTGGTGGGCCCTAAGAGCTTCTRAAGGCCCTTATAGGTCTRGGCCGTCTCCTRTTCCATRAGGCCCCCTRTACTRAAGATTAGGGGCTTRAAAAACGGGCCTAAAGCCCTRTATTTTCTCTTTTTCTCGTTRGYAGCCTCTGTAAGGGTRGCGTGGGCGTCTTCCCTAGAGGAGTCCTTRTTGATAGCTACTATCTRGACGTCGTAGTAGTATCTAGAGGCCCCTAGAGTGGCTGAAAAGTYAGCCCTTAGGGCTCCCTGGGGCTGGGGCTGGCTGGGCTGGCTGCCCTGGGGCTCCTRGGATCCCTGGGGGCTCGGGGTAGGGACGATGGGCTCGGATTCAACGTCCAGATCAGCTCGGCTAGATAGGGCTTTTTTCAGGGCTCGAGATAACTGGTCGTGACGCTGGATCCAACGCCTAGAGGC